>VDFB02261228.1:144170-572986 GCA_007258455.2 Sequoia sempervirens | reverse complement strand
AAAACTGATCAAAATAACAATTGGGTGGAATCCACAATACAAACTCTTAAAGTGCTTACATTGATTATTAATTGAACTGCAAATTGTAGATCTGAATTATATATGCCCAAATACATCAAGTTATTGATGACTAATAATAGATATAACCCTAGTTATGTCAAAATTAGAATCCAAAGACGCACACAAAAGCTACTGAACTGATTTTACTTGCAAAATGATGATTGCAAATGCTGATATGAAATCTGGAATCAAATTTCTGAATAGATAACAATACTTGCCACTCACAAGACCTCTTGAGGATGTATGGTTGGTAGATCCAGCTAGTTTCAGACCTGTACAAAACCCAAGAACTGGTACAACTGCTGATTGGAGGGCTGTACGGTGGCTGCAGGTGAAAGAACATGGTTTGGCAGCTGGGAAAGTGTCCAAACAACAGTCAAAATCATGACAAAACCCTAAAATTTCCAGTTTCTCCTCAATTTATGCCCTAAATTTGTACAAAAGCTCCACAATAAACCCTCAATGGTATGGATATGTCTAAAAATGCTGGTGCTCCCAAAATGGATGAAATATCAACAACAATGAATGTAGAAATATTTGAAAATTCTGAAAATCAGTGATGCAGATGATTTGCTTACAAATACGAATTGCTTCAAATTTGAAAATGACCAAAATTAGCTCACATGCAATCCTCGGATGGAGTTTCATTGTTGAAGATGAAGGTTTTGATCCCCAAATCCAGTAGTGAAAGTCAAAGAGGGTTTTCATCCTCTAAGATCTCCAATCAGCCAAGGGTTTTTGTCCTTGGATGAGAATTTGAACACAAAGTTAAAAATTCTTGAAAAGTTTCTTTCCAAAATGATGACAAGATATGATGCTCAAATGAATCCAAGCATCCTCCTTATGTAGTGCTCCAAAATAGACCTATGAATCCAATTTCCTTAAGTATTAAAAAATGCTTTTTATTTAAATATTTAAAAATACTTTTTAATTTTAATATTAGTGTTTAAAAGCACTATTTTAATAATAATATTATCAAGTTCCCCTTAATTTAGAAAATCATGGGGCACAAGTGAAATAATATTATAAATCATTTCCCTTGTTTTATCCTTTAGCCTACAAGAAATAGGGATAGGCTAGAGGTCTGCTCCATGGTTTTGATTTTGAAAAAGGAACATGACATAAGACTTGAGTGTGATTAGCTAAATTTTCAATTTCTATTTGATATTTATGTACCGTTCTTGTTTGATGAGGGCTCTTGTAAATTCTGCATAGGTGCAAGGACCAAACCAAGCCAACTATTGTTTGGCAAATATGTAATCAAGTTCCCCATGGTCATCATGGGATTTCTAGTACCACCTAGACCATTGGATTGCTTCTTTTTCCAAGTGGAAGGAAGCAATAGGGACCTTGTTTAGTGCACTAGTATTGTGGAGAAAGGAATACTGCACTTTATAAACCCAACTAGTGGGGCCGGTGCCATCAAATCTAGGAAAGTCCAATTTGAGTCCTTGTGGCATAAAGGCAGTTGAAGATCAATCTCCAAAAGGGAGTCCATTCCCTAGTCTATTGATGAATGTTTCATTTGGAGATTCATAGCTTGGACTTCTTATGTTAGATTGAAAATTGTGACCTCTAGTTCTACAATGTTTTGCTCCATGTCGTGAGTGGTAGAAGCCGTAGGGGTCCAAAAAGGGCTAATTGGAGCTATATCTTAAAATGAAAAATGGGACAATCAACAAGATGAGGGAAAAATTTTGCCAAAGACTTACTTTTATCTGAGGTTTTTTTGCAATTTTAGATCCCTATGGGTCGGATTTGTAGTCATATTTTCACCCACTTTGAAATTTGTTATTTGCAACTTGTGCCTTTCTTGCTTGTGCAGATCTAATCTTGTGTAAAAAGATAGCCTTGTTGAGCACTACACCATTGAAGTTTGTAGTTTTACAAAGTCATAGGAAAAGGTCCTTGTGGTGGAGATCTTCAACTCCAAAAGCTAGGGTGGGGAATCACAAGGGTAAAAGGAGGGTTTCTATAAGGAGTGTTTGGTTATTGAGCCCACAAGTATATTGGTCTATAATAAATTGAGTATGGTGCAAGTAACTTCTAGGGGCTAAATGCTCATCGGTGCATCGTGGGGGGTAGACGATAAATGACTTCCCAGGGCTAGGTTTCTAAAACAACTAGGAGGTATTTCGATATACCCAAATGTATGTGGAAGTTCAATGTAGAAACCCCTGTTCTAGCTAACTTCTGAAATCTGTCTGTTTTTGATTGTTTTTGTGTATTTTGGTTTTTTTGAGTTTTTGTGCATAAATGATATAATGCGATTTTGCAAGAATTTGATATAAAATTCAAATAAAATCATACAACTCTGGAAATGATAGAATCTATTGAAAATGCTGATGCCAGACTATTTATTTATCTTCTGGGATGATTACAATCCAAATACATGCAAATGAAAAAGCAACACTTTATTCGATGAAAACCTGATATTGCAGCTGACTTGGCTTGAAAAGTACGGCCTGATCTCAGCAATGTCTCTTCCTAGCTTGTATTCGCCTAAAAATACCTCCACTTGCTGAGGCGTCCCTCTCTGTGATTGAAAGAAGCTGAAACTCAAGGCGATTTGGACCCAGATGCAAACTCGCCTTCCTCTGGAGATGGTACGGTTTTTACACAGCAACAAAGGATAGTACGGATCTGTACCAGCAGTAAATACAATCTGTACGGCTTTATTGGATTGATCTGGAGTATGGAAAATAGGCGCCTAAGATGAAAAATCACTTCCAAGATGAATCCTTGATCAAAACCCTGAATGATTAAACTCCGTGAAGCTCTGTGATAACTTCTGAATGATGTTATCTCTCTGATTGGCAATAAATCAGCTGGTATTTCACAGCCTCTGAATCGCACACACTGAAGATTGCACGTTCTCTAATGCAAGTTGAAAACTGGAACCCTTGGCTCTGTTCTCAGAAGAATAACTCAGCAAAAAGGTCGACTTCAATCATAATGGCTCGAATTCCAATGAAAAACCCTTATATTCTTCAAAAGCTCGACTTTTCACAATTAGGTATCATTTAAATAATTCAAACTTTTCCCTTTTAATATTTCAATAGTTTCAAACTTCATTTTTAATTATAAATTATAATTAAAAATGGCCCCTTCAATGATGGTCGACCCCTTGAGTCAAAACACTTAAGTTATAATATTAAAATATTATAACTTTATAATATAACCTCCACATAATTAATATTTTAATTAATCAATTAAAATATTAATATCTCCCTCAAAATATATCCAATTCACGAACCGTTTGAAGCTGGCGAATGAGTGAATGATTCTGCACATGACCAAACCATACTGCTAAAAATAGCAGGTGTGCCTCGCTGAGTGCCAAATACTGCTAAAAATAGCAATTCAGGCAAATGGTGTCCGAATGAGCCCGAACGAAAGCCAACTGATAAAATTCTGACAACCGAAGCCAAGCCAAGCTCCGTCAAGACCCTCTATCCATCCTATCAGCCTACGAGGGTCGCATAATAGGCTAATCATCAGCTCTGAGAGATGTCAACTGGAAGGGGACATGACATTCAAGTCCATATACAACATTGTCTGGTGTCTTGTGTATTGGGGTGTAACCCATTTCTCAACATAATTAGGTAGAATTGATAATTTCTTGGCCAAGAACAACTTTTTGTTAGCTTTAAAATTGTCATAACATATTTTATTACTTAAGAAAATAAAAAAATAGAGGATAAAAACAATTGGTTTAAGGCCAAAACTTAGTGCTTCAACTTTTGTTACCATTTTTTGATCACCTATATCTGTGAAGGCAAGGTAAGAGCATATAATAGGTAGTCATAGGGAGCGCTACATGATGACAACTATAACACATGATATCCCTAGAAAGATCTCTAATGCTAGATATTATATATCTTCTTGCAATGGATTAGCCAAATACCTGAAATACAAAAAATAAATGCTGTAAATGAGAACAAAAGAATAATATGGTATTGAAATGGCATAATCACATTACATTAAATTGCTGGCCTCTTCATGTCATGTTCCCTTTTAAGAACTAAAGGAATTAATTGAAGACCTGTAGTCTATTTGAATTTCCTTGTGGCTAAGGGATAAAAATAAAGGAAATAATTGTATTTTCAAATGGGTAACTTAAATATTATTATAGTGCCTATGCAATATTTAAGTTTTTTTTAACACTTAATTCAATATATAATTCAAAAAGTGCTTTTAAACACTTAATGAAATTTAAAAAGTATTTTTAAATACTTGGAGGTAAAGTATATTCAAATAGAGGGCCCAAAAGACAACTATAAAAGAAAGTCATTTGCTCAAAACAAATGATCGGTAATTGTCATATCACTATTCCTTCCAATTTAGAGTTTGAAGCATTCAAGGATGAAAACTCTTGGGGTGAGAGATTCAAAGGACGAAAACCCTCTCATCAATTAGAGGTGATTCCACTTAGGAATCACAATTGTGCTGATTTGTTGTGAAGATTTGATTGCCAAAGCCTTTAAAACACTTAGAAGGAAAAGGGTTTCAATATATAAATCTGCTGTTGATGCTCATTTGTAGTTGTTTTTGAAAATTTCCATTGTTGAAGGTTTCAGTTGTTCGCTAGTGAAGGATTATGTGCTAGTGTTCTATTATGTTCAGATTATTTATTGCTGAGCAACAAATCTTTATTGCTGCCCTTTGGTTAGTCAGACTGTGCCATTGTAAGTGTTGTTGTACAACTTGAGGTGGGTGCCGTACACATCATTAGGAGCTGACCCATATGCCAAGGTTGTCGTACAAGATTAACAGGGAATCTCAAGAGTTTCAAAATGCTGTTGTACATCCTACAATCTGCTGTCCCTTCTTTCTCCCTAATGTAGCAACTCTTAAGCTTATATGGGGCGCTGTTATGCAAATTATATGGGATGCAAAGTCTTCTTTCTACTGTACTATGTATGTTAAAAATATGTTGCAGCTTTGTAAGTGGAACCGCACCATAGTATTATTGGGAACATTTAGTACTCTTGTTGATTACTAATTAAATAAGGGTTTGCTGTTCTTTGCATCAGTATTTGTGTGTTTTCAGACTTTGGCTATATGTAATATCTGATTTTATCGAAGAGCTGTTCTGCATTAGTTTTTTTATCCTGGTTGCATTAATTAGAAGACATCATATAATGTCCTGAGCCAAACAACAATGCAAATCAGATTCTTAACCTTCCACAAACACTATTATTTGAATAACAACACTATCAGGTTTTAATATTTAACTTAGATCTTATCAAATCAGATTTAATCACTATTTATGCATCAGCAATATCATTACTATTTCAAATAGCCAATGAGATAAATAACTCCCAATCTTCTTATTATAAAGAACACCAAAAAATAGATGTGAACCTTGATCTCTGTCTTATTATACATTCAAAAAGTTCTGAAATATCAATAATTACAACAACACACTCATACGGATAGCAATTGTAAATCGGATCAATACAATGCAGCTAGAGTCTGTGTACAATGAAGCTCAAATATGACCCTTGTAAGAGATCGTCCTTCAAAATCACTAGGGTTTTCATCCTAGGATTCCCAGGCTCGAACACAGGTACTCAAATGAATTTTGAAAGAAATTGATTAAGTGTAGATGATGGCCGGGAATGAAAACAATTGTTCTTTATATCCTCTACAAATAGAACAGGTTGGCCACTGGTACACGTGCAATTTCAAATTTGAACAATGATCATGGATGGGAAAGATTTGATTTTGAAACTAATGGTGCCAAAGATAGACTGTTGGAAACAATATGATTCGTGCTTGGAAGTTAGGAGGGAAATAGGAACATAGGCTGAAGTATCGGGGATTAGGGGTTGGCCATAACAAAAAGATCCAGCTAAAAGACGAGGTGTTAGGGATTGAGCATTGGGCATGATCAGATGGAGAAGTTCGACAAATACAATGATGAGGTAGGTGACAAACCAAAGGCATGACAAAGATGGAGAAGTCCAAAACTTTGACAGGAAGAAGGGAAGAGCAAAGTTGGAACAAAAAGCATACTCTGGAAGGGAAAATATGTAGCAGATGGAAACAAGGACGACACAAGTACAAACCTAATATGTATAAACTTAGACTAACTAGAAACAAGACATGACAAGTTTGTCTCACTCAAAATTGCTTGTCCTCAAGCAATTGCAGGTTCGTATGTTCCAATATCTATGGGCCTTCCCAAATTGCATCTTCCATTGGAAGATCCTTCGATTCAATTAGGTACTCCTTGGTGCTTCCATTTCTTAGCTTCCTCTTCCTTACATCCATGACTGCTTTGGGAATCAAAACCGGTTTGCCATCTTCATCAATTAGAGGTAACTCTTTAGATGGTACAATATGCTTGCTAAGTGCCTTTTTTAGACAAGATACATGGAATGCATTATGAATCTTACTGCCCTCTAGTAGCTTTAGCACATTGGCAACTTCGCCAATCCTTCTTAGAATTTTGTAAGGCTTGTAGAAATGAGGCTTAAGTTTCTCAAATCCACTTGCCTTTAAAGAAGATTGTTTGTATGGTTGGAATCTTACAAACACCATGTCTCTAATCTCAAATGTTCTCTCAATCCTATGGTGGTTTGCATATCTTCTATTGGAGATTATTCTTGAGTGACTTTAGAATGTCTTGGCTCCATTTGATTACATCAATTGCTCCTGGTACCTTGCTATCCACCAAAATGAGATCAATGAAGCTTCGATCTTCATACTTGTACAAAGCTATGAACGATGTCATCTTGGTTGACATGTGGTAGGTGGTGTTGTAATGGTGCTCCCCCAAGTAGAGCCACTCGATCCAAGTCTTTTGCTGATCAGCAACATCAATTCTCAAGCAACCTTCCATCCATTTGTTCACAATATCGGTTTGATCATTTGTTTGTGGGTGGTAGCTAGTTCTAGGGGTGAGTTCAATTCCTGCCAAAAGGAAGAGTTCTTGCCAAAACAGGCTCATGAAATGATTATCTCTATCACTCATGATGCCCTTGGAAAGTCCATGGAGTTTCATCCTTTCTTTGAAGAATAGATCGGTCACTTGTGATTCTTTGAAATCTATAGAGATGGAAAATAAATGTATATACTTTGCTAGTTTTTCCACAACAACATATATACAATCCTTACCTTCGACTTTATGAAGTCCTATGATAAAATCTATCGAGTCACTTTCCCATTTTGCTCAGGGATATGCAAGGGCTGCAAAAGGCCCTTTAGGAATGTCTATTCTGGTTTATTCTTTTGACAAATGACGCATTCTGTGATGTGGGTGAGGACATCATCCTTGAGTCCCTTCCATGTGAACATTTCTTTGATCTATTTGTAGGTCTTGAAATACCTAGGGTGGCCAGCCAAGGGAGTGTCATGAATTGCTTGCAAAATCTTTCCCTTCATTCTTGATTTCGTCACTAAGAAGACTCTTCCCTTGTAGAGAATGCGTTCATTGTAGACATATTTGTCATTCAAGAGCTGCCCTTCCAACACATTAGCTGCAAATGCATTTTGGGTATACTTTGTTATGATTTCATTCTTCCAATGCATGGTGATTTGAGACATGGAATACATATTTGGCCTTTGGATAATGCATTAGCAACAACATTCTTCTTTCCTTTGACATACTCAATATCAAAATCATATGCTTGGAGTTTGGTCACCCACTTTTGCTATCGCTCATTTAGATCATTCTAATTGAGAAAATATCTTAAGTTGTTGTGATTAGTTTTAACCACAAATTGGCCACCCACCAAGTATTGCTTGAGCATGATCAATGTGTGCATGGTGGCCAACATTTTCTTATCATAGATGGAGGAATGTCTTTCCATCTCTTTGAGCTCTTGACTCTCGATGGCAGTGGAGTGCTTGTTTTGCATGAGCACACCTCGATTCTTTCTCCCTTTTGAATTCCAAGAATTCGACAAGTTTGAATTTTCTTTAATGGTATTCGATCTACAAGAGCAGAACATTTATTGATTTTGATGTCTCCCATTGTGGATCGGACCTACATTAAATATATAAGGAAGAGACACATCCCATGAGCGGACATGTCTCCACAAAGTGGAGACATGTCCGTTCATGAGATGTCTCATGAATTGTGCCTTTTCATCTTAACTAAACACCCGATCTCTAATCGGGGTTTGTTACTTAATAAACATAAATGCTTAGCAAGTTCGATCTGAATTTATCTTGCACAAATAAATAATATCCAATCTGGAAATGATCACCGATAATGATGCTCGATCGGGATCCTATATGAAAACATGAAATACTAATAATCTGCAATTAATAACCTCTAAATGTAGATCGATAATATACTTGGAATGTAGTAGATTTCGATATAAATGATGATGTATACAATCAATATATATGTGTGTATACATATGTCAGTACATACTGACATATATATACACACACATATGATCATCATTTCTATATTAGACCGAAGCTACCATATTTCAACACTCCTGATGCATTGCATTCCAATGTGAAAAGAAGAATGAAATCCGGAATTGCTAAAATAAGATACGGGCTCATTACCTCTTTTAGTTTTGCCAAATGCTCATTGTGCATTCTCAGTCCACGCAAAAGGTCCCTTCTTGGTTAGGTCAGTTAAGGGTGCAACTAGTTGGAAGAAACAGTTAACAAATCACCTATAGTATTTGCAAAGGTCGAAGAATCCTCACAAATATGTCAAGGTCCTCGGGGGAGGCTAGTCTCGAATTTCTTTGATCTTTTCCATGTCCACTTGTACTCCCTTTGCATTGATGATGTGGCCTAGATACAAGATCTTTGTCATAGAAAATTCCCACTTTGACTCCTTGGCTAACAATGTTTGTGCTTCCAAGATTCCCAAGACATCATCAATGTGTTGTAGGTGCTACTCCTACGTTTTGCTATAGATCAAAATGTCATCAAAGAATACAAGGACAAACTTCCTCAAATGCTTGTAGAAAATTTGGTTCATAAAAGACTAGAAGGTTGTTGGAGCATTTGTTAGACCGAATGACATAACCATAAATTCATAATGCCCATAATGACACTGAAAGGTTATCTCATGAATATCCTCCTCTCAAAATTTTATAAGATGGTAGCCCGATCCAAAATCTATCTTTGAAAATAAACAACTCCATGAAGCTTATCTACCAACTCATTGATCTTGGGGATTGGGTATTGATTTTTGATAGTCTTCTTATTCATACTTTGTAGTTGATGCACATCCTCATTGTGCCATCTTTCTTCTTCACCAAAACCACAAATGAAGCAAAGGGACTTGAGTTGGGTCTGATGTGCCCTATTTCAAACGTTTCCTTAATGGCCTTTTCGATTTCCTCATGTATCCTAGGGTGGCGGTAGGGAGTAGTGATGATAGGGGTAGTGCTTTCTTCCAACTTAGTGATGTGCTTAAAGCCTCTGTCTGGTGGTCTCCTTGGAGAAATGTTATTGAATAATTTATTGTGCTTGTTCAAGATGCTTTGTACATCCATATGATATGCCTTCTTTCCTTCGATAGGTTTTGTTATAGTCACCAAACATCGACTTGCCCATGCGGCTTGCCCATGGTGGAAAATCCTCTCCATTCTTATGGCCAATACAATCCTTGGCACTTTATTTGTCATTCCTTGTAGTACCAATTCTTTTCCCTCTAACTGAAAATTTAGTTCCATGGTCTAGAATTTTTGTGTGATCTCTCCTAATGAGTGCAGCCACTAGACACCTAGGATCATATCCATGTCTCCTATGTTGATGACATAAAATTCCTCAATATCATATCCTCCTAGATTAAAATTTAGTTGGGAGATCTTCCTATTGTATTGGATGGTGAAACGGTAAGCCACCATAACATTGAATCCTTCAGTGTCCTCCATCTTGAGGCCTCATTTGGCCACGACTCCATCAGTGAAGTTATGAGTGGCACTAGTGGCAATGATTACAATTGCCTTCTGACCTCTTAGGACCCCATAGATGCGAAACGGATTGTATCTTGGAGTTCTAGAGAGCATGGAAAAAGTACTCTTGAGATGACCTCTTCTCCTTTTGGTTGATGTTCTTCTCGCATCTCCTATTCAGGTTCTTGTCATGTCCCGAAATCGTAACACTAAGATAACTAACATTGGAATAAGTAAATAAGATAAAACAAAATACATTTTAAAATTATAAATATTAGTAATTTAAGTATAATCATCACAAGATAATATTATAATTAAATTATCAAATATAATATCATAAATAACAATATAAATTTAAATACCAAACAATTTAAATATTATTGTTATATCAATCATATATATATATATATATATTAACTAAATATAAAAACTCATATAAAAGCAAATATACACTATATTGTATATAAATATAAAATCACCTACATATAAATATAAAAATAATATTAATAAAAATATCAAACAAAAAAACTTACATAAACTATATTAACAGCAATTAAAAAACATCTTAAAAGAAAAAAAGCCATCGATTCCTAAGATATATTAGTTATCATCAAAAGGCAGCACTATACCAAAATGCACAAATAGGGAAGTAATCATATTATTAAACCAAACACTGCAGCGATTCACCTTAGGATCAGCAACTACTAAAGGACACACCCCATCAGCAGATGGGGAATATTTAAAGGAGGTGTAAAAACTTCCAAGGGGGGATCGATCAGAAAATAAAAAAGAAAAATAGACAGTCTGCATATTCTCGTGGCATACACTCAGATATTCGGAACTGTAACCTGCTAAGGATATAAAGTAGGTTAGAGGGTAGAGAATGGTGGCTGGGAATAAAGGAACCCCTGCAGATCATATATATTAGAGTGGCAGCAGCAGTGAAAGGGAATAAAGCATACATTAACTGTAAGTTAATTATTGTAAATGGAAATCAGTTGGAAATATATATATATATATATATATAAAATCATGTCTATATATATAGATAATATATGTATGGGTATTTAGATATGTGGATCACTTGTGAATATACAATAATGATACTTGCAGCAATTATTAAGCCTTATAAGTAATGATGACTCTTTAATATAAACATAAGTAGATTATGTATATTTATGAATTGTCCTCATCCTATGATCAATCCAATATAAGGCTGAAGGAGGCGAGTAAGGAATCAGAAAACATGGAGAGATACAGCAACGCAGGTGATGTCACTTAGCAATAATATTTAGCATATTTTGAATATAAGAAACAGATATTGCTAATATGATTATTGGTGTAATGCTTTCTTTAGTATTAACATGATGATAATGACGTTGATATTGACTTATAAAATCAGTAATAAATGCAAATGTATTTCATTGCTAAAAGATTGTCTTCTCTGTGCTTGTAAACCTACTAGGGAGGAAGGGCTTGAGAAAGTGGTGCCTAAAAACCCCCACCTAAGGTTCCGCCCCTAGGACCCGAGGTAGAGAGGTGCCATGGAGGGGTGGCAAGTCCACCTAAGGTTCCGCTAATCCCAAGGCAAGGGTTGGGCCATGGAGGGGTAGGGGGGTCCCACCTAAGATTCCGCTGCCACCATGGAGTGGTGGTAGGCCTAGGCCACTATAAGCTCTGTTGGCTTCCCCTAGTAGGTCATGTGTTTTCTGAGGAGATGTCATGGATGGAGAATGCAGTTACAAGTCCCCTAGAGTGGAAGGTTGTAGGTTACAACCCCTTGAACTTAGCCCAGGACTTCGGGCGGATCTATCCACATGGATAGAGAATGCAATTACAAGTCGCTAAGAAGGGAGGGTTGTAGGTTACCACCTTTGTACTAGGGATTACGGCTTCGGGCGGATCTACCCATGCCACTCCTCATATGTCTTCATAATTGCTTTGTGATTATGTTGATATTTGAATATCTAGATATTAATGCTAATAGACATGTGTATATGTGGAAATATTGTTCAAATGGTGAATGCAAGTTTCAACTAGGGATATATCATTGAAAATTGACAAGGTGGAAAACCCTAACCCTAATCAATAAGTGAATTCTAGGGAAAATCGGGTAAGGGACATTACAGTTCTTAACTCCATGGTTCAGGTTCCTCAAATCTCGATTCATCATCAAACCTTACCTCAATGTAAAGCACTTGTCCTTTCCCAAGATATCTATGTCCAGGTGATAATGGCTCCTTGCAGCTGAAACATAGCTTCTTCCTTCTCAAATTCATTCTTTGCCTCAATGTTTGGTCTTGATGGAAAAGTCTCAGTTTGTTGTACATTTTTGTGAAAGGGATTCTTTGGAATGAAGGTTTTGGTTTGGAACTTATTCTTCAGCATGGAAGTCTCCAATGCTAAAGCTCGCTTGATGGCTTCTTTGGAATGAAGGTTCTAGTGTGGAAGTTATTCTTTGGCATGGAAGTCTCCAATGCCAAAGCTTGCTAGATGGCTTCTTGTAGGGTAGGTAGTTCAAAGGCCTTGACCAACCCCTTAAGGGATTCAGTTAACCCTTTGGTGAAAAGCATGGTCAATCTTCTCCTTGTGATATTAGGCCACATCATTGACAGCTTTTGAAACTTTGTTACATAGTTCTTCGTTGAACCACACTTTTGACTCGAGCCAAATCTTTGAAATGAACTTAAGGATCCTTTTAATCAAACCTCTCAATCAACAGGTTGCAAAATTCATCAAATGAGGTGATGGATCCATGGCCCTGCGTGATTTGATAGTGGTACTACCACTCGTGTAGTACCCTCCAAATGCAAGGGGGCAAACTTGATTGCTTCATCTTGGGTTATCAGTCCAAGGAATAGATATGTCTAGCTTTTGTACCTATGCACAAGCTGAGCATTTGTTAGTTCCATCGTAGCGAGAGAGTATCAACCTCCCCAAAGCTTGCTGCACATCTGTCTAAAAGGCTTGTGGCCTAGGCTCAACTTTGTAACCATTTAGGGACTTCTTCATGGTCAATATAATTGGTGAGTGACACTTCATTTCGGATCTCCTTAGGAAGAGCTCTGTATTTTGTATGACAAGCCCTAATATCATGTAAAGTCCCTGACTAATTTAAACTCAATTTTTTCCCTGTTTTGCTGCTTATAAGGTTCATCACCAGTTAACTTGAATACTTCTGTCAGCTGGTAAAGTATTTGCCTGGATTTTATCTCGTGTAATGTTGGAGAGTGCTAATAATGTTTTGTCAAGAGTGCAATTGACTGAACTGTGCTTGTACATTCTGATTGTCTTTCCAGTTAACTGTTGACTGAAATAACTGACTAAAACTCATACACAGCAGTTAGGCATTTAGTCAAACATTGTAAGATGCGCTTCTCGGAGAGGTATATAGCTGATCCAATCTTATTCAAATTGGCAGAATCATTACCATACAGTATTGAATTTATGAACGTGGATTATGAGTGTTCAATATGAAAACTTGGTCACAACATGAGTGCTAAATATTTCAGAACAGTTGACATTGAGTTTCATTATTCAGATAACACTAGTTTCACAGTTTATAACTGAGACACTTGTTTACAGTCCCAACATACTTCCAGCATTACATTCATCAGAAACACTTCTAAACCACATTTCTCATGCAATGAAATCATTAACAATACCCCTCAAGCATCACCTAGAAAGTCTATTGCTGCAACTGGAATATTGAAAGATCAATATAGATTGTAACATACAGCCATAAAGCATGTGCTGATGATTTATGAGTTTGTACAGTGACACATAACCACACTAACCCAGATTTTGTTACAGCAGTCCCTAATCTCTCCTTTCAAGCACTTTATGATTTTTAAACCAGAAGTAACAAGTTAGAAATGCACCAGACCTGATTTGGAAGATGGCATTAATTGAGTTGTGACCCTTGTTGATGTGCCCACTCAGAGGACTATGCTAATCTTCAACCACTATCTTGGACGTCTCCTCCCAGCAGTGCATAAACAGAAAATACCTTATGTAATACTCAGCCGGCTCCAATAGTTAAATGAGACTCCTCACACATACGAATCCCACATTAGATGATGCACCCAGCTGAAATAAACTCATGTCTCCCATCTAGACCTGTAAAAAGTCACCACGCCTTAGGGTTTTGCTGAATATAGAGGCGGCCCTTTAAGAAAAATTCGCGTCTGGTAAAAACCTGCTCATACAATCAGTCCCACGACTTCACAAAAGCTCTCTTGCCTTAAAATGGCAGCGCCTAGGGCATACCCTTGCTGAAACGGCTTTAACGGAGGGCAATGAGCTCAAAAAATTGAACCATGGAAGATGTAATGATTCACTGAACAACAGTCACGAAAATCAGTGATAACATTTGTTTCTCAATTTTCAAATTGTCCCCAAGTCGACTCTATATAGTGAAGATCTTTTTCTCCACAAAATCTGCAATGATTCCAGCTAGGGATGGTGTTTCACACCCGAAACTGGATAGTAATGGCCTTCAAACCCTGAACCAAGGAGTTTGAGCTCTTCCCGTGAAGACAAAATGCATTTTTCCAAAAGTCCCAACAATGAGCTCTTTTCCTTCATTATATTTTCCCATTCAACATGACAAAGTGGCTTTGTATAGTTCACCCTTTAAATTATTTCCCTTTTGTATTTTCCCCCATTCACCCATATAAATGATTTTATAATATTCATTTTTTTTAAAAATATTTCACTTAGTCACTTTATAACTTGATTTATTAATTATTTAATATCCCCCTTTTAAATATAATTTAAGACTTAGGTGATATTAAATAATTAAGTCACTTTGTCCAAATTTAGGGGACATTACATATCATCGAACCGTGAGTTCTAGGTTTAAGGTTCTAGAGCCTCTACCTCCTTGTTTAGAAAGGTAGGTTGATTTGGTTTTGCAGCTAAAGCAAGAACAATCCTTTGTGTGTGGCTTTGAGTGGCATCTAGATTATTTCCCTCAGAAGCACTTGCTTGACTTGTCAACTATCTAGGTGCATTCATATTACTATCCATCTTGTGGAGCAATTGTACCATCATATCAATCATTAGATCAAACTTCTTTTTGACTTGACCGTCTAAGTTGTCATCTGCATTCGTTCTCCTCACTCTTTCTAGTTTCTACCATACTATTATGCTTTGCAACAGGTTTTTGTAGGAGACAATTGAATCTTTGCACTCTCTATAGATCGGCTTTGTTTCTTGATCTCCCTCAAGTGATATTTGGTTGCTCTGTCACTGTACTACATAAAATTGAAACATACAAAGATGAACTTTGAATACATAGGCAGGCAAGATCACCAGCTTTGATACCATTGTAATGTTCTAAGCCAAACAATAATGCAAATCCAATCCTTGACCTTCCACAAACACCTTCTTTGAATAAAAAAACTATCGGGTTTTAATATTAACTAAGATCTTAATAAACTTAGTTTTAATCACTGTTTATTCATCAACAATATCATTATATTTTAAACAACAAATGATAGAAATAACTCCTAATCTTCTTATTATAAAGAACAACAAATAATGGATATAAACCTTGATCTTTGTCTTACTACATTAATGGCTGTTTACATTCAAATAGCTCTGCAATATTAGTAAGTACAACAGCAAATTCCTACCAACAACAATGGTTAATTTGATCAATACAATGCAGCTTGAGTTCGTGTCCAATGAAGCTCAAATATGATTCCTATATGAAATTTTCCTCCGAAATCGCTAGGATTTTTGTCCTAGGATTCCCATGCTCAAACATAGGTGCTCAAATGGATTTTGAAAGGAATTGATAGGTGTAGATGATGGTCGGGAATGAAAACAATCACTCTTTATATCCTCTACAAATATAATAGGTCGGCCATTGGTACACTCGTAGTTTCAAATTTGAACAGTGATCATGGGTTATAAAGATTCCATTTTGAAAGTTATGGCACCAAAGGTAGACTATTGGAAACAATATGACATGTGCTGGGAAGTTAGGAGGGAAATGGGAACATAAGTGAAAATATCAGGGATTATGGGTCAGTGTAATATTCCCCCTCTTGGAATGCACGATAATTTTAAAACGATTTACACTGTTTGACATATGTAACCATTTTGTCAAACAATTAACATGGCGATGTCTGTAACCAATTTGCAGAATAAATAGATTTGCAATCCCAGGTAGTTACATTCAGCATTCAAGTTTACAATCTCATGCAAGCATCTCATAACTGAGGGGTATCATGACAGTAACATTTGAAATTCTGGAATTAAAGCTTATACACAGATGTCAATAGCTGATTTGCAGATTACATCAATTCATGCAAGGGAATAACAGAGTATTGTTGCTGTTACAGTCTGAAACAAGCAAACATTCAAACCTGGAAGATTTGCAGCAATTTGATTAACTCTATAAATGAACAGATGATCCGTCACCCTGACTTCTTCATATGACACGACACCTTTATTTAAAATGATCTGATTTGTGAAACTGCTTCTTATAATAGCGGTTTCTTCAATGAATTCTGATTTGTCTTTATTTGGCTCGATTGTATTCTCAGTCTCTTTGACTAAATTCCCAGCTAGCCTGACATATTTGTCTTACTCCCTTTTTTGTCTGCATATGACCCGCAATGATTTCTTTGTATGCTTAATTTTAATATATGGTGGCTTGAAAAGGCTCGATGACTCCACTTTATTTTATAAGCTCTGACCAAGGTTTAAATTTTTTCGAGCCATGCCACACCATAAATTCGCAAACCTGAACGAAACTCTTCATTAAAACCTCATGACTACCTTAGGAATATCGCGGCAGGTTCTGATATTCGCCCAGCTTGTTTCCTTTGTCTTTTTCTTCCACATAGGCTCCTACACCAAATCCATGGGTTTTTTGGAGTGCAGCGGCAGTTTATTCTGGTTCGATTCTTTAATGGAAAGTTTGGCGCTGAACAATAACATGTAAAATTCAATGGAAGACTCTCAGATAAATATCGCCCCCTTCTATGCCTTGGTATACTTCACAAAGATGTGATGGAATTAAAACTTATTCTAACCTTCACGACAGCTGTGTATAATTTCTGGAGACCCCTTGCTAAGGTGTACAGCCTCCCACAGTAATTAATTCAGCAAATCTTCAAATAATGTTTCAAACTATGATTAACCTGAAATCCTTCAAATCCTTGATAGCCTGAAATTTTGTCTTCAAAGAAGACCCACAAAATTTCACAATTGATCTTGAAGCCCAAATGTGAACTCTGATTTGAATCTGCCCACAGGAAGATTTGGGTTTTCGTCCAAATCCCTAAATGTGAACTTGAGGGTTTTTGTCCTCTCGTTCCAAAAAGCTCAGCTCTGCACAACTCACAATCTCCAATAAAATAATCTTTGCATCTTGATAGAATGAGCTCTCATGTTCTTTTATAATGCTTTTTAGGTTTCCTGCCAAAACCAATTATCACTTTATTATAAAAGTGACTTTATTAAATTATCTCATAAATATTCCCAATGTCACTTTATAACCTCATTAATATAATTATTTAATATTACCTTTATAATTGCACTTTTTTCCAAGCAACATTAAATAATTAAATTAATTAATATTTATTAGGCGGGATGGAAAATTGGGACATTATAGTTAGCCATAACACAAGACTCAGCTAAAGGACTTGAACAATGGGCATGATATGATGGATAAGTCTGAAACTCTAATAGGAAGAAGGGAAGAACGAAGTTGGAAGAAAAAACATACTCATGAAGGGAAAACACATAGTAGATGGAAATAGGGAAGACACAAGTACAAACCTAATATGTACATACTTAGATTGACTGAAAACAAGACATGGCACACCAAGGAAAAGGTTAATGAATATTTTGATTTTTAGCTACCATGAATCAGATTTGAACATTATAATTATTTCTAGTCTTACTTTGTTGTTCATGATAATATCAGCTAGTGATTTGTTGTTATACTTGGTTATTTTGCATTTGAGGGTTTTTCCAAAGTTCGTATCAACTTGTGGGATATTGGGTCCACTATTCGTAGTTGAGTCTTTGGATTTGCAAGTTTGTATATTACTGATCGGCATTAATTTTTGTAGGATTTAGCATCTACTTTTGGTATTTATTCATCATTTCAGCTATACACATTGAGAAGTTTGCATATTTTCTAAGGTTGTCCCATTGGGGACATTACACTTTAAAGGGGCAACCTCCTTTGAGCAATGCTCAATATAGTATAATTCATGGATGCCTTTACTTCTTTCTAAACACTTTATTTAAACTAATACTACCCATGAGAACTACTACTTCCTATGCATGTGGGATAAACATAGTTTAATGAAAGGGATGACTCATAAAACATATGCTTCTGATGCTTTGATTAATAAGACTTATTACAAAAGTAAATAGTTAGGATTGGGGTCCTAACAAAACATGAAATAATCTCAAATTCAAGTCTTTAAAGTTCACCCACTAAAAACAATTGAGAAAGCTGAAAATAAAATTAAGGCAAGAGGAAACCGAGCATTGGTTTGATGTCCAAATCCAAAGTGACAAGGATCCTAGCAAATCATGCCATGCAAGAAATTATTAATTTCCCTTCATTATGACACTTTTTCAATGGTCAAATCAAGGAAAGGTTGCACTCTAAATGGTTATGATGGTAAATAATACCACAAGGCAGGGATGAGTTCAAGTGTTAAGAAAAGGCACATGTTTTGGCTGGTGATGACAAGATAAAGTGGCCATAGTGGCTAACAAGTGAGATCAGCATCGAAGGTTCAAAGAGTTAAGTCATTTTGCACTATTCAAATGGCTTTGCCAAGGAAACTGCATGACCAAGTTGGCTGCATTGCTTGAGAAGCGTGATAGGGGAATGGAGATATAAAACTGTCAAAATTTTGCATCATTAAAGCAGCATTGCCTCATAAATATTGTGACTAGGATGGCAAAGGTGGTCAAGGTGTGTGACAAAGTAAAAACATAGGAGCATGTTGCCTTTTTCAGATGGAAATACCTCTACAAAGTGGGAACAAAATTGGTCATAATGGCTAAAAAATGATCATTAGGTTGTAATATTCTAGGCACAGTTTGAATAATAAAAAGAAACACATATCTGAACTCGAATTCAATTCTACGCACAAGCTAATCAATGATGCAGTTAAACCAAATCACACAGCCAAATATTTCCAGATTGAAACACAAACGCTAATTGAAACAGGCGATTCCAATTTGTATTATTCTAATAATTACAAGTAGGCTCTGATTGCATGAAATGGCGTCCAACACAATTTAGCTTCAGAATATTGATCCATCGTAGCAGCTGAGTAAAGTATATGAATGGAAACAATAGACGCACGTTTCATTTCACCAACAAGAATTGCTCAGATCTGATTGATATTAATTAACATGAACATCACAGTAATATTGAGGCTCGACCATGGATAGACTGAGCACAAAAGTTCTTGCAATGACTCCCACTGTAGCAATCGATAACATTGAGTATGAAGCCATAGGATGTAGACAACAACCACTGTGACCCGCAAATTCCCAAACCGTCGTGATGAAGTCGTGAAGGTAGTGGATGGATCTCAGCATGAGAATCCGATATAGTTGCAAATGACGCTATAGTTCCAGATCCCGCTATGATGTAGTTCACAATATTTGAAGGTGAGATGCGTGATGGTTCTTGGACTGTGCGACTTCTCAGGAATGACTGATTCACGGTTAGTCTCCACTATGTGCTTGCCTTGGTGTTGTGTAGACTGGTGAATGACGCCTATCAATATGCTGCGCAAATTAGGTGATATCGTGTTGATGATTCTTGATGACTTCTGTGCAGGAGTGTCCTCAGTGGAATGGGTGGCTAGAGCCTATGGGCTCAGCCACAACGATGAATAGCTTATCTGCCCAACCAAAGAATCAACCCTTCGGTGAATGCCAGATAAAGAACTCTAATCACCAACCTCCAATCTTCGTCTTCCTTTGAGTTCGCCTTGCGATATACAATGTGATTGATTAGAAAGTTAAGTGTGGAAGCGAATGAACAATGACATGGTTTTGGAAGGGTTTTTGTCCTACTAGATCATTTTCCAGCTACACAGTCAAATCTCCATGTCATTATTCGTTGCCCAAACCAACGCCCAACAACACATTTAAACACTAAATTCTTAATCGCTCAACCAAAGAGTCGGCCAAAAGGAAACAAAATTCAAATATTATTAAGGCGCCGATTAAAGGGTTGGCCAGATAGTATAATAAATTAAAATATTATTTTTGTTGGCGTTTAAATTCGCACCTCTGGAATGCGGATTTGAAATGGACAGCTATACATAGATAAATTGCTCTTCAAATTAGGAGGGGAAGCTCCCTCTTGCTGATGTTGCGAAAGAAAATTAAATCTAATTTGCCTATCTTTTTGGTTCAGCTAGAGCACAAGGTTTATAAAACTCAAACACCACAGCTGAGATTTTTTGATTAAGCTAAGTTGCCGGTTTGGGTACGGGTTCAGATGCGGGTTCAGGTTCGGGTTCGCCGGTTCAGCAATTTTTTTTCCTAGGGTACGGGTACGACCGTACTATATATATATATAATTAAATTATAAATTTATAAACATAATGATAATGCCATAGACTCATAAGCATGCTCAAAATTATAATCATATGATCATAAAGCCATAATGCCATAGAATATTGAAACAATGAAATACGCCATACGGTAATACCTCATATAATCTATAATCATATTCATAATTTGCAAAAATGTAAATAGTAAATTACTAAATAGTAAATACTCAAGTCTTAAAATGTCATTACACATTGAAAATTCAAATTACAATCAAGACAATATTTAATTCAGTATTACTATTCTTCAAATTCGTCATCCTCAATTGGTTCAATTTCATTTGAACCACTATCAATTGGATTGCCACTCCCACTAGGTGCATTAGTTGCCTCATTGTCATCTATAGAAGCCAAGGTAAGTTGTGCAATTGTAGCATCTAAATCAGCACACTCAGGGGTGAGATCTCAATTCTTTGACACACCCTCATTGTATTTAGGTTTCTTATGTGATAAGAGACGAAGGTTGGAGTGTACATAGACCAAATCCTCTGCGTTTTTTGCACCCAAATGATTGTGCTTGACCGAGTGGATGAAGGAGTATGTACTCCAATTCTGCTCAGCTGAAGAGGAACTTGCAACCTGTTGATTATGCACACAACATTTAGTAATTAATACTAGTATTTAATTTTACTTGTTGATAATAATCATAATATATAGCATAATAGCATTGAATGAAAAACGAAAAAAAAAATAAATAAAACGATACATACTTGGGAGAGTATTTTAATTGCAAGAGGTTGCAAGTAAATGGAGCCTTGACCATGTAGATACCACCAATCATCAACATTTTTCCTATATCTGTCTAGATGAGCAGAAACATCATGATTTTTTGCAGATATGAATTGGCTAAACTCGCTCATGACAATGCTTTGGATTTCTTCATCCACAAATATCTTTCTAAATGCAGCCTTATAGCCAGCAGCAACCTCTAAATCCCTATATGGTGCCACCCTCCTCGGCAATGAAAGTATCTCTTTGATATAATACTTTGGTGACAAAGCAAATGCTAAGAGATGTAAAGGGGTGGTCATCTTGTTCCAACGGTCAACAATAATAGTTTGCACAGTTTTGAAAAATGATTCCGTTGGGTCATGTTCCTTGGTATCTATTATTGCTCTTATTTTCTCCACCATGGAATCCATGCCATCATAAATTTCACCCAAACATGGGCGATCAGTATCAGCATACCTAATCATGCTCATAATAGGCTCAGTGAAATTTAAAACATATTCCACATGAGCCCACCACTCATCATCTAAGATCATTGCTTTCACTTTTTGGGCTCTTTCTATGCTTGATTGCTTCCATACACTCCACAAGCTGTTGATGACCATAGAACCCAAGCCTGTTGCACCTTCAAAAGTCGTCTTAAGACAATTGTGTGAGATACAAATCGAGTTTCAGCAACCTAACATTGTAAGAAAATGCATGTCACAAATCAACAATGAAAAATTAAAATAAAAAAATAAAAAATTATATTAAAAATCAAATTTAAATTACCTTCAGCAACTCCAACTTGGAGAAAGTCCTGAAGATGGCTTGTGACATATGATGATTAGTCACAAACATTTGGATCTCCTCACCCTCTGCGTAGATTTGCTTGACCCACTCAATTTGTGTACCAATCTTTTGCATTATCAAATTGAGCGAGTGGATTGCACATGGTGTCCAAAAAATGTGACCATATCTAGCCTCCACTATAGCCCCAGCTGCCCTACAGTTTTTAGCATTATCCGTTATGACTTAGACAACATTTTCAGGCCCCACCATTTCAATTGATTCTATGAGGATATTGGCAATAAAACTTGCATCTTTTATTTGCCCTTCACAATCAATTGCCCTCAAAAACATTGCCCCTATAGGGGACATTGCTATAACATTGATCAATGGTCTATTTTTGCAATTCTTCCATCCATCAGAAATGATGGACACACCTGTTTCGACCCATGTATCCTTGATTACTCTCAATGCTACCTCTATTGAAGATTTCTCCTTTGCCAATAAGGTGATCCACACCTTTTCATACCTAGGACTAACATAATTAGGAGTTGTCTTAGAAATGGCTTTCACCATTTCCCGCCAATAAGGTGATCTAACAAGGTTGAAAGGAAGCCCATTGCCATAAATGCAACGTGCAATGCTCTCATTTGCCAACTCCCTTGCTTCATTTTTCAAGGCTCTATCCATTGGGCCTCTTTTTTGTGTCACCGACATATTTTCTCCTTCAGAAGATTGTGCCATTTCCATGAAAGGATATGGGCCAGCCGGTTCTGATAAGCCACTAAGTCTTTGCGAGCTTTTACTTTTATTTTTACCTTTCTTCATAAGAGGATGGTCTGTAGCCTTTGGTGTTTTGAATGCCTTGTTAGCATCCTCTTATTCTTTAATATAACCCATTATTTGATCCTTTGTCAACCCTTTTTTATTTGGCCCAAGGCAAGGTTTTATTCCTTGATTACCAATAGCACATAAATGGGCTTTCATTCGAAAGTACGAGCTCCTATATGTAGTTCCACATTGGCTGCAACACCAAACATAACCCCCACCATTGGGAAGTTGTTGAATCATTGTCGTATGTCGCCAAAGAGGTGAGCTTGGATCATATTTAAATTGACTCTTTGCACCTATTCCAACTGAAGTAGAACTATCGGCCATTTTGTATGAAGATATGAACCTAAAATAAATAAAAATAGGTAATTTTTTTTAGAAAAAAGGGCATTATAACCCCTTATTTTGCATAAAATGTTCTTAAAAAATTTCAAACCTTACTATAAAAAAAAAAAAACTTGAAAAATCTTCAAAAAAATTATTGAAAACTAAAAAAGAGAGGATAGATTCACTCACCTTTGATTGCTTGATCTTCTTAGTGCACCTATTCCTCTCTTGTTTCTATCAATTGAACTCCTTCGTAGCTCTTACGATCTCACCTTCGAAGAAAAAGTGAAAACCTGCAAAAGTCAACTATTTTAGCTTGGAGGCAAAAAAATGGTGTTTTTGCTCTTTTGAGTTTGCAAAATGAGCCTCATTTGGTTGGCCAAGTCAATTTAAGGCAATTTGGGCACGTTTTAGGGTTTTATTTTTTGTTTTTAAGTTGAGTTTTTGCCTTTTTCCAGGTTGGATAGCGTGGGTCCGCCCGGGTCCTTCTGGGTTCTCCCTGGGTTCGGCCAAGGTTCTCCATTTTCCACCCGTGTTCTTTGTGGGTCCTTCTGTGAAGGACCCACAAAGAACTCGGGTGGAAAATGGAGAACCCAGGCGAACCCAAAGAAGAACCGAACCTGAACCAGATGCCACACGTATTTTGGCCGATTTGGGGGGCTAAAATGAAGAACCCGGTAACAGAGTGATTGAGAATTCCAACTACGACTAACCTACACTAAAGACGTTTCTAATTTCTCAAGTAAATGCAGAGCAAGAGAATTAGAAATGAACAAGGTTTGATTCTCTGACAAAATACTTAGATAATCTCTCCTTCCAACATACATCTACTTACTTTCAATGCAAATTGAAATCAAAGATCATAGAAGCATAACACAATAAACGGAAATCTGAGACATTATATCAAGGCAAAGGAGGCTCAAGACTTTATTTCTCAAATTTCTGGAACAAGGATTACACTAAACACATGCACTGAACAATGCTTGCAGCTAAAGAGGCATGCAATTTGCTCTTCCACAAAGTGAACTGACACTGAATAACAACTTGCTGCATTACAGGCTCGCAATTTGCTATCACAATAACCGTTAAAGAAAATAACGAGCAAAGACTCTTATTTATAGGCAAGCAGAGGAGTAGGGAACCCTAAAATCTCCTTGCTTTTACAACTAGGGCTTGCTCAGCAAGCAAACTTTATTTCTAAATCTAGAAAGAAGATAACATCTAACACCTAAGAAAGCAGAAAAAGCAGGAAACGCCAACTATTATATTTATCTTCTTTCTCTTCTTCAAAGAATGGATAAGAATTGTTCCAAGAATAGAAAGAAAGTGGAAAGAAAGCTTCTAGATGAAAGACGTTTTAAAGCTCAATCACATTCGCTAAAAAGCAGGAAACTATGTCCCGATCAAGTGCATCTATCCTATCAATAGCAAAGCTACACTTTTCTAAGATATCCTCTCCATCTGCAATTGATCTCAAGAAATCTTCAACCTCATTGGCCGCTTTTTCAAACTTTGCTGACATCATGAAAGCGTGATTTGGCAGAGTCTTATGTTTTTCCTTCATCCACCTTTGTGCAATCTTCTTACTGTACTTGTCCTTGTGCATTTCCCACATCCTTTCACATTCACTCTTAGAGATAGTGACACTTTCAAGCCAAGGAGGAATGGAAAAGCATCTCTTGATCACATCAGGTTTCAGACTGCAGATCAATCTGCCATCAACTGACTGAATCTCCCTTGTAGCCGGATTGTAATGCTTGATGCAAGCGATTACAAACTCGAGGCTCTAAACCGAAATAGGAATAGACGTTGCTGCGAGGAGTCCATAGTGTCCCAAGTTTCTGATTGAAGTGTTGCTTGCGCTCTCCAAAGCACGTAGATCAAACACCGGCTTGATGTGATGCAAGTCTGTCTCAGCGGTTTTGATGAAATCGTGGTAGAGGGCTGATTTGGTCTTGAAATCATTGGGAGTGTATGTGATGTCCCCTTCCTAGTCAGCATAGCTGGATTTGAGG
This sequence comes from Sequoia sempervirens, assembly GCA_007258455.2. Taxonomy (NCBI): domain Eukaryota; kingdom Viridiplantae; phylum Streptophyta; class Pinopsida; order Cupressales; family Cupressaceae; genus Sequoia; species Sequoia sempervirens. Next base: position 547,759 of record VDFB02261228.1, on the reverse strand, counting down.
TTAGCCTATCATTCTGGTCCTCGTAGGCTGACAGATATGTGTAGAGGATCAATTGGGGCAGTTACCCGGTGTTTAGGAGCATCACTCTTTCAGTTGTTTCAGGTTGGGCCTTCGCAGAGTCGTTCAGAGAGGTTTTTCAGATACTTACTATTTTTAGTAAGTCCGGCAGGCAGAAGCTGCTATTTTGGGCAGGGCACCTGGCTCAGCTGATTAGCTCAGAGTCGACCCAGTTTGTCAGTTTGATGGTCAGATGGAAAATACGGAGCATTTAATGATTATTAAATATTTTGATATTTTGACTTTATGTTATAAAGTCACTTTATTAATATATTTAAATATTAATAATTAATGGCCTATTTTTAATACTTTATAATAAAGTGAAATATTAATTGGAATGAATAATTATTTATTCATTAAGTGGAGCGCCATTTATTTAATATTTTTCTCCTAAGTCAAAAGGGCGAATTTAATCATTATTTAAATGATTATTAAAAAGGATGCTTGGGTCGAATTTCTTATGATGGGTATATATTCACTGCCAAGACAAATCAAACTCTTATGTTATGATTATTCAATTTGTCTTATTCTTGCTCTGAGCATTGAAGTTTGCAAACCTAGGGTTTCAGTAGACATTCGATTTTGAAGAACAATACCTCTTCAAGATCTAACATACTGAGGCTGTGAAATACCAGTTGAAGATTGTCCATCAGCATGGCTTCATCCAGAAGTCATACAGTGTTTACAGTGGAGTTTACATTTAGTATTTGGGTTCTATTGCTTATCAGGAAGAATCGCCTTTTCCAGAGTATCAGTGTTTTGGCTGTGAGCATTTATTTCTTGAGGCCGTACCTTTATTTGCTGTTGCTGGCTGGGGCCGTACTTTGTACCAGCAAGGCCGTACTTTTCCTTCTCAGAGAAATACGCCTTCTTCCTCAGCTTCTATCATTTGGATCTTGTGCGCCTAGGGTTATTGGAGCTTCAGCATCATTTACAGGGCCAGAAGATTGGTTATCTCATTCAGCCGTACCATTTATAGCTTTCTCTCAGGCGCCTGCAGGCAATCACCAGGTTCCTTTAATAAATTATTTTCTTCACTTCTTCTGTTCCAGAAAGCATTGTATTTGTTCAAAAACTATAATAGAATCATCTGCCATTGCTCTGGAGGTTATTTTATGCATTGTCATTTATTTAGGAATTTATTGGTATTTATTTCTCAAAATCGCAATTTATTATTTATTGCAAAAAACCCTCAAAAACACAAAAAAATACAAAACAAACAAAAATCATCGTTTCCAGTTCAGGGTTTGGGTTGAGAGACACTGGTCTCTTACAGTGGTATCAGAGCACAGTTTCCTGCCATCCTGTGCTTTTTTAGTTGCTTTTTCAGTATACAAAGTGCTTTTTGGTTGCTTTTTCATGAGTAGAGACATCATTCATTATACTAAAGGTATAGGGACAGGCAGAGTTGAGGATTGGACAGGTCCACCTATTCCTGAAGGTGAGACAGTGTCAGGAGTATTGGGTATTCACAGATCTAGCTCCAACAGCAGCGAGAACAATGTCGCAACCCTGATGGCAGACCGAGAGATCCCTGCAGAGACACTTAGGGATTCGGGGAAAGCGCATGCAGAGGGTGACATTACTGATGAGGAGTTCAGACGCAAGCATGATAATATGATGGACATGATGTCCCAGTTGATGGGCACTATGAGACAGTATATTCCATCCGAGCCGCACTATATCCAGATCGGACAGTCGAGCAGGACTGCAGGAGTGGACCAGCCTTTGGCATCAACACCACGACAGCCATCACCGATCTATCATGAGCGTAGGCCTGGACAACCTACATTCATACCCAGAGAGACCCCACCTCCGACTTCGGGGGCAGAGCAGCAGGGGCATCATCAGGAGTTTCAGCCACATAATGGCATGTCAGTAGCGGATGTGACTAGATTTCACGGTGAGTATCTATCATTAGCACCTGAGATCAGACAGGCATTATCTTTTCATGAGTTTATGGATGTTCATAAACCTAGAGGAGGAGGCAGATTTGACCGTAGAGCTCCTCAGCACCAGCAGCCACAGCCACAGGTGAACAGGGATTTGCAGTATGCAGTCAGCAAAATCACCTTGCCATACTTTGATGGTTCTGACAAGACGTCAGCGAGGGCTTGGGTCCAGAAGTTGGACAATTATCTTTCACTGAGACCTATGCAGGAGGACGAGGCCATTAAGTTTGCTACTTTGCATCTTGATGGGCTGGCGCATGATTGGTGGCATCATGGCATGTACACACTAGGCCATCATGCAGTCACTACGTACCAGGAGTTCACCAATAGGCTCATAGAGCGTTTTGACAAGAAGGATCCTGAACTCTACTTCAGGGAGCTAGCTCAGCTTAGACAGATAGGTAGTTTGGATGCTTATGTTGGTGAGTTTCAGAGGGTTGCAGTCATGGTGACAGGCATTTCAGAACGGAGACTTGTTATACTCTTCGTCGAGGGTTTGACAGAGCCTATGAGAGGTTGGGTCAAGGCATTTGATCCTCGCATCCTTTAGGAGGCCATGAGGAAGGCACGGAACATGGAGCTTGCAGCACCTCGCAGCAAGTTCACTTCAGGTTCGACACCCTACACGAGGCCTAATAGGTCTTTTGACAGGAATAGGCCCTTTGACAGAAAGAGGGATCCACCTGATCCTAAGAGACAAAATGCACCACCCTTTGACAGAGAAACACTGAATGAACTATGAAAGAAAAAATAGTGTTTTTGGTGCAAGGCACCCTACGATGAAAAACATGTATGCCCACTTCGTCCCAAGGTTAAAAACAATCAAATGGAATGGTTTTATGAGGGCGAAGAGCAATCTGATCTGTCAGACCAGCAAGCTGATTCCGAGCATTCAGATGATGATAGGTCCGAAAATGAGGGTGAAAACGAAGGAGGAAGGAAGCTACAGGAAGCACATTTGACTAGCCTTCAGAGAGATGGGTCGTTTAGACTTCGCGGGCTCCTAGCAGGTCAGAAGGTGATCACTCTACTTGACACTGGTGCCACTCATAATTTCATTGATGCACGGTTGGTAGAGAGACGTGGTATTTAGACAAAGGAGTTTGAGGGTATCCGAGTCAAGGTGGCTGATGGGTACACCCTTAAATGTGACCGAAAGATTACTGATCTTCCGATGCGACTGAACAACTATGAGTTCAAGACTGAATTCTATGTTGTTAATATGGGAGATACTGATGTGGTGTTAGGAATGGCATGGTTGCACGATTTGGGTGAGTTCACACTCAATCTGCGAGACATGGAGATGAAGTTTAAGGTTGATGGGAGACCTCATGTCATCAAGGCCATTAGAGACAGTAATCTGAGGATGGTTTCGTTCAGGCGGATGGAGAGACTCATTCGTCATGATATGGTTGACTGGGCTGCAGAGTGTATGTTGATGCCAGCACAGCAGGAGCAGCAGAAGGGTGAGTACCACCCAGACATTCAGATATTGAGGGCTAAACACTCCAAAGTGTTTTGTGACATTCCACCTGGTAGACCTCTAGATAGGGGTACTGAGCATATCATCGAGTTGGAGGAGGGCGCAAAGCCCATTATGATTACACCCTACAGGCATCCGAAACGACTCAAGGATGAGATAGAGAAGACCATCAATGAGTTATTGGCTATGGGACACATTAGACCTAGCAAGTCACCTTTTGCTTCATCGGTTGTATTGGTGAAGAAGAAGGATGGATCACTTCGGATGTGCATAGACTACCGCCAGCTCAATAAGAGGACAATTAAGAACAGGTACCCATACCACGCATCGATGAGTTGATTGATGAGTTACACGGTGCTATCTTCTTCACGAAGATTGATTTGAGATCCGGGTACCACCAGATTCGGATGAGGGAGCAGGACATTGAGAAAACCGCTTTCAGGTGCCATTGCGGTCACTTCGAGTTCTTGGTTATGCCTTTCGGTCTAACCAATGCACCTGCCACCTTTCAGGCTACCATGAACAGGGTCTTCAGTTCTCAGTTGCGGAGATTTGTATTGGTCTTCTTCGACGACATTCTGGTATACAGCAGGTCATGGGAGGAGCATTTAGCTCACTTAGACGCAGTTTTGGGTATCTTGGTTGAGGAGTCCTATACCAAGGAATCCAAGTGTGAGCCAGGTATGGAGGAGTTGTTGTATCTGGGGCACATCATCAGTGCCAAGGGAGTGAGTATGGACCTTGAGAAGGTCCGAGCTATAGTTGAGTGGCCGGTACCTGAGAACCTTACGCAGCTCAGAGGATTCATTGGGTTGTGTGCTTTCTATAGGAGATTTGTTAGTGGGTTCTCACGTCATGCCGCACCCCTTACTGATTTGACAAAGAAAGGGGCTTTCACTTGGTCACCACAGGCGTAGGAGTGCTTTGACAGGTTTAAGGTGATCATGACTTCGTGTCTAGTGCTAGCATTACCTGACTTTACGAAGTCATTTGATTTGTTTTGCGATGCTTCAGGAGAGGGCATTGGTGATGTTTTGATGCAGGAGAGGCACCCTATTGCTTTTGAGAGCAGGAAGCTTAGGGGTCCTGAGAGGTTTTACAGCATTTATGACAAGGAGATGTTAGCCATTATGCATGCTTTGGCTAAGTTCAGGCAATACTTGGTAGGCAGCAAGTTCAGTGTGCGCACAGACCACAATAGCCTGAAACACTTCCTTGGACAGCGAGACCTAAATGAGAGGCAGCAGAAATGGGTCAGCAAACTACAATCATATGATTTTGATATTACTTTCATTAAGGGAAAACAAAATGTTGTAGCTGACGCCTTGTCTCGCAGACCTCAATTGAATGCTATGGCACAGATCTCCGAGGATTGGAGGCATCAGATCATTACTGAGTATGCTAAGAACCCATGGGCTTCTAGCATTATTGATGGGACAGAGCAGGATAGCAGGTACACTGTTGTAGATGACTTGATCATTTACAAGGGGCGGATTTTTTTGGTTCCTGGCTTTGAGTTGAGGGCTACAGTTTTGAGAGCCTTTCATGATCTTCCTATGGCGGGCCATCTCGGGTACTACAAAACATATAAGATGGTTCGGGAAAGGTTTACCTGGAAAGGGCTGAAAACTGATGTTCTACAGTATGTTCGGAGTGTTCTGTTTGCCAGCAGAACAAGTAGGAACACACATATCCTGCTGGATTGCTTCAGCCACTTCCGATACCTGACAGGAAGTGGGAATGTTTATCGATGGACTTTATCACGGGTTTGCCGAAAGCCCAGGGTAAAGATTGCATTTACGTAGTGGTTGATTGGTTGACCAAATATGCACACTTCTTCCCGATTACTACTACATTCACGGCATCGCAGACTGTAGAGCTCTTCTTCAGAGAGGTATTCCGGTTACATGGGTTGCCTTAGACGATAGTCAGCGATAGAGAGATAGTCGGTTCATGAGCAACTTTTGGCAGAGTTGTTCAGGCTCGTGGGATCGAACCGACACCGAGTACCAGCTACCATCCGCAGACAGATGGGCGACATAAATTGTCAATAAGTGGGTGGAAGGTTACTTGCGCAATTACATAGCTGGACAACAGAGAGCTTGGGTGAGGTGGATATACCTCTGTGAGTATTGTTATAACTCTACTCACCACATGACGATACAAATGACACCCTTCATGGCTTTGTATGGGTATGAGGCGCCCAACCTTTTGGATCTGATATTGAGTGATAGCATAGTGCCGAGTGCAGGGGATATGATGCAGAGTCAGCAGGACATTTTGAGGTCTCTCAGAGACAATATCCAGCGGGCACAGAATCAGCAGAAGCAGTATGCTGATCAGAAGAGGGTTGAGCGTTCATTTGATGTGGGTGATATGGTGTATCTTATGTTGCAGCCGTATCGTCAGTCTACTCTGCGGAAGAGTGGTGCAGAGAAGTTGAAACCTCGTTACTATGGTCCATTCCGTGTTATCAGACGAGTGGGCGAGGTTGCTTATGAGTTGGACTTACCAGCAGATAGCAGGGTTCACAACGTGTTTCACGTTTCTCGCCTAAAGAAGGCATTGGGTCAGCATGTGATACCCTCTCTAGTTCTGCCACCCCTTGATGATGAAGGGAAATTGATACTGGTACCTGAGGCCATCCTCGAGATGAGAGAGAGACACCTTCGGAGGCGGGTGATCAGGGAATATCTGATCAAGTGGAGAGATTTTCCAGTTGAGGATGCTACATGGGAGTCCGAGGAGATTTTACAGCATCTAGAGTTGAGATTGCTTGAGGACAAGCAATTTCAGGGAGGGCGGAATGTGATGTCCCCTTCCTAGTCAGCACAGCTGGATTTGAGGTTAGCATATCATTCTGGTCCTCGTAGGCTGACAGATATGTGTAGAGGATCAATTGGGGCAGTTACTCGGTGTTCAGGAGCATCACTCTTTCAGTTGTTTCAGGTTGGGCCTTCGCAGAGTCGTTCAGAGAGGTTTTTCAGATACTTACTATTTTTAGTAAGTCCGGCAGGCGGAAGCTGCTATTTTGGGCAGGGCACCTGGCTCAGTTGATTAGCTTAGAGTCGACCCAGTTTGTCAGTTTGATGGTCAGATGAAAAATACAGAGCATTTAATGATTATTAAATATTTTGATATTTTGACTTTATGTTATAAAGTCACTTTATTAATATATTTAAATATTAATAATTAATGGCCTATTATAAAGTATTTTTAATACTTTATAATAAAGTGAAATATTAATTGGAATGAATAATTATTTATTCATTAAGTGGAGCACCATTTATTTAATATTTTTCTCCTAAGTCAAAAGGGCGAATTTAATCATTATTTAAATGATTATTAAAAAGGATGCTTGGGTCGAATTTCTTATGATGGGTATATATTCACTGCCAAGACAAATCGAACTCTTATGTTATGATTATTCAATTTGTCTTATTCTTGCTCTGAGCATTGAAGTTTGCAAACTTAGGGTTTCAGCAGACATTCGATTTTGAAGAACGATACCTTTTCAAGATCTGACATACTGAGGCTGTGAAATACCAGTTGAAGATTGTCCATCAGCGTGGCTTCATCCAGAAGTCATACAGTGTTTACAGTGGAGTTTACATTTAGTATTTGGGTTCTATTGCTTATCAGGAAGAATCGCCTTTTCCAGAGTATCAGTGTTTTGGCTGTGAGCATTTATTTCTTGAGGCCGTACCTTTATTTGCTGTTGCTGGCTGGGGCCGTACTTTGTACCAGCAAGGCCGTACTTTTCCTTCTCAGAGAAATACGCCTTCTTCCTCAGCTTCTATCATTTGGATCTTGTGCGCCTAGGGTTATTGGAGCTTCATCATCATTTACAGGGCCAGAAGATTGGTTATCTCATTCAGTCGTACCATTTATAGCTTTCTCTTAGGCGCCTGCAGGCAATCACCAGGTTCCTTTAATAAATTATTTTCTTCACTTCTTCTGTTCCAGAAAGCATTGTATTTGTTCAAAAACTATAATAGAATCATCTGCCATTGCTCTGGAGGTTATTTTATGCATTGTCATTTATTTAGGAATTTATTGGTATTTATTTCTCAAAATCGCAATTTATTATTTATTGCAAAAAACCCTCAAAAACACAAAAAAATACAAAACAAACAAAAATCATCGTTTCCACTTCAGGGTTTGGGCTGAGAGACACCTGGTCTCTTACAGTGTAATCCATTTCGAAAACCTTGAAGAATGATTGTAAACTCGCCTAGGTTTAGACAAGCTTTGAGCAACTTACTATTTTTAGAAGGCTGGTTTTTCTTTTTCAAATGGGCGAATTTTTGAAATTTTTCTGAGATATGGGTTTGGCTCAGAATTTCATTGCAAGACAACCCAGATCGTCCGTTTTTGAAAATTTTGAATTTAGACTGAAAAAGCAGCAAACCCTAATTTCTTCAATTTTTCATGAAAAAAGCTGGTCCCTGGGTTTTGTTCGGAATACAATTTGGAATGAACCCGGTTGATTAGATTTGAAAAACACTGAAGGCTGATTGAAAAAGCAGCCAACCTTAGAATTTGAAAAAAAAGCTGTGATATGGGTTTTCTTCAGAAAATTGTTTTGAAAGGACCCAAATGATCAAAAATTGAAAACTCTGATGATTTCATTGACATGCAAGGAAAAAGCAGCCGCTGCAGCTTGACAAAAATCTTCAAAAATTCTTCAGGAGAATGAGATGAAGAAACCCAGATGGCTGAAAATTAAAATCTTTGACCTTCTCCTTCAAAAATTTGATCTTCTGGATGAAAAAAAAACATGAAAAAGCAAGGTCTTATGTTGCTGGTCTCAAAATTATTTTTGAAAATCAGCAACCTTGAGCTCTTGAATCTTGAATTAAAACTTTAAATTTGTTGCTCCACTCTTCTCCTTTGGACTCCACCTGCAAAAATGATGAAGATTGAATGGAAGAGATGTTTTAAATAGACTTAGGGTTTGAAAATAGGTTTGCTTTCTTTTGTTTTTCTCCATGCAAACCCTAAAATCTTCTCATGCATCGAACTTGGACATTCACTTCATCTTGCAATTTTAAAACTTGAGAATTTTGACTAAGGCATGACAAGTTGGGCACCCTTCTTGGCTTGGGGCGCCAACTTCTCCTAGAGTTAGTCATTTTTTGGAAATTTTCAACTTTTCACAATTTTGGGACCCTACTTTCATGCTGATCTCCGGCTTCCAGATTGATTCAATGAACAAGCTGGATGATTCATTGCTTAGCCTGACTGATTCTGAGAAGATCACCGTAGAGGCACTTTTGACAAAAGACTTCATTTTGACCTTCAAATTCATTTGAGCCTATTTCCTCCAAGGGCTTTGAACTTTCACAGTGTTAGCCATTTTTACATGATTTTCAATTTCTTCATTTCCCTTTGATCTTCTGATGAAATCTTGATTTCGGGGGCTACGCTGATCCAATTGATTGACTGTCAGCTTCGTTGGATAGCTCGATTGAATCTGACGAGGTGGTCTTGGAGGCCGTATCTACAAATTCTATCATTTCACACCTCAAAAGTTTGGGCGCCCTTCTTCACCAGGTGCGCCCATGTTTACCAGACTTAGAAATTTTCATGTTTCCTCATCAACTCTTCTCTTCTACAGATGGACTTATCAGTTCTGGAGATCCGGGTGTCAGATTGACTGATGGTTGGGCTCATCGTGAAGCTGAGGAGATTCTAAGAGAGGTCTTCTGGGAGTCACTTCATCAAATAGTTGAATCTGGGGCATCAAAAGCTTGGGCGCCCCTGGCAAGCTGGGGTGCCCAACTTCACCAGAGTTAAATTTTTTTCAGTATTTTCTTATTTGCTTTCAGCTTGGCTCTTGTCGGACCCTCTGTTTTGCTTGCTACTCCTGGCAATTGACAACTTGGATTGACGTGCTATTGATCTCGTTGGAAAGCTCAGTCAATTCAGGAGAAATCATGCTGGAAGCTCTACTGGCAATTTCATCTGTTTAGACTTCCAAAAGCTTGGGCGCCCTTCTTCACCAGGGGCGCTGAAAGTTCCCAGACTTAGAAACTTTTCACACATTTTCATGATTTTCATTTTGTCTTTTGTTTGAGACTCCTCAGTTTGACATCGAATTCCGGGTGACTGGATGATCCATTGAATGAGCTGCCGGATTCACTGCGGAGCTAGGAGGATTCTGAACAATACCTAGGAGCTCAAACCCTAATTCCATCGCTTGATGCCCTAAAAAGATGGGCGCCTATCTCCTCCAAGGGTGCCCATGTCAAGCAGACTTAGTCAAATTTTCATAGTTTTCACCTTCTTTCCTTGTTCATCGTGCATGTTGATCATCTCACCTTCTGTTCGATGCTTGGTCATTGAATTTGACGCCTGGCAACTGACTGACCTCCATTGATGACTTCAAAGCTCCTGAAATGCTTCTGAAAAAGCAGAATAGACCCACTAGGGCAAAACTGATTTTTTTGAGATTTTGATTGCACTAGCTTGATGTGGACGTATTTTGAGCCAATCAAAATCAGTTTGGACCCTGACGGACAAACTTTCTATTTTTAGAAATTTTTGCCAGTATCGATTTTGAAAGAAACCCAGAAAAACCTAGAAAAAATTTACTATTTTTAGAAATTTTTTAGAATAGTAGTTTTCCTAAAAGTAGGGATGAAAAATTGAGATATGGGTTTTGTAGATTAGGTCGCTCTGAGCAGACCCAGATCGTCAGAATTTGGAAATTTTGAGTTTGTACCCCTCATGCAAAGACACGCACACCCAAATTTTGACCTTTTTGACAAATTTAACAAGACTTTTACTCATTTCTTCAAAATGTCTAAGTGTAGCAAAAATTTTAATTTTGGGGTACAACAATGTTTAACAATTTAAATTTATTAATATTTAATATTATATTTAATTATTAAATAGTGTTTAAAAACACTTATATTTTTTCCTCCGAAATCATCTCAATTTATCCGGGGACATGACATAGGTGGCCCAAATTCAAGTTTCTAGAGTGGTTCTGGCTCCCAAAAGGTGTGACACAAATGGTCATAATGGCTAAAAATGGTGACTAGCTTCATTCAAGATAAAATTGCATTTTTCTAGTAGCTTTGCCACCTTAAAATGGTGGTTCAATTGGCAGCTATGGCTGAAATGTGCAACCAAGATCAAAGACATCAGTTTTAATTTATTTCATGCCTTCCAAAGTTGGTTACAGAGGTCAAAAAGTGCATCATTAGAGAATTTCACCCTTTCATGGTAGCAATGCCATTTGAAAAGGGCAAATTAGTGGTTGAGATGGCTAAAATGTGCAATAAAGTGACCAAAGTCACTTAAATGATATAATATCATCCAAAATGAAGGGTTAGAATGGGAAAAGTGACTTGAATAAGGATAAAGCTGAGTTAATGCAAGAAAAGAGCCTATTTCAAGCAGTTTCAGTGTTTTGTTGCCTCATTGTAATAGACAGAGTTTAGGGTTGCTTTAAAAGTAGTTTTAATGCATTGTTTTTCCTTAGAAGCTTCTTTTAGAGGGCTTATAAATAAGTGCTTTTAGCACATAAAAAAGGAGGAATTTTTTGTGAAGCCTATGTTCCTGAAATTTTCTTTCAAGATTCAAAGTTAGAATTTTGTGTTGTAACCAAGCAAGTTTGCCAAGTCAAGTAATGAAGAAGATTCCTTCATAACTTTGTATAACTTCTGTCTTTTACCTTGCGAAGTAGCTTTTTATGCTTCAAAGATATTGCTTGCTTTCAATCTTGTTCATCAACTGCTATTGTAAGTGTTGTGTTTGTTATTCAAATCAATCCATATTTTGATGCTTATCCACTATATATGTTTTAATCATTAGAGAGTAGTAGTGTTAAAATTCATGTTATAGTTTAGCTGCAAAATCATAAAACCCTGTGGTGAGATAAAGTACTTTTAGTCTTGTGCTCCTACCTTTGAGATCAAAAGATAGGTCTAGATTATTTCTTTCAATCATTTTGTTTACATGCAAAACCCCTAGAAAGTTATTTGTAAAACATGCGAATCTGCAATGCAGTTCACATGTTTTACATTTGAAGAATATATTAAATCAGGGAGCTTCCCTTGCTAGTTTGAGGAGAGGATATCCTCACACCTATTCCTTTTTGTGTTGTCAGGAAAGTGACAAATTAAAACACTTAACACATCTCTGTTGTGTCAAAAACAAAATTGCCTCTTTGTTGGAAGCAATGAATTTGTCATGATAGTTTGTGCACTTCCAATGCCATTCTAGTTTTCAAAATTTTCTCTTCGTGGTGTGTTTCCTCAGTATCTTTAGCTTCCAAGTGTATTGTAAAGTTATTTATTATCCTTGAGGGATGTGTATGAATCATTTTTAGTGGCTTATATGCATTCTTGAGAGCTGTAGTTAAAGATTTACATTGTAGTTTATCTAATTTTAAAGACTATTTTAAAGGGCAGATGCTGTCATGTCCCCTTTTTGGACTGAAGATAATCAAGTACTCATTAGCCTGTTATTTTATTTTTTGTAAGCTTGGGTAAGGTCAGGAATATAAATTTTTAGAAAATAATAATTTAAGTTTGTCCTAAGTTACTTTATGTTATAATATTTTAAGAGGAGACAACTTAAATGTTGTTTTGAAAGAGGGCCAATGTTATGTCATTAGGAAAGTGAGCCAGGGGGTATTCTTATTTAAAAATTATTTGTAAAGGACAACCTAATATTTTAGTTTGTATGAGCTGCCTAAATGGCGCACACTAAAGCCTTTTGTAACTCCTTGGAATATTTCATTGTTTCTCTATCTTTTGGTAAGGTGAGGGAAAATAATTTTTTAGAAAATAATAATTTAAGTTTGTCTTAAGTTACTTTATGTTATAACATATTAAGAGGAGACAACTTAAATATTGTTTTAAAAGAGGGCCAATTTTTATGTCATTAGGAAAGTGAGCCAAGGGGGTATTCTTATTTTTTAAGTTAGTCCCAATATTATTTGAAAATTATTTGTAAAGGACAACTTAATATTTTATTTTGTATGAGCTGCCTAAATGGGACACAATAAAGCCTTTTGCAACTCCTAGGAACATTTCATTATTTCTCTATCTTTTGGTATAGGAGTTATAATCTAATTTTAGAAGGTGAGTTACTATCTTTTAGTGGAGGGAAAAAAAGAAAATAAGAATTAATATTCTATTTTTGTCCCAAATGGATCTATAAAAGAAGGGAAAAAGCTCAAAGGAGATATCCAATTTTATATTATCAACTTCTCTCATTTTTAGAGCACTTGAGTTTGAAAACCAATCCAAGGATGAAAACCCTAGAGGTTGCAAGATCCAAGAACAAAAATCCTTGATTCATTAGCGTAGGGATACATAGAGCTTCATTAGCATTTCTAGGTTTAGTACTTTGTAGAGATTTCTGATATTTTCTGTGTTCATGTAACGTGATATTTCGAGAGATAAATAGAAGTTCATTTTTTGAGTTTATTTTCTGAGGTTGTATTTGCAAATAATAATTTTTTTGGGCAAAGGAGATCAATGCCATTGTGGCCGTACAACCCATTTTCTAGTGACTCAAGATCTGTGAAAGTTACCAAGTTGTTCTTAGCATAGCTCTGAGACTGCCTACGAAGTCCCTTCCTGACGCGAGTCCACTGAATGCCTTTGTCGCTCCTGCTGACGTTGGTGCCGCCGGCCCAGTCTCGACGCCACGTTGATTCAGACCGGATCGGGCGAATGGACAGTCCCCGACTCGACGCGGGTCACAGTAAATAATGGCCAAAAGGCCAAAACAAAATTAAACTCAACTTTATTTATTTATTTTTGATTTTATATCTTCATTTCGGCCCCTGGGCCTATCATCATTCATTTCATGTAAATAGGAGAGAAGAGAGAGTTGTGAAGAAAATAGAGAGAAGAGAGGCAACCAAGTTGAAGACAAATCCGTGGGCATCATTTGGGGAGCTTCATACTAGCAAGAGGCATTGAGAGCTCATTACCGATTGGGAGGAGTCATTGGTATCTGCCAAATCTAAGAGGTAAGTTCCATTTTAATTGATTTTTTTGTGTTTTCTTAACAAATAATTCATTGTAATTTGTAAAATCACTATTCTTTTGAGTTTGCATATTTTTTTTACAAACCCTACTTGCAACTTACATAATTTTAGAAACCCTATTTTGTGCAGCCACATTCATTTGCAAATCATACCATATTATTATTTTCACAATGTCTCATACCCCAGTCAGAAAAGACCCTGCTTGGAAACATTCTGAAATCTTTCCCGGAATGAAAAAAGGAGACGCCAAATGTTTCTATTGCAAAACAATATATCATGGAGGCATAAATCGATTAAAATATCATCTTGCACGCATACCCGCCCATGATGCAGTGGGTTGCTCTGTAGCACCTCCTGAGGTTGTTCCTGAAGTACAAGTGCAATTAGAAACTTTTGAAATGCAAAAAGAATTGAAAAAGAAACCGTATAAGACAGTCGAAAGGTTGAGTTGGACAGTGGACTTAAGTTTGGAGATGCTTCCTTCCATGCCCACGGTAGTGCTAGTGTCATGGTAGTGCTTCGTCGCGATCAACAATGCCCATGCTGCATCTGGCGTCATACGCCAATTGAAGTGGTAGTGGCGTTGATAAGACAATTCCTAGAGTTCTAAACTAGGGTGGAATCTATGAGCTTTGCACCACACACTACCCCTGCTCCCAACCTGTCAGCTGAGAGCATGGGTTGAACAAGGATCAAAGACACGATGCAAACAAAAAAGGCAATTGCAGACTTTTGGTACTACTGCACCATTCCCTTCCATGTAGCCAGGTAATTCTTTTTCATTTAATTGTTTTTAAAATTTATATTTAAATTTTAGAATCTAGATTTATCTCATTATCGAATTCAAATTTACAATTTATGTGAACTTATCAATTATTTACATAAGTTATAGGGTCAAATTTTCTCTGCAAAACATGGTTGATGATATAACCATATGTAAAGCGGGTTCAAAGTCTCCCTAGTGAAGATGAATAAAGGGGCCCACTTTGACCTGCTGTGTGGTAGATGTGAAAGCACAATTAGAGGAGCAGCGTGTGCAATGGAGGAGGATTGGCTGCACCATCATGACTGATGGTTGGACCGATAGGAGAAATAGGACGCTGTTGAACTTTCTAGTTTCCTCTGGAGGTAATTGTACTTACCTTAATACATTGATATTTGAATTTGATTTAGTGATTAATAATTTAATAAGGCTGATTTATGTTTTTAATTTATTGAATAATTGGTTTTGCTTATTTTTCTCTCAGTGACAATCGCCTTCATTGGGTTCATTAAGTCCATTGATGCTTCTACCCAAATCAAAAATGCCACATACCTGTGTGAGGCTATAGAGGAGGTGATAGCTGATGTGGGGGAAGAAAATGTAGTGCAAGTGGTGATAGACAATGCAGCAAATTATGTTGCTGCTGGTAGATTATTGATGGAGAGGCACCCTACTATATTTTGGACTCCATGTGCCGCCCATTGCATTGACCTCATGTTGGAGGATCTTGGGAAGCTCCCATGGATCAAAACATGTGTGGAAGCAGCAAAAAATGTTTGCAAATTTGTATACAACCACACATGGGTGCTTAACCTTATGAGGCAATACATGGGGTTGAGGGAGTTGTCTCGTCCTGGCATCACCAGGTTTGCAACAAATTTTATCACGATGCAATCCTTGATTCGGTCAAGGGCAGCTTTGAGGCGCATGTTTACTAGTGAGGAGTGGTCTTCCTCATCCTTTTCTACAAGCATTGCAAGGATTGCTGTGGCTTATTGCATTTTTGATGAGCAAGGGTTTTGGACACCAATGGACTAGATTGTAAAGGTAAAATTTAATTATTTATTATGTTCTAATTTTCTTTAATCATATCTTACTTTTATTTGTTTATTTTCATTCACACTTATTTAGAAACATGTTTGCACTTTTGTAAGTTTATTCAGCCCTTGCTAGTTCTCCTACGAGTTGTAGATGGGGAGAAGCCTGCAATGGGCCACATATATGAGGGCATGGATAGGGCCAAAGAGGCCATTAGATCAGTCTATGGTGGAGTTGAGGAGAAGTATCGTCCCATTTGGGATATCATTGATAGGAGATGGCAAAACCAACTTCATAGGCCCATCCATGTAGCCGCATGTTTCCTGAATCCGGCCTTCCAATTCCACCGTGATCTCGTGCAGATAGAGAAATTCTTAGTGGGCTCTACACGACATTGGAGCGGATGTTGCCTGCTGTTACTACACAGGTGGTGCAGGAGATAGATGCTTTCACTAAGGCACAAGGAGCCTTCTTTGCACGTCAAATGTGCAAAGATAATAGGACAACATTACTACCAGGTAAAAATATATTTAAGGGCATAATTTTCATCTCTTTATATTATAATTTATTATTAAATGTTGAACTTGAACTTGAAACTTGAAATGAGATTGATTTTGTTTCTTTTTCTCATCTCAGATAGCTGGTGGAATATGTTTGGTTCTGATACTTAACAACCCGCAAAATATTGCCATTCGTATATTGAGCCAGCCATGCAGTTCATTTGGTTGTGAGCTAATTGGAGTATGTTTGAGCACATACACTCCAAGAAGCGCAATAGATTGACAGTGGAGAGGATGAACGACTTGGTATATGTTCATTACAATCTTCGGCTCAGATACAGGAAGCTTTTTGACCATGACAAAACCCCGATCAATCTAGAGGAGGTTGATCCACAGTCTGAGTGGACCACTGAGGCTACAGATGCAGTCTTTAGTGACGAGGACCTTGATTGGGTGGACCAGGCAGAGAGAGGCCGAGGTTGTAGCCATGGCTGAGGAGGAGGCTAGAGCACGAGGAGGCATAGATGCTGTTGGTGAGAGTGGCATGGAGAGTCAGACACAGGCAGAGACTATGGCTGCAGCTGCAACATCATCCAGGCCCTTTAGACGCCTTCGTAGGAAGGATGCTGGCCCCACTATGCCATAGGGCATAGAGTCATAGAACATTTTGATTTGATGTCATATTTCATATTTCATATTTGTATGGAACATTTGATGTCATGGATTTCATATTCCATGAGTTTTGTATACATTTGACTAATTTTATATATCTAAGTATGTTATTTCCTTCAGCAACGCAACTACAATTTGTGTACTTTATACTTATGTAATCGTTGTATACTTGTGCATGTGATCAAATTTGCTTTTATTTGTGTTGTATTCAATAAAGGGTGCTTGAAACAAGTTTTAAATCCTTAAAAATCTCTAAATTTCTAGGGTTTTTCAACTTTTTTTCATTTTGCCGCGTCTGCGCCGCGTCCGCGTCCGGAGTCGCCGAGTCCCTCACCGAGTCGCCCTCGCCGAGTCTGAGCCGTGTCCGTGTCTCGTTACTATGGTTCTTAGTTGCTGCAACCCTTTTTTTGCTTTGTACCATTAGGCCATGTAATCTCAATAAGGCCATACCATCTCTGTGGGATTGTATCTTGTTCTATCTATTGTTCCTACTCACTTCTGGATTTGTTTCCAAGTCTAGACATTGTTGTTGAGGGTTTGATTTCATAGTTTATTGCTGGTTTTTGGTTGCTGTTCTGCCGTACACTTGCTGCAGGCATGACATACCATTTGAAGGTGTTGTAGAAACTGTTTGTGGCCTTGTTGCTACTACAATCAAACTTGTTAGGAGTCATACACTACTACTGTTGCATATTGAGTATCATTTAGCTCCATTTGAAGGCTAAACCCTAATCGTACAGGTTTATTTCATTCTATCCTCAGTCCCCAGTTGACTATATTGTTGAGGTATGCTGGCAGTACTTATTGCAGCATCTTTCAATCTGGGTATGCACATTCTAAATAGATTTTTTCAATCAGTTTTGACATTATTGGTTTCATAGTTGATCATATGGTTTGGTTTGGAGCTCTGTTACCGGGTCCTTTGGTTTAGCCCCCTGAACCCGCCAAAATACGTGTGGGTTCGGTTTCGGGTTCGGTTCGCCCCTGGGTTCGCTGGGTTCTTCGTTTTCAACCCGGGTTCTCTGTGGGTCCTTCACAGAAGGACCCACAGAGAACTCGGGTTGAAAACGAAGAACCCTGGCCGAACATGGGGAGAACCCAGAAGGACCCGGGAGGACCCACGCCGTCCAGCCTTAAAAAAGGCAAAATATCAACTTAAAAACAAAAAACATAACCCTAAAAAGTGCCCAGATTGCCTTATATTGACTTGGCCGACCAAATGAGGCTCATTTTGCAAACTCAAAAGAGCAAAAACACCATTTTTTTGCCTCCAAGCTAAAATAGTTGATTTTTGCAGGTTTTCTCTTTTTTTTCGAAGGTGAGATTGTAAGAGCTACGAAGGAGTTCAACTGATAGAAACAAGAGAGGAATAGGTGCACTAAGAAGATCAAGCAATCAAAGGTGAGTGAATCTATCCTCTTTTTTTTAGTTTTCAATAATTTTTTTGAAGATTTTTCAAGTTTTTTTTTCTTTTTTTCTAGTAAGGTTTGAAATTTTTTAAGAACATTTTATGCAAAATAAGGGGTTATAATGCCCATTTTTTCTTAAAAAAATTGCTTCTTTTTATTTATTTTAGGTTCATATCTTCATACAAAATGGTCGATAGTTCTACTTTAGTTGGAATAGGTGCAGAGAGTCAATTTAAATATGATCCAGGTTCACCTCTTTGGCGATATACGACAATGATTCAACAACTTCTCGGTGGTGGGGGTTATGTTTGGCGTTGTAGCCAATGTGGAACTACATATAGGAGCTCGTACTTTCGAGTGAAAGCCCATTTATGTGCTATTGGTAATTAAGGAATAAAACCTTGCCTTGGGCCAAATAAAAAAGGGTTGAAAAAGGATCAAATAATGGGTTATATTGAAGAACAAGAGGATGTTGACAATGCATTCAAAACACCAAAGGCTACAGACCATCCTCTTATGAAGAAAGGTAAAAATAAAAGCAAAAGCTCGCAAAGACTTAGTGGCTTATCAGAACCGGCTGGCCCACATCCTTTCATGGAAATGGCACAATCTTCTGAAGGAGAAAATATGTCGGTGACACGAAAAAGAGGCCCATTGGGTAGAGCCTTCAAAATGAAGCAAGGGAGTTGGTAGATGAGAGCATTGCACGTTGCATTTATGGCAATGGGCTTCCTTTCAACCTTGTTAGATCACCTTATTGGCGGGAAATGGTGAAAGCCATTTCTAAGACAACTCCTGATTATGTTAGTCCTGGGTATGAAAAGGTTCAGACCACCTTATTGGCAAAGGAGAAATCATTAGTAGAGGTAGCATTGAGAGTAATCAAGGATACATTGGTCGAAACAGGTGTGTCCATCATTTCTGATGGATGGAAGGATTGCAAAAATAGACCATTGATCAATGATATAGCAATATCCCCTAAAGGGGCGATGTTTTTGAAGGCAGTTGATTGTGAAGGGAAAATAAAAGATGCAAGTTTTATTGCCAATATCCTCATAGAATCCATTGAAATGGTGGGGCCTGAAAACGTTGTCCAAGTCATAACGGATAATGCTAAAAACTGTAGGGCAGCTGGGGCTATAGTGGAGGCTAGATATGGTCACATTTTTTGGACACCATGTGCAGTCCACTCACTCAATTTGATAATGCAAAAGATTGGTACACAAATTGAGTGGGTCAAGCAAATCTACGCAGAGGGTGAGGAGATCCAAATGTTTGTGACTAATCATCATATGTCACAAGCCATCTTCAGGACCTTCTCCAAGTTGGAGTTGCTTAAGGTAATTTAAATCTGATTTTTTAATATAATTTTTTATTTTTTTATTTTAATTTTTCATTGCTGATTTGTGACATGCATTTTCTTACAATGTTAGGTTGCTGAAACTCAATTTGCATCTCACACAATTGTCTTAAGACGACTTGTGAAGGTGCGACAGGCCTTGGGTTCTATGGTCATCAACAGTTTGTGGAGTGTATGGAGGCAATCAAGCACAGAAAGAGCCCAAAAAGTGAAAGCAATGATCTTAGATGATGAGTGGTGGGCTCGTGTGGAATATGTTTTAAATTTCACCGAGCCTATTATGAGCATGATTAGGTATACTGATACTGATCGCCCATGTTTGGGTGAAATTTATGATGGCATGGATTCCATGGTGGAGAAAATAAGAGCAATAATAGATGCCAAGGAACTTGACCCAACGAAATCATTTTTCAAAACTGTGCAAACTATTATTGTTGACCGTTGGAACAAGATGACCACCCCTTTACATCTCTTAGCATTTGCTTTGTCACCAAAGTATAATAGCAAAGAGATACTTTCATTGCCGAGGAGGATGGCACCATATAGGGGTTTAGAGGTTGCTGCTGGCTATAAGGCTGCATTTAGAAAGATATTTGTGGATGAAGAAATCCAAAGCATTGTCATGGGCGAGTTTAGCCAATTCATAGCTGCAAAAAATCATGATGTTTCTGCTCATCTAGACAGATATAGGAAAGATGCTGATGATTGGTGGTATCTACATGGTCAAGGCTCCATTTACTTGCAACCTCTTGCAATTAAAATACTCTCCCAAGTATGTATCTTTTTATTTATTTATTTTTTCGTTTTTCATTCGATGCTATTATGCTATATATTATGATTATTATCGGCAAGTAAAATTAAATACTAATAGTAATTACTAAATGTTGTGTGCATAATCAACAGGTTGCAAGTTCCTCTTCAGCTGAGCGGAATTGGAGTACATACTCCTTCATCCACTCGGTCAAGCGCAATCGTTTGGGTGCAAAAAAAGTAGAGGATTTGGTCTATGTACACTCCAACCTTCGTCTCTTATCACATAAGAAACCTGAATACAATGAGGGTGTGTCAAAGAATTGGGATCTCACCCCTGAGTGTGCTGATTTAGATGCTACAATTGCACAACTTACCTTGGCTTCTATGGATGACAATGAGGCAACTAATGCACCTAGTGGGAGTGGCAATCCAATTGATGGTGGTTCAAATGAAATTGAAGTTATTGAACCAATTGAGGATGATGAGGATGATGAATTTGAAGAATAGTAATACTGAATTAAATATTGTCTTGATTGTAATTTGAATTTTCAATGTGTAATGACATTTTAAGACTTGAGTATATTCACTTTTTTGCAAATTATGAATATGGTTACGTATTATATGAGGTATTACCGTATGGCGTATTACATTGTTTCAATATTCTATGGCATTATGGCATTATGATTATATGATTATAATTTTGAGCATGCTTATGAGTCTATGGCATTATCATTATGTTTATAAATTTTAAGATTTATATATAATATATATATATATAGTACGGCCGTACCCGAACCCGAACCCTAGGGGAAAAAAAATTTGCCGAACCGGCGAGCCCGAACCCAAACCTGTATCTGAACCCGTACCCAAACCGGCAACTTAGGTTTGGAGTTATTTATTATTTAGCAGCTGGATTGTAGAGGAGTTTGTTGTTATAATTAGAAAATATCTATTTGTATTTCAATTTTACTATCAATTGTTTATTTGTAAACAACTGGATGATTTTCCACCATTTTGGAATGAATTTGTAAGTTTGGTAGGCAATGCCACCAAGACAATAGTTATCTATTTCATTTCCAGCTTGCATGTAGTAGATTAGTGTCCCAAACAATGTATGCTCTCACCTTGCTCACATTGGGATTTGAATGATCAGAAAGTGCAAGGGTTTACATCATAATAATATTTTAAAATCCCAATCACTATATGCTCTCACCTTGCCCACATTGAGATTTGAGTGATAAAAAAGTGTAAAGGTTTGTTGCATTTCATGAAGTAGTTGTAAAAATTCAATAAGGAAGTGTTTCAAGACATTATAGAGCTAGGGGAAGTGAATTGGGAGATTTTGTGAGGTTGTAAGAGCTGATTTCAGTTGTGTAGAAGCTTTGTTTTGGAGGCTTAAGGTTTGCTACCTCTTGTAATGCCAATGTGAAGTACATAAGTGAATATTTGCTCACCTTTTAGATGGAGTTTTTACCTGAGGTGGATTTCTCCAGTGTATGTCAGGGTATGTGTGTTGTCATTCATGTATGCTCTCTAAAACTAAAATATGAATCCATAAATTGATGACTATGTATGTGGAATGTCCATCCTAGTTTATAGATCAAAGAGGTTTGAAAAAAATGAGTATGGAACAAGAAAAAAAAGGAAAAAATCAAGAGAATAAGCTCTCTTCATTTTTCCCTTTTTTTGTTTATTGTTCCATGAGTTCACAATGGAAAGAGGAAAAAAATGTAGAATGGAATGGATGGTGAATGGGAAAAGGAGAAAAAGGAAAAGCTTCAAAGAAAGACATAACTCTTCAAATTTGATGCTCCAAATGGATTGTGGACTGCTCTAAATTGACCATGTGCTGCTCAAAATTGATTGCGGGCTCCTTTAAATGCGTTGTGGTTTGCAAAAAAATTGCACATCCATACTTTGATCACTGTTTGCTGCTATAATCTATTGGTTGTGTTTGGCTAGGATGTATAATTTTTGCTCTCTATGATATCCTTTTGTCTTTCTTATTGGTTGCAAGTGACGTCTCTTTCCTTTAATTGTTTTTTTTGATTTTTAGGGTTAGGAAAGTCATTTAGCCTTGTTTTTTTCAATTTGGAGAGTCAAATTTGACTTACATGATTTGCAAGTTGTAACGAGTTTGGCGAGTGTGACAGAAGCTCATCCACACTTTTGCCTTATTCTACAGGCCTTGTTTGGCCTAGCTTGGATCAACACTTGGGAAAGTTTGTTGAATACCTCAAGAGTCTTATATTTATGGGTTTGGGGCATTGCCTTGGTTGGAGGTATTGGGGAAGAGAGCCAACAAACCCCATTCTAGAGAATTTTTTTAGGCCCTTCTAGGTGATTTTTTTGGCCCATGAGTTTATATGCATTGTATTTTAATACTGCTTAGTAGTTTCTTATATTGATCTATATATAAATAGTCATAGTTTGGAGTTTAAGTATGAGTGTGAAATATCTTATTGTATTGCAAATAATTGAGTTAATACAACATTTTTTCTAGATTTTTCTTGAAAGGGCTCCCTAGGGTAAATTCTTTTGCTATTTTGTGAATGTTCCATTATTTTCTTTCAGCTGAATTTAAGATTATGTTAGCATCGCCTCTCCTACATAGGTTTATTAGTATTATTTCTCTTATAATGATTCTCTATCCAAGATGGGGACTTTAGAAGGCATCTTGGTCTATTGTTCGCATTGAAGGAGGCACAGTCCATTTGTAGCTTGTATTATATTTTTTCTCTCCATCAATAAATTTATATTTCATAATAAGGCTTTGTTAGAAACAAACAGGCTTAGGTTTGTACATTGTTTATTGTGATTGCCATTTTGACTCTTCATTTCTCTTACCCCAACTTAATAAATTTATCTTCATCTTGATTCTATCTATTTCTCTAACAAGCTCCTTTCCCTTCCATTCATGCTCATATTTTCCTATCAATCCTTATGGTTGATGCAAGAATCCTTGTATATTGACGAGGATCTT
Organism: Sequoia sempervirens; assembly: GCA_007258455.2. Classification (NCBI taxonomy): domain Eukaryota; kingdom Viridiplantae; phylum Streptophyta; class Pinopsida; order Cupressales; family Cupressaceae; genus Sequoia; species Sequoia sempervirens. The sequence continues at coordinate 524,774 of VDFB02261228.1, read as the reverse complement.
GGAAGTAACTATTGAGTTCCAATTTTCAACCTTTTTTATGTGGTAAATAATTAGGCTTAGAATATTTTGCCACATCCCTTTCTCACTTCTATGCATGACGAATTGTTGTTTTCCTTCTTGTAGTTGAGCCATCAAATTCTCTACATTGACAATTGGACTTGAAGCAACTATTATGGATTTCCTATCTAATATATTTGATTTTTTTTTTTTAAAATATATTCATGCTCATATTTTCCTATCAATCCTTGTGGTTGAGGCAAGAATCCTTCTATATTGACGATGATCTTGGAAGTAACTATTGAGTTCCAATTTTCAACCTTTTTTATGTGGTAAATAATGAGGCTTAGAATATTTTGCCACATGCCTTTCTCACTTCTATGCATGACGAATTGTTGTTTTCCTTCTTGTAGTTGAGCCATCAAATTCTCTACATTGACAATTGGACTTGAAGCAACTATTATGGATTTCCTGTCTAATATATTTGATTTTTTTTTTAATATTTGTGTCAAATGTATGTTCTTTAGCCTGTTTTGATATTCCTTAGTACAATTTGGTAGCATTGATACTCTTATTGCCTTCCTTTTGACAATTACATCTTAGTGGTTTACTTTCATGGCAAATAGGCTTATTACCCATTTTTGTTCATAGGACTCTAGACCTTGTATGTGAAAGCCCTTGATTGGGAGAACACTGTTAGCATTTTAGCTCAAAGAAGCTAGATCTTGCTATAAAAACCATGTTTTATTTTAATCTTTTCAGCCCCTTCATGTTGATGTTAATGACATTGTTATGTTTTCATTCTTCTGTCATTATTTAACTTCTTGATTGCATAGTTATTTCATATTCTGTTTATGACTCTATTAGCTGTACTGGCTTAACATGAATGGTATTTTTCTTTTGAACTTTATATAGGGATGTGGAAGAAGTCTTGATGCCGTTGCAGCAGCCATCACAGTGTTAGAGGTATAATAATTTTCTTAACTGTTCTAATTCAATGTCACACTTAAAATATTTGAAATTAATGCGTACTAGTTTCTTTTAAATTCTGTTTGTATATTTTGCTTCTACAACATATTAGTCAATTATTTTTGCTACATTGCTTTGAATGTTTTGTTGATGCTAAATGTGCTTAATTTGCACAAAAGTGGGTTTAGATGTTAAATTCTTGCCTATTAGGTGACAAAAAGGTTTCCTTTTTCTAAGTAGAAACTTACAGGATGTAAGTTCTATATTGTTTCTGATCCTGGGCTCTGATATTATGAGTTATATTTGTGAACCCAGACAAAAATAGATACTATTAAAAGTTATGTCAGTTCAGTAGAAAGCTTCAATAGGGAAGTACTACACCAGAACTAGGATGATAAGAAAGCAAGGTTGAACCAACCATTGCTGAGGATATTGTGGCTCTATTTTTTCAATTTTTCTATGTAGTACCCTAAAATTCCTAAAACCCATACTGATAGCTCTGATTTTTTATTTGTAATTTATAGAGAGTTTGTGGTTTTTTCTCCTCCATTTACAGGGATGGCTTTCCTTTGCTTCAAATGCACAGGAAATACTTTATTGGGGTTTACAATATCTACTAGAATTATACACTTTACAAGCATTGAAAATTTGTTTTCTGGATCTGTTGCATTTGCAAGCAATGAAGTAAATTAAACTAAAATATATGACAAAAGAAATGCAGACTTTAAGTAAACTGTGACTCAGTGAGAAGTCTGTGAGAATTCAATGACAAATTACTAAATAGCAAAGGGATTTTTTCATTGACTGATATAAGAAGTAATAGAATTGAATCTCCTCATCAAACCAAAATCGATCTTCTGATTCTTTTGACCCCCTAGGATTTTAAAAGTACTAGTTTACCAAGCGTAGAAGTGAATGCAAGAGAGAATCCCAGAATTTACTGATGGGGAAAAGGCTTTCTTTTTCCCATAATTCCTTTTAATACAAATAAAGCTTTGTCAATAAGAGATTCCAGTATAGGGGTGAGGATCCTGTCCCCATCTTCCTATCCATACCCAGATCTTCGGGTGAATAATATATGTATATATAAACTAGCTATACCCTTATTCATGTACACATGTAACTTGATTTGAAATGGTGTTCCCATCCAGTAACTATACCTACACATATCTAGATGGCTGGATTACAAAGTTGAAATACCCCCCTTATTTCTTTCTGAATTTTTAGCACATAAAACTTCACGCGTTAATGTTAGCCCAAGAAAATAACCAACTGAAAGTAACCCTTCACGTTCTGATCACCTAGATCCCAGAGTGGGCAAGGTGAGAGCATACAGTGTAAGGGGATTTGATATCAATAAACTGAAATGCTGGAAGTACAATGCTATTGGCGGCAAGCCGGCCAATAGAGAAAATGTAAAATGCTTTGGCAGCAAGCCAGCCTCTTCCACTTTTCAGCGGGCAACAAAAATATAAAGAAACTTAACCACTTTTCAGCGGGAGTGGAAATACAAAGTACTAAAAGAAAGGTTGATTAGTACTACTAGATCAGTGATTACAAAATGATAACTAACATAGTATATCATATGAGAAATCAACAACAATATAGCCCAAGTGTTAGGTATACAACTCTGAAACATTATAAAGATGAGGCATTATCATAGTATATCATATGAGAAATCAACAACAATATAGCCCAAGTGTTAGGTATACAACTCTGAAACATTATAAAGATGAGGCATCATGAAAATATGAAGAAATGACAAAGATACCAGGTCTGATATAAAGAAGCAGCGTTCTGTTTTTTCTGATCAGCAAGCCTGAAACACCTTCAAATGCTCACAACTCCCTCCATACTCCTCCGAATGACCTCAAACTGGATGCAAATGAAGCCTAAGGGCTAGGTGTTCAAGTTAAAGAAGCTAAACTCCACCAAACAGCTCAAAATATTTAGGCACACATCCCAAAGCACTAGTGGCCAAAGAGCACAACCCCAGAGGAGGGCAGATTCACTTTCAAAAATCACAAGATTCTAGGCAAGGGAGCACCCAAAAGCAAGGATTCCAATGAGTCATCACCCACAAAAAATGTCCAACTCCTTAGGAAGGTATGAGCATATACATGAATCAGCTAGGTATGTAGGAGCACTCCAAAAAACACCAATCAGCAAAGGAAACACACCAAAAATTCCCTAGACAACATCAAAGCCACACCAAACTGAAATAGAAGGAAATGCCATCACCAATGAAGCTTAGTTGCACCCTCTGAATGAAGGAGCACCAACAATCCAGCTAGGAGCTATCTTACAAGCTCGAAACTAAATAAGGCTAGGAGGTATTCCAACCTTGAAGCAAGAGTGAATAAAATTCAGCAACACTTCATTATAATATGAAAATGGATAACCAAATAAAGAGGCAGAGCACTGTATTTATAGATTTCCAAACCTAGGAATTCAAACTTCATTTCCCTCCAAAAGGGACGCCCAAGAGAGGAGAATAAAATGTTCATTTTAATTTGCATCTTTGACTTGGCTTTGGGTGCCCAACTTTACTTAGCAAATTAAACTTTATAAAAAGCAAATATTACTCCAATTGGGATGACCACATCAAAATCTCACTTTAAAAACAACTTAAGTCATATGTCTAGGTGTGGGGGGGCCAAAAAGCAGAATAGAAGTTACCAACTTTCCAAATCAGGCTCCAAGAAAGTTGGAGAAGCTTTTGCCAATACTGCATTGCCAGAAACTAAATGCTGAACTGTTGCCTAGCCACACTGCCAAAAATAGCACTTACTATAAATAGCATACTGCTAAAAATAGTGACTTCAATCTCCGTTTAAGAACATTCCGGGTAGTCATCGTAACTTACTAAAAATAGCAAGTTCGGAAAAGATCACTGATCAATATGCATGTGACACCACCCTGAAGCTCTCTGAAAAACCAGAAAGACCCATAAAGAAAATTGGAAAACTTTTGCATGCATCCCTTGGAAACCCAAAAAGATACCTCCTAGAAAATGGGAAACCCTAATTCTGCCTCCGACTAATCTACGGGCCTCCGAGATAGGCTAACGATCACCAAATAGGACTAGTGCTGAGAAGGGGACATTATAGTCAGCCCTCCCCAAGATTGCTTGTCCTCAAGGAATTGCAAGTTTGGATGTTGCAAAATCTGCTCATCCTTCCAAGTAGCATCCTCAATTGGTAAATTCTTCCACTTCACCAAATACTCTTTGATAAACCTCCTCCTCAAAGAGTGCTCCTTGAAATCAATGACTGTCTCAGGAACCAAAACCAATTGTCCCTCCTTATCCAACGAAGACAAATTTGATGAAGCCACAACATTTTGTCCAAGCGCCTTCTTGTGTGATGTCCCCGTCCCTTTGTTAAAGCCAAATATAATTGGAATTAATTAATTGAATATATTCAAATAGTCTTTATTATTTCAATTTATTTCTTTTAAAAGAATTTTGAATTATTTAATTAATTATTCGGTCTTGTAAAGATAGGAATAAATAATTAGCACTTTATAAAAGTCTTTATAAAGTCTTTTGTTAAAAATTAAATTCGGTTGGCGGAACGGAATGAGGTTGATAAAATGACAAACGAAGAATGGATTCATCATCACGGAAAAAGAATGGAATTGGAACTGTTGTATTGGGCAATTTGAGAACGTAGCCTCTCAGGTTGTTTGTGCCATGAGTGGACGAAAACCCAAGCATGGTCGTTTGAGGAGGTTTGGGAATCATTTTGTGAGTTTTGCGAATGGAGGCAAGAAAATCAATAACTGTTGCAGCGCTTTGCTTCTCCATTGATCGGTGTATTCTTTATAATTACTTCATTGCCATTGATTGAGTAATCTTGGGTGAGCATCTCCAGACGCGGCATTATCAAAATTCTGATAACAAGTTTATGCGTCTCATTTAGTGCCGGAACGTGTATTTTGGACTTTCAAGCGAATATTACTTCTCATAACTATGGAATCCAATTCATGGCTGGAACGGTAAATGCGAATGGAGGTAGATTATAATCGTTGCATCATTGTGTGCGTTTGTCACTTCCGGCAGCAGGGGAACTATATTGCGATTATTCTCTAAGACCCGATATCGGGTATTTCATCGGCACCAATCTTACACGGACAAAGGCAGACACTCTGAGTGATGCGTCATTGGTATCGGGCCCTTATTCTGTTGCTTTCGCCATCTCTTCTGGCATTCTTTGAGCGGCTTTACTACTTCTATCTACAGGTATGTTCATGGAACTTTATATTACAGTTGTCAATGGTTGGAAGCATAATACGTATTGAGAAATTGTCGAACAATAACTAAGTAACAACTCCCTGCATCTGTATGTTGGTATATGTAACCTGTGGCGTCCTGTAGTGGGCCAGATTAGATTAAAAGTATTGTTTGTTATGCCTGGAAACTTGTAATCTGATGATATGCTTCTCAACTTTATTATGTTAAAATGTCAATTAAGTTATGGAATTACATGAATGCAACCTCATCATTCGAATCTACAAGGGAATATCTTTGAACTGGACTGGACTGATAACAAAAACAAACTAGCATAAACTCATCATCAGAGAACTTTAAGGAAGGGGACATCACAGTGGTATCAGAGCCACAAGTCCTGCCAGCCTGAGGGTTCATTAACACTAGTGATAGGGCTCGAAGGTATTTTGAAAGAGAACAGAGATGGAGGCAATTTTAGGTAGCCGACCCCGATCCAGAAGAAGACACTTTTTCTGCAGTTCTTGCAGCCCGACGATTTCCTGGTGACCCACCAGAAATTGAAGCAATGGGTGATTCAGATCAAGAGGGTTCACATAACAGAGGAAATAGGAGTGGTAATGAGAGTGTTCAAAATATTCTGAATGATTTAGCTTGTGGCCAACAACAAATGATGCAACAGTTTATGCAGTCCCAATAACAGTTGATAGATGCTATCGGTCGAATGTCACAGGATATGAATACACTGAGAGTGGGTCAGAATACAGGGGATGGCAGCAATGTTGGAAATCACCAACCTAGGGGAACTAATTCAGGTGGATCTAGCAGGCTTTTTCAGCCTACATTTATCCCTAGGAATGAGGGGGAAGAGGTACAACCGGAAGTGGAGCAGCCTTTGATCAATGAGGTGACAAAAGTTTACGATGACTATCACACTCTTCCGCATGCTATCAGACAGGAGATTACGTTGAATCAATATATGAATCAATGTAGGGATAGAAGGAGAACGCAACAGGAACATAGACCTCAAGGACCCCATAGAGATTACCAGCATGCTTTGGGTAAACTTACATTGCCTAATTTTGATGGAAGCGGGAAAACTACAGCCCGTTCTTGGATCCACAAGTTAGACACTTTCTTGAATTTAAAACCAATGCGGGAGACAGAAGCAATTAAATTTGCAACATTGCATTTGGAGGGAGCAGCATATGATTGGTGGCATCATGGGTTGGTGACACAAAATCATGGTTTGATCCAATCTTACGAGGAGTTTAGCAGCAAATTAATTGCTCGATTTGACAGGAAAGATGAAGAGGTTTATTTCAGGGAGTTGGCTTTGATCAAACAGCGTGGTGATGTTGATAGCTACGTCAATGAATTTCAGCAGGTGGCAGTTATGGTTCCGGATATATCAGAAAGACGGGTGGTAGTGTTATTTACAGAGGGACTACATTACAGCTTGAGAGGGTTGGTGAAGGATTTTAAGCCAAGGACCTTGCAGGACGCTATTCAGATGGCTTTGGATCTTGAGACTTCTAATTCTAGTTCACAGCCGTCGAAGAAAACTTACAAGAATAACAAGCCATTCACTAAAACTTTGAATCAGCCCAAACCAAATCCTACTAAGCTTGATTTTGAAAGTAGGAATGAGTTACGTAGGAAGCAGCTATGCTTCACTTGCAAGGAGCCATGGGATCGTAATCACCGATGCCTGGGAAAGGGCAAGGTACATTATATAGAAGTCACTTCTGATGTGGAAACAATTGATGATAGCTCGGAAAGTGAACACGAGCAGCAGGAAGAACTTAACAATCCCAAGGAAGAGGAGACTCAAGGTGGTTTTGCTACTTTATCTGGTGTGCCTAAGTATCATCCATTTCGAGTAAGAGGAGTTATTAATGGACAGTGGGTAACTTGCCTGATTGACAGTGGAGCTACACATAATTTTATCGACGAGGGATATGTTGCTAAAAGGAGATTACAGGTGGAGGACTTTGCTGGTTTCAACGTCACAGTAGTAGATGGCTTTAAGATGAATTGCACTACCAAGGTCCCACAATTGAGCATTCAAATAGGAGATTATACAATCACAGACGATTTCTATGTAGTCGGAATTGGAGATATTGATATAGTATTGGGAGTCCAATGGCTAAGCTCTCTGGGTCGATACAATCAAGATTTTCAGAAGATGGAGTTAGAATTCACATCGGGAGGCAAGAATGTGGTGTTGAGAGCATTATTGGATGGAGCTCCTAAGATAGTTTCAGCCAAGCATATGGAAGCTTTATTCAGACATGGTGAGGTTGCATGGGCAGCCCAATGCTTTATATCTTCTAACTCAGCCATCGGGAAATATAGAGTTTATCCAGTTGATGTGCAGATCGTATTAGACAAGCATAATTTGGTGTTTGGAGATCTCCCTCCTGGTAGACCACCGGATCGTGGTTTCAAGCATGTGATAGAGTTGGAAGAGGGTGCCAAGCCTGTGATTACCACACCATATCGGCACCCGAAGCGCTTCAAAGATGAGATTGAAAAAACGATCAAGGAGTTGCTTGATATGGGGCACATCAGGCCCAACTCTAGTCCCTTTGCTTCCTCGGTGGTGCTTGTGAAAAAAAAGGATGGCACGATGCGTATGTGCATCCATTATCGTGCGTTGAACAAAAAAACAATTAAGAATAGATATCCCATATCGAGAATAGATGAGTTGTTGGATGAATTGCATGGGGCAGTCTATTTTTCTAAGATTGATTTACGTTCGGGATATCATTAGATTCGGGTCCGTGATGAGGATATACATAAGACTGCATTCAGATGCCATTACGGCCACTATGAATTCTTGGTAATACCTTTCGGTCTAACGAATGCTCCTGCAACCTTCCAGTCCTATATGAATCATGTTTTCAGGAAACAGTTGCGGAAATCAGTGTTGGTATTTTTTGATGATATTTTAATCTACAGTAAGACTTGGGAGGAGCACCTTCAACATTTAGATGAGGTCCTAAGTATTATGGAGGCCCAATCATTGTTTGCAAAGGCATCTAAATGCGAATTTGGGATGACAGAAATATTATATTTGGGGCATGTCATTGGTGCCGGCAGTGTGAAGGTTCATCAGGAGAAGATACCGACAATTTTGGATTGGCCACCCCCGAAGAATATATCCGATCTGCATGGCTTCCTTGGTTTATGCAGTTATTACAGGAGGTTTGTTAAGGGTTTTTCTCAGTTAGCTGCATCCCTTACAGACCTCATGAAGAAGGGGGCTTTCAAATGGTCAGATAAGGCACAGGTTACATTTGATCAGCTTAAGCAGGTGATGAGCTCTTGTCCGGTTTTGGCTCTACCGGATTTCTCTCAACTGTTTGTATTGGAGTGCGATGCATCAGGACAGGGAATTGGTGCTGTACTCATGCAAAACAAGCATCCTATAGCATTTGAGAGTCAGAAGTTGAGAGACGTGGAGCAGCTTTACTCTACTTATGACAAGGAAATGCTCGCTATTATGCACGCTTTGACAAAGTTCAGGCAATATCTCGTTGGTGGGAAATTCGTGGTTAAAACGGACCACAATAGTTTGAAGTACTTCCTTGAACAAAAAGATTTGAATGAGCGTCAATAGAAGTGGGTAAGCAAAATTCAAGCTTACGATTTCGATATTGAATATGTTAAAGGCAAAAAGAATGTGGAAGCTGATGCTTTATCCAGAAAACCAACACTCTGCTCTTTGTCAGAGATTTCAGCTGATTGGAAATCTCAATTGTTGGTTGAATATTCCAAGAATACCTTTGCGTGTGATATCATGGATGGGAGTTTACAGGATGACAGATATCAGGTGATTGATGATTTGATTTTCTATAAGAACAGGATATTTTTGGTCCCAGAATCTAAAATGAAGAGTAAGATCTTGCAGGCTGTACATGACACTCCTTTGGCAGGACATCCAGGATTCTTCAAAACATATAGACAAGTTCGAGAGAGATTCTCTTGGAAGGGTCTCAAAGGTGATGTTTTGCAGTATGTTAGGGAGTGATTGACTTGTCAGCAGAACAAGTCTGAGCATACATTGCCAACAGGTTTATTGCAGCCTTTACCCATTCCTGATCAGAAATGGGAAGGCATTTCCATGGATTTTATCACAGGTTTGCCACGAGTTCAGAACAAAGATTGCATCTATGTTGTCGTTGACAGGTTAACAAAATATGCGCATTTCTTTGCTATCTCCGCTGAATCTAAGGCACCTCAGATAGCAGAATTATTCTTTAGAGAGATATTCCAATTACATGGGCTCCCAAGGAATATTGTGAGTGATCGGGACAGCAGGTTTCTCAGCATATTTTGGCAGGAACTATTTAGGTTGGCAGGAACTGAGCTATCTCCCAGTACGAGTTATCATCCCCAATCCGATGGGCAAACTGAGATCGTCAATAAGTGGATTGAAGGATATTTGCGCAATTATGTGTTAGGCCAACAAAAGGCATGGGTACGTTGGCTACACCTAGGCGAACATTGTTATAACACAACTTACCACATGTCAATAGGTATGACACCTTTTAGAGCTCTATATGGATACGATGCTATTACTTTCATGGATCTAGCTTTTGATAATAGTAGAGTACCCAAGGCAAGGGAATGGATGCAGGATAGTCAAGATATTCTGAGGGCACTTAAAGAAAATTTACATTGAGCTCAGAATCAGCAAAAACTCTACGCTGATAAGCACAGGATTGAGAGGGTATTTGAAGTTGGTGATATGGTATTCTTGCGCCTCCAGCCATACAGGAAAACTACATTGAAACAGAGTGGGGTAGAAAAGCTCAAACCACGGTTTTATGGGCCTTACCTGATCAAACAGCGGGTAGGTGAAGTAGCATATGAGTTGGAGCTACCTGCAGGGAGCAAAATCCATAATGTATTTCATGTTTCTTGCCTTAAAAAAGCAATTGCACAGCATATGACTCCCTCTCCTGAGCTTCCCCCACTAGATGAGGAAGGGAGGTTGATATTGGTGCCGGAATCCATTCTAGATGTGCGTGAATGCAGATTGCGAAGCAGAATAATCAAAGAGTTTTTAATTAAATGGAAGGATCTACCTGTTGAGGACGCCACATGGGAAGGCGAACAGATATTACAGCATCCGGGGCTGCAGTTGCTTGAGGACAAGCAATGCCAAGCAGGGGGGACTGTGATGTCCCCGTCCCTTTGTTAAAGCCAAATATAATTGGAATTAATTAATTGCATATATTCAAATAGTCTTTATTATTTCAATTTATTTCTTTTAAAAGACTTTTGAATTATTTAATTAATTATTCGGGCTTGTAAAGACAGGAATAAATAATTAGCACTTTATAAAAGTCTTTGTAAAGTCTTTTGTTAAAAATTAAATTCGGTTGACGGAATGGAATGAGGTTGATAAAATGACAAACGAAGAATGGATTCATCATCACGGAAAAAGAATGGAATTGGAACTGTTGTATTGGGCAATTTGAGAACGTAGCCTCTCAGGTTGTTTGTGCCATGAGTGGACGAAAACCCAAGCATGGTCGTTTGAGGAGGTTTGGGAATCATTTTGTGAGTTTTGTGAATGGAGGCAAGAAAATCAATAACTGTTGCAGCGCTTTGCTTCTCCATTGATCGGTGTATTCTTTATAATTACTTCATTGCCATCGACTGAGTAATCTTGGGCGAGCATCTCCAGACACGACATTATCAAAATTCCGATAACAAGTTTACACGTCTCATTTAGTGCCGGAACGTGTATTTTGGACTTCCAAGCGAATATTACTTCTCATAACTATGGAATCCAATTCATGGCTGGAATGGTAAATGCGAATGGAGGTAGATTATAATCGTTGCATCATTGTGTGCGTTTGTCACTTCTGGCAGCAGGGGAACTATATTGCGATTATTCTCTAAGACCCGATATCGGGTATTTCATCGGCACCAATCTTACACGGGACAAAGGCAGACACTCTGAGTGATGCATCATTGGTATCGGGCCCTTATTCTGTTGCTTTCGACATCTCTTCTGGCATTCTTTGAGTGGCTTTACTGCTTCTATCTACGGGTATGTTCATGGAACTTTATATTACAGTTGTCAATGGTTGGAAGCATAATACGTATTGAGAAATTGTCGAACAATAACTAAGTAACAACTCCCTGCATTTGTATGTTGGTTTATGTAACCTGTGGCGTCTTGTAGTGGGCCAGATTAGATTAAAAGTATTGTTTGTTATGCCTGGAAACTTGTAATCTGATGATATGCTTCTCAACTTTATTATGTTAAAATGTCAATTAAGTTATGGAATTACATGAATGCAACCTCATCATTCGAATCTACAAGGGAATATCTTTGAACTGGACTGGACTGATAACAAAAACAAACTAGCATAAATTCATCATCAGAGAGCTTTAAGGAAGGGGACATCACATCTTGAGGCGTGACACGTGGAAGACATTATGTACCTTGCTACTCGCCGATAGCTCTAACTTGTAAGTCACTTCCCCAACTCTCCTGATGATCCTGAAAGGCCCATAGAAATGTGGTTTGAGTTTCTCTGCTCCACTCTTCTTGAGAGTGGATTGTCTGTAAGGTTGGAGCCTCAAGTAGACCATGTCTCCAACCTCAAAAGTGCACCCAATACGCTGCTGATCAGCATACATCTTCTGCTGATTCTATGCATGGTGAAGATTATCCTTCAAAGATCTCAAAATGTTCTGACTCTGTTGCAACATATCCCTCGCTTGAGGGGCTCTACTATCACCAAACATCAAATCTACGAAGCTAGGAGCCTCATATCCATATAGAGCCATGAAAGGAGACATTTTGATAGACATGTGGTAGGAAGAGTTATAGCAATACTTTCCCAAATGAAGCCATCTCACCCAAGCCTTTTGCTGGCCTGAAACATAATTCCTGAGATAGATCTTCTACAGACAATGCCACAACTGAGAGTGGCAATTACGAACATAGTCGGTGACAATCAAGTTCGACTGAGAACCACAAGCAAGGACGAAACAATACCACTACCCATAGCAGCAAAAATCGTTTGGAGAAAAAATCGGCAAACCAAAAGTTCAAGATTTTTTGAAAAAATCAGGGAAAAAATGGATTTGGAAAAAATGTAAAAAATAGTAGAAAAAGAGACAAATGCTACTCTTTTTTGAAATTTAGGGTCATTTCCATAGCATAGAGATTTAGAGAGCAAATAAAATAGAGATTTTAACCCATGAATTGTAGAAAGCTTGCATGTTGTTTATGAAGTTTATGTTTGTTGAGCTTAAAGGCATCTGTTTCTTGCTTATGTTGTGAACTAAAGATCATTTGGAGCACCTCATACAATAGAGTAGTGTATATGTGAGATATGGAATCAATTGTAATGTAAAATCTTTGCAGAAATGACAACTAAAAAAAGTGGAAAAGGCTAGTGTATGAAGTCATAAATGATACAAGTGACCAAAAGCTTTGAGAAGGCAATGACATGAATGAAATAAAGTGGAAGATGAAAAAGTGTGATAAAATAAAGGATTGGCCAAGGGTTAAAATCTTAGGCAGATACTCTTTAAAGTTGTGCAAACTTGAAATCAGAGATAGTGCATTTCCAGTCCAAGAGAATAGTTAAAATCTTAGGCAAATACTCTTTTAAGTTGTGCAAGCTTGAAATCAGAGATAGTGCATTACTAGTCCAAGAGAATGGTTAAAATCTTAGGCAGATACTCTTTAAAGCTGTGCAAGCTTGCAATCAGAGAATGGAGTCTGAATTCAGGGTAATGCACTATCTCTAATTTGAAGCTTGCAAAATGCTGTCTTTGAATTACAGACATAATCTGCATGCTTGGCATAAAAATGGGTGTGGGATTGAAATCTTTCAAGAGCTATTTTATAAGTTTTGAACACGAAGTGAATCTATTTTTAATATTCTCTATGTAAAGTGAAGTGCCTATAGGCTATGCAGGTTATAGATTTAGTATTAGACATTTACATACTTTCATTTCATTGCTGCAGTCATCATCAATGAGGAACCTCATCGTTTTTCATTTTGGAATAGTACAACCTTGGACATTTGGCAAGAGTTAGCTAAAAAACTAGACCAAAACATGACAACCTTGCAACCTGATAGGGGGATGACTATAACTGATTTGACTTGACATTTAAATGATGATTAATCTATGACAAAGAGAGAGACAAAGTAGTATGATCATTGATTTTTGTAGAGGTACCACAAATGTTTTTTTTTTGGGGGGGCCTTGGGACAAACTTGGGCCATATGAGGACTTCAAAATCTCTGGGAAATATTTGATCAATGTTTTATTTGAGGGCAATAGAGTCAAACCTATCACCTAACATTTGAACATTCAATGAACTTAAAATGATACAATAAAGTTATTTACAATTTGGATTGATTTGGTGTAGACTACTCATTCTTTTTGCAAGTTTCATATGTAAAATTTTGACTAACTTGGTCATCAAAGTTAGCATTTGAAGTTTTCTTGGCATGGAGGTGGTAAATGCTATAACCATTTATAAAGTCACCTTACACAGGTACGACTAGTGAAAATGGTTGGAATTGCTTATTTTGATTAATGAAGAATCCCTTGCTTTATTTTACTATGGTTTACTTTATTTTAGGGCATATTGACAAGACTGCAAGCTTAAAGTTCAAAGTAGAAAGGAACCTGTTCACGCATGTATGTAGGGCAAACTATAGAGTCGACGACGGTCACCTTTAACTTATTGTGACCTTGATTTATAGTAGAAAACACACCAAATTTAGAGTTTTTAATGCGAGAGTTGTTAGTGCGATTTATGGCGATTTTTTCACGATTTTAATGCAAAAAAAATCGCGATTTTCAACGATTTTTTGCCAGTCAATAGTTTGCAAAAAATCTCGAAAAAATCAGGGAAAAAATCGACAAGCCTGAGGATTTTTTAAAAAACGCAAAAATTGCGATTTTTTAGGATTTTTGCTTCTATGCCACTACCCACAGGTAAACAAGAACCTGATCCAATGTTACTCATGGTGAACATTAGGAGGAAGCCAACCATAGTACAGATGGAGATCATGGGAAAGATACAAACACCATCGTTGATGGAGGCTCGGGAGTCAACATAATACCGGAAGAGACCTAGAAGTGCCTAGGGAAACCAACTCTCTGGCCACCAACATTTCACTTTGGAGGCATCAATTAGCAAGGTATGAAACCATTGGGTACATTGAAGGCACAAAAGGTGACAATCGACACACGTTTGTTGAAGAAAAATGTACGCTTTCGGTGGGATGATGAGTGTCAGAAAGCTTTTTAATCTATCAAAAGCTACTTGTCTAATCCTCCCATCTTAATGTTGGCTATGCAAGTAGACCCTTTCTACTGTATATTTCAACATCACTTCATGCTTTAGCAACTTTACTAGCTCAGCATGACAATGATGGTAAAGAAAGAGCAGTCTATTACATTAGTCGTATTCTAGTTGATTATGAAACTTGCTACTTTATGATAGAAAAACAATGTCTTGCTCTCTTCTTTACAATGTAGAAACTAAGGAACTATCTTCTCCATGCAAAGACTCATGTAATAGTTAAAAGTGATTTTCTTAAGCACTTGTTTTCTAGAATTGATTTCTTTGGAAGGCTAGCAAAATGGATGATGTTTTTGTTTGAGTTCGACCTTAAGTTTGTCACTCAGAAAGCAATTAAAGGTCAAGTTGTCGTTGATCAGCTAGTAGAAGCTCTCCAACCTAATGCCTTCCCTAATCTAGTTTTGTTCTTGGATGAAAATCTATTTACTTTGAATCATGAGCCTATATGGGAAATGTATTTCGATGGATTGAGATGTCAAATTGGCTCCACAACAGGTGTAGTTATAATTTCACTTGAGGGAAAGCCAATTCCTCTTTCCTTTCGATTAGAGTTTCATTGTACAAACAATATTGCTGAGTACAAATTCCTCATTGCTAGCTTGTTGCCGCGATAGTCTTTCAAATTAAACATATTCCCATTCATGGTGACTCTGAATTAATTGTAAATCAGATTACGAGAATATATCGAACCAAGCAGTGTAAGCTATCTAAGTATTGAGATTTGGCTTTATCTTTGCTTAGTTGCTTCACTTACTATACCATTGATAGTGTTCCTAGGAGAGAAAATTGTCATGTTGATGCATTGGCAAGTGCCACTTCCCTTGTACGCTCGGATTGTAGTGCAGATGAGTATCAGTTTGTGGTCCAAATTCTCCGCTCTCCTGTTGTCTTAGATAAACCTAAACTTGATAGTCTTATGTGTGCACATATAGACTCGGGAGAATGGTTTTCACATATCTATAATTATATAAAAAATGAAAACTTTCTCGATGATGCAAGTAAGAATACTCATGTTCGGATACGAAAGCTTTCAGCTCGTTACATCATCCTATCCAACGTTCTTTATCATAGATATTATAATGGTCTTCTTCCTTGATGTCTTACTAAGGTTGAGATACCCCTTGCCCTTCAAGAAACTCATTCAGGCTCTTGGGGTGGACATTTTGGTGGTAAATCCTTAGTGCATAAACTAATACTTATAAGATACTATTGGCAAACGATGGAGCAAGACTCCTTTTCCTTTGTCAAAAAATGTCCCCAATGTCAACAACATAGCAATATTATTCAAGTTCTTACATAGGAACTTCGTACTCAATCTTCTCCTTGGCCTTTTCAAAAGTGGGATTTAGATATCATTGGAAAGATATCTCCCCCTTCTTCTAAGGGACACACCTTCATCATAATAGCAACAAATTACTTGACGAAGCAGGTTGAAGCTATTCCGCTTCAATCTACTAACATTGAAGCAATTTGCAACTTTCTTCTAAACAACATAATTTCTTGCTTTGGATTGCCTTCTACCCTTGTCTCTAAGAATGG
The DNA here is from genome assembly GCA_007258455.2 of Sequoia sempervirens. Taxonomy (NCBI): domain Eukaryota; kingdom Viridiplantae; phylum Streptophyta; class Pinopsida; order Cupressales; family Cupressaceae; genus Sequoia; species Sequoia sempervirens. Next base: position 508,680 of record VDFB02261228.1, on the reverse strand, counting down.
CACACCATTTAAGAACAAGGAGGTAAAACAATTCTTGGAGAAATTTCATATAAGATCACTGAGCAAATTTTGCATAATACAGTTAATAAGCACGGTAAAGATTGGCAATATTTACTTAACTTATGCATTGTGTGCCTACCGCATGAGTGTTTGTACGTCTATTGGTACTACTCCGTTCAACCTTGTGTATGGTGCCGATGCTATTATGCCCTTAGAGTTGGAAATTCCGTGTTTACGAGCTTCTCTTAGAGGGTCGATTGATGATGATACTTATCGTGTTGAACATCTAAACCAACTTGATTTGCTGGATGAGCGCTGATTAAAGGCCCTTGAGCACCTTCGGGCTTATCAAAAACCTTTATTGAAGCATTACAATCTAAATGTTCTTTTTCACACTTTCAACATTGGTGATCTCGTTGTTTATGAGAACCAAGGAAACGTAAATGCGCCACCTGGCCAAAAGGGGAAATTTAGTCCTAATTGGTTAGGTCCATACCCAATCACCTCTGTTTATGTTTCTGGTGCCTACGGCCTTTCTGACATGGATGGTATACCACTGAAAGAACTAGTCAACACCATGCACTTGCGTCGATACTATGTATAGAATTCCTCTATGTGTCGTGTGCACACACTTGACTCTTTCTTGAATTGAGGCATGTTGTGTTATGACATTCCTTCAACACATGGTTTGTTCATTGTGTTATGATGCATACATGTGTGGCTAATTTCTTTAAATAGGAATTAAGAGTACGTGTATTTTGAATTCTATGCATTGTTAGTCAATTTCTTTCATAATCTTAATTTATCTTATTAATAGATTAATCATTTCTTTATATATATGCAATGTCTTTATTAATTAGCATGTTTCATTTATTTCATTTCCATTGCATTTATATTATCATATCATATTAGATCATCATAGCATTTGATTAAACATATGTTTCACATGTGTTTGATTAAATCTTGATACCATCTAATCTAATCATACATCAACATGCATCCATAACATACATGAAATCAAAAGATATGTTAGAACACAAGTCATGGTCGAATCAAAGTCTCATATATATGTATAAATGTCTGAATGTACATGTGTCACCATCACTACAAAATGTGATGTCTGTATATGTGTATATGACTATATACATCATAAATGCTATACATCATGAATGTCTATGTCAGAAATGTCTATACAATGTATTTGATCTATCCTCCTGGAACATGGGTCCTAGAGCCCTTTGGCATTGGTAGATTTGGATTTGGGCGCGGAGGTTGACGGATTGACATGTGAGACTGAGATTGGGAACTTGATCTCAAGATTGATGTGCACAATCCTCTCAGCTCCCCTCTCAATCCTGCAATTTGATCTTTTTGGGCTGTGATATGCTCTTGTAGGGTGTCCTCCCTCTACCTTGTAGCTGCAACATCATCCCACACTCGGGGATGGTCAAAGTTCGTGGGGTCTGTGTAGCCTCGATCTCCCTCCTAAGTTCATTGACCTCACTTTGAAGGGCGTCACATGCCTGCTCAACACTCTCTACCCTTGTCACAACTTGGTCTCGCTCAGTGAGGATGGTGCAAAGCTCCACTACCCCCTAGTCCCTCTAGCTCGTCATAATGCCAAGCTTCGACTCCCTTTGGACCAGAACCACATGGGTCTTCTCATAGGCCGTCCTGAGCTGTGCTATAGGCTTGAATAGCTGGATGTGCCTCTTAGTTGTCTGTTGAGGCCGGTAGGCATCCAAGACAAGACCCCATGTTTGCGCTACTGGTATCATCTCTGCTAGTGGTCGACTGAAGAAGTCGACCCACTCGTGTAAAAATTGCAAACACAAAGAAGAGGACACGTATTAGTACCACATAATGATAGTCATAGTATAATCATAAAAATGATAATATCTAATCATCTCTATATCAAAATCCAACTCATACTTGGGTCACCAGCTCGCCAGTCTGGATCAACTGGTGTGGTCTCGTTACTTGAGGCCCTTGGTGTCCCTATCACTGTAGTTGGAGGTACCTCAGTCTATTCTGCCTGTGGTGGAATGACCGTCGGAGGACTCCCAATATGGGCACCTTTTGGTAGAAGTGCCGAGATGATGGGGATGACTGCTAGGGAAAACCTCTGTTGCCATCTCCTAGGCCTCTCCATTGTTGCTTCCTCTGCCTCCTCCTAGTGGTCGTCTCCTCAGGGAAGATGGGAGTTGGGCCTATTGTCTCCCACCTTCGGCTGAATCCGTTTGTCACCTCCACATCGTCAATGTTTAGTGGGGGTGGGTCATCATCGTCATTGCTCCCTACCTCGCTTGGTGCAACATCCTTGATTGTCAGTCAGGGTAGGTCCCCGAGTTTGATAGGGCTCCTAAAAGATCGCATGTATGTGGGCACAACGCGGGGAATTGTCCACACCTGCCCAAAATATGGCATGTTAATGTGATTGTGCTAACCAGCTAGGAACTGGTCGTGCTGCATATGTGGTAGTTGAGTCTTGTTGGTAGACCATTTTCCCATCCCTTGATAAGGTTTCCATATGACATCACCAACTATGAGCCGATCCACGATCTGCCTCCAAAACAATAAGTCTCTGAACCTCCACTACTGCACCAATGGGTACACATGGGCCTGGGGAAGATCACTTGTAATTCGTTGGGGAAAATTAGTTGGTTGAGTACAGGTGATGTGCACGAAGGCTCACACCTGAAGGAGTGTGTAGGTTGTGGTACTCATGGTGTACGTATCACCTAAGGTCGTGGTATAAGTGGGCCAACATACTCCAACCCCAAGCGAATACGACACAACGCTCCTCCATATCTTTGATGTAACGAATGAGGCCTGTGCAGGTGGGAGACTTGTCCATCAGTGAAGACTCAGAGTGCCATTGTAGCAATCATGATGTGACGTACAAGGGGCACTGTGACTTGCTTTGCTCCAGCCACCTGAGGTATATGTGCCCAATAGTGTCTGTAGGGACAACTCGACCAATACAATAGAGCTAGCCGTCTCAAACATCCCGAGCTATTTGTGGCTCGTTGAGATATATCCTCTCCCCTCGGATGGGGAGTCGCAGAATGCGGTAGACATCCATCGATGTAACAATAATCTCCCTTGTAGGGAGATGAAACGACATCGTATCGACATCCCAACTCTCCATGAGTGTCATGAGCATCGCAGGATGGAATCTCATCTTTGTCATCTCATAGACCCACCAGAGTCCAATTCGTCAAACCAAACTGCGATCATGTGTTGTAACGTTCCCTATGTGACTGTGTAGGAGTGATGAGATCAACTCGCTAGTATGCTCACGTACCTTTGGTAAGTCCTGCAAAAACATAACTTTGTCATGCAAAATTCTACATCTTCTCTATCTACATCTACTATGAACATGTTCTAATTCAAATTCTCAACACAAATTTTTGCTTTTGACTTCAAGGATGCTAGCATGCCCTCCTGGACGACAAGGCGTCAGGAAGACACAAGTGCGAAATTGATCCTAGGACGAACGTGCGGGGTCTTGGACGCTAGTATGGGTCCGAGATGTTGGCGCGCAATCCGGATGCTTGTGCTGCTCGAATTTTTCCTACTGCAATTAATGCATTAAATTAAAGCAAATCTGAAAATTTCTGGCCTACCTCGTCTAGGGGCTCATCAATCTCTACAACGGTTTGAAGCTCCTCTACACGTGGTGGTTGGAAATTTTGTTTGTGAGGCATTTTCGCTCAAGCTCTATAGAACTATATGCAAAAATCCTCGTGAATAGTAAAAATGACCCTTTTGGGGCCCGCTTTGTAAGTATATAGTCGAATTTTCGCCCATTTTTGAAAGTTTTTGGGGTGGTTTTGATTCAACCACCTTCCTATTTTTACCCTCCTAGTTGGGGGCAAAAACACAAGGGGGCATATATTCATACCTTTATCAACTTTTTCTTTAGACTCACTAATGTCCTCTTAAGCATTCTTCTACTCGAAGTAGCTTCTTTCGTTTTCAAAATTGACATATTTTTGATTTTGCAACACCTGAATTTTCACGTTAGACGTAGATTTTTGTGAGCACTAGGGGCTTCGTTTGCATTCACCTAGTCGACCTCTGCAGCCTCTACAATATCATTTTATGGGGTAATTAATGCACTTATATTTTACATCTTTTTAGCTAGTTTAGTGTAGCTGATCCTTCTAAGGCTCTAAGTGATCAACTCACTAAAGTGGGGCCAAAATGTAGTGTCACAAATTGCACCCTGTGCAATTTCACACTTACACATTGCGCTCAATGCATTTATGGCAAAATCCATGATCGGGACTTTACAATTTTGATCCCATGGAGGGAAATAATGAAGCACGAGCAGCTTGTGGCTTGAATTTCAGAAGAATTTGGTTAGACGGGAGGACGATGTGTAGACGTCTGTGTGGTGTGCAAACGTTCCAATTAAATCCAAGATTCAAATAGGAATATCCCGTGTAGTTTATTTGTGACGCGTGCCCAACACCCAAATACAACTGTAACGGCTATTTTCGTCCAGTTCAAGAATAAAACTTACTTTCCTTCCTCATTTACAAGGGGGGGGGTTGGCAATTTTTCACTTCGAGCTCTCTATCCCTATCTCTTAACAAGACTGTCAAAATATTTTTATGTCTCGGACATTTGCAGCAGCAAAGACTCCTCTTGCTTATGATCTTGTCACATCTATTGTCTCAAAAGAGGGTCCACAGCTATTGGTAACACCCTCTTGCTTATCATCCAAACTGCCTATTATTATGTTTATATGATCTTGTCTAGTGTCTTTTTATTGTGATAGGGGTTCTCCTCCATAGCGGGATTCGTTTCTATCATATGTCTATTTTACTTTTTATGTCTTCTAGTCTTGTCTGGCTGTTGGTGGTGGAAACACCAAAGCGGGGGTTTAACTGAGGCAAACCCCTATGTAGGCCAAACAAGTTTTCTTGTCTCCATGTGTGTAGGTGACAAATAGGTTTGGCGAGCAGAGGACTTCATTCTGGCAATTTTTGGGCTTTGTTTGTACAAATGACAGTGCAAACGTCCTCGCAGTGCGCTAGCGTTCGAGGCCGAGACTTCACCCGACTAGTATCATATTCTGCATATTTAGTGCTTACCATTCCTGTAAACAAAACATTTTTATCACCTCGTATTTGCAAGTTATTTGACATTTTGAGTTACATCTAATGTTAAGCATAGCTTAGAATTCAACTTCAAATATTTCTATTTCTAGTTCACTTGAACCATGTCAATCGAGGTAGTTGAGAGCTATTTGCTCCTTAAGACCCCATCATCTTGAGAGTAGCAAATCCCCTCTATAGTACCATTTTATAGAATAGTAAAATAGAAAAAAAAAATGATGCAATATTTGAATGGTTGCTTGTGTAGCTTTTTGATTGCTAATTTGAGTATTGAAGCTTAGAGATCAACTTTAGCAGTTGTTATCTACCCATATTACATGTAACTTGACCTATGGTTGTTTGTGTCGAGTTACTGGCTAATCGATCAATAAACTTATGGTATCTTGGTTGTATTTGTTAGTGTTTTAATTTATCTCTTGCAAGACAACACAAAATGAAATAGTGTGTAGAGTAGAATCATTTTTCAAATTGTAAAAGAAGCTCACTGAAACTTAATCGAAAATTAACTTAAGTATAAAACCATGGACAAAACTTATGAGTAAGCACACTATATAAGATTTCATGGGGAGTTTGCATAAATGAAACTTACTAAATGCCTATGTTTTTACTTTGGATGCATGCACCAAATTGTTCATAGGCAATCTCTATAGTGAGATTTTTAGATATTAAGGAAAGCAAACTATTCAAGTGCAAATGGATACAATAATTTCCTATTGGCTAAATCAAAGGCTAATATTTTGCTACAATAAGACTTTGAAGGATATTACCACACAATTTCAAGAAGTAAACGACTAAACTGCATTGAAAGCTACAATTCATAATAGATTGATGTTGTCAAGACAAAGCTTGACTCAATAAAATCTACTTTCAATTTAGTTGATGAAATTACAATCACAATTACACAATAACTTCAACTAAATGACAATCTCTATAGCACTTTGAGGTATTCAAGAAAAAAAATCCCCAAAAATACAACTTTAAAGAAAATCTATCCACAAGCTACCGCAATGGCAAAAATAAACAAATTTAAAAATAAATTAATCTTGAAACAATTAATAAAATACAAATGGTCAAAAATAGTCTCTCATCCATCATCTAGAAATAGAACACTGAGAATAGCCATTGCGAGACGTGGCTGTTGCTAAAAATGACGAGTCACACATGAGTGACCTCTTCCTGGATCTCTAAAGCAACTTTTGCATTGGAACAGGTGAATATTCAAATCTTCTAAAGTATGGTGAATGAAAAATATTGAAACCCTAGCATGATGATACACCAATCCTCTGAATGAAGACATGATCAGACCCTAGCACAAAGTTTGGTGAATCTGGTGATGAACATATGATAAGTGCTACCACAAATTCTGCATAAAATAAATTAATCCTAAAACAATTAATAAAATACAAATGGCTAAATATAGGCGCTCATCCATCATCTAGAAGTAGAACATTGAGAATAGCTATTGCAAGATGTGGCCATTGCTAAAAATAGCAAGTTGCACGTGAGTGACCTTCGTCCGGATCTCTAAAGCAACTTTTACATTGAAACAAGTGAATCTTTGAATCTTTCGAAGTATGGCGATGAAGAATATTGAAACCCTAGCATGATGATATGCTAATCCTCAAAATGAAGATATGATCGAACCCTAGCACAAAGTTTGGTGAATCCAGTGATGAACATATGATAACTGCTACCACAAATCTGCATGAATAGGGTTAAATAACAGATGGTTGCATTTGATTATCTAGATCAGCAACACTCCAATGCCAAATCTGCTGTTACAGGGGGTTGAAAACTACCTTGTGGAAAAGAGAACCTTTACCAAATGAAAATAACTTAAATCTGATGTAAATCGTTGCTGATATCTCATGCCTTTAGTGGAGAATGTTGAAGCTTACTGAAATTCTGATAGAAAGCCCTGTAGTAGATGACCCAAAACATGCTCCAGGTGCTTAGATCCTTTCTTTGCATGATTTAACTCCTGTTTTTTTTCTTTAAGGTGACTGAAATAGCACGGTGGGGACTTATCATGGCTTAACTCTGTGTAATGTGTGCCCAGGCTAAGTATACTGATGATGGCAGAAAATTTAAATTGCAAAGCCACTATTGGCACATACACCCAGCCAACTTAAACCCTATTTTTTGAATGTGATGAGAAAATGTGGTGGCTAAACCAAGGGACAAAGTTGCATGGACACGGATACGGATATATACGGATACGGTATTGGACATGGATACGGCCATTTTTAAGACCCCCAATATGGATACGGCTGGATACGACATTCATAAAAAACACATACACGTATATTTTCTAAGTTATTAGAGGAGATTTTCATTACTTTAAAAGAAAATAAGTAAATATAAATTAAATAATATTAAAATTTAAACATTAATAATTTAGTAAAGAATAAACAATTAAATTTATATTAATAAATTTTATATATATTTAAAGAATAAATTTTATTTTATTTTTTTAAATTTGTAATGTTTAAACAGCATAATAAAAATATTACATATAAATATTAAATTATAAAATTAACTTTTTTAAATCTATAAAAATTAAAATGTCAAAAAAATAGTAGAGTTGCACTGGAAGAAGTCCTAGAAAAATGGGTCGCTGAAATAGAAAAACATTTCATTTGTCTTCCTCATTTGGTGTAGGTTTTGTTTATACAAAACAAAAAGAAAATTGCACGATTGAAGTTTTTAAAGATTTAGGAAGATTCATGTCAGATATTTTGAAAATCAAATCACAAAGAATCTAGCATGGCTGGAAAATCAAGATTTTTGGGCATGTGTGGGTATGGTATCCAACATGTATCTGTAGTGTATTGTATTCGTATCCATATCGGATACGGGGATATGCGCGCCAGGAGAGGGGCAGGGGCATATCCAGCTACTTTGCCAAGGGAGAAATGCACTCAAATTTAGGTATCTTGAATTTTCTAATAATGGGCAGAATTCACTAATGAGTCCAATCATAGTTGGAAAACTTGCCAAAAACTTGCGAGTTTTTTTTGGAAATGAGTATTTGGTACAAAAACTTGCCAGAAAAAACTCGAGTGTTTTTTAAAAAAACTTAGTTGCTCAGCAAAAAGAACCCCATGGTTTGAATAAAGGCAATTTCGATTCATTTTTTTCCTCTGCGAATTGCTCTTCCTTAGCAAAAACACTATCCCATGAAGGTTTGTGTGGTTTTGGAGGTCTTAATTTGGGCTTGGTGGCGGGGGCTCCGCCCCTCGACCCTGCCCTATATCGTAACAAGGAGTGCGCCCAAGGCGCTGCCCTGGGACCCCACGAGGCGCACTGCCCCTCGACCCCGCTAGGGGCGTTGCCCCCAGACCCCCATGAGGGGTGTTGCCCCTCGACCCCATTGGGGGTGTTGCCTGAAATATTCCGAGCCAAATTTTTTACTTTTTCAAATTGCAGATTACAAACCAATGCACCCGTTAAGGTTAGCAGCTAAACCAAAACGTGCTGAAGCAACTCTAACCAGAATGTACACCAGGATCCCGATGTGGGCAAGGTGTGAGCATTGGTCAGAGGATCTAAATCAAAATGCTTATGCAAGAACTCTAACCAAGAATGGCGCCGATGATGGCGAGCATATGGTCAGAGGATCCCTGAATCTAATGTACTGAAAGCACACTCGACACCAAGTATGTGCTACTCACTCCAATACGGAAATGAGGCGACCATATGGCGGAGATAACAGAAATTACAATGCTTGAAAGAAATAACTATAATGCTGAAAGTACTCGACACCCAGAATGTGCTTTCTAACCCAGAGTGGGTAAGGAGCTACCATAGGGCGGAGATAAAGAAATACAATTGCAATTACAAAATGTAAATATGAGCATTACAAAACATGATTAAGCAAGATGAAAGAACTGCTGTCAGTACTACTGTCAGCTTACAAAATGATAGAGAATTCGCTTGCCAAGAGCATAGGAATTTGAAAGATTAGCATTACATCATATAAGAACTCTCTGTGGCTTGATTAGAGATGCCAGTTCAATAAATCTCTCAATGATCAAATAATAATTCTGTTTTTCCACAAATCTGCACTTTTAAATTAAAAACCAGCAACCTAGGAATTCACTCATATGCTCATATCTCTCTCATTTCTCACCCAAATGATCTCAAATCTAATGCAATAGACCCTCAAAATGATGGCGCCTAACTTAGTAATAAGAAATGGCATCTAAAAATGGTTATTAATTAATGACACGGATCCCGAGGCACTCCAGAAAGTGCGCCCTACAAGGAATGACGGATTTGCTTTATAAAATCATACGCTTCATATTAAAATCTGCAAATATTCATGAAGGGTCGCTTCCAACAGAGAAAACCAATGAGACAATACCCAGAACGACTCTTTGTGTATTTTATGACTTATGATTAAAAACATCAATCTGCTACAATGAATGTGCAACTCCAGAAAACCACTAATATGCATAAAACTGATTTACATATCCTCACAAAGACTAAAAATGCAGAAATCTCACAATAAAACATTCAAACTACACTATCTCACCACTAGTCGCTATCTTTCAAGCGAGAAGCAATGCCCAAGCTAGGAGGCCTTCATTCCTCGAAGCAATCCCAAAGCCAATCCGGCAGCATAACATTCCTGTAGATAAAAGATGCTGAAATGAGAACCAAAGGCTTCCTTTTATAATTTTCCGTTGACCTTCTCGAAACCCTAATCTTCTTTTCAGAGTCAAACCCTAATTCTTCAAAAGATGGCGTCCCTTTCTTCAAAGTTGTAATTTTGACTTTTAATTATAATTTTATTCCTTCCTTGAAGTTGGCGTCCAACTTATGCTTGGAATAAATCTTTAAATAAAGATATAATTAATTCTTTAAATGAGGCGCCCACCATAAAGAACATCTTTTAAAACAACTTAAAGTGAAGTTGCTAGGCCAAGGGGGTCAATGTTAAAATATAACATTAAACATGACTTAATTAAAAATAATCCAACTTATCTCTCCAGTTATGCCCCAAAGCCCAAAATTGAGTAAGCCAGCTGAGTCGACTGAAGAGGAAGGTCAATTGTGCCGAGACCAATATGACCACTGCCAGAAATAGAATTTACTAAAAATAGTAAATTCCAGAAATTGCTCAGAATGCCAAGAGAAACATATCACTGCGAAGCTCTCTGAAAACCCAGAAAGAAACCGCCATTGAATCAACCAACCTCAAGCAAGAACATCCTTCGAAACAAGAAACCCTAATTTTACCTTCTGAGTAGCCTACGGTTCTCCGGAATAGGCCAACGGTCACTGAAAGGTGCAGTGCTAAAAATGGGGACATTACATTGCCCCAAACCCTTATGAGGGGCACTGCCCCTTGACCCTATTGGGGGCATTGCCTCTAGACCTCCACGAGGGGTGCTACCCCTCGACCTCGCTAGGGGCGTTGCCCCCAGACCCCCACGAGGGGCATTGCCCCTTGACCCCATTAGGGGCATTGCCCTCAAACTCAGATTGAATTAATTTGGTTTTCTAGGTACTCTCCGAGTCCAAGTTTCCAAGTTTGCCTACAAGTCTTCATCTATAATATCGTCTAGTTTTACCTCTCCCCTAGTTTTCACTAGACATGGGAAGAGGAAAATATAAATTTGTAAAATATATTAATATAGTATTTACTTTCAGTTTTACAAAAAACAATTTGCTATTTTCATTTTGTTTCAGACTATCAGTATCAACGCATTCCACATGAGGATGCCATTTTGTACCCAATTTGCTTTCAAATCAATCAAATACAACTAGACTCAACTTGAAGTTCTATGTACTCATTTAGTGACTCATTGGATGCATCTTATCGTTGAATTTTGCAAAAAAAAAGTGTTTTTAATGAAGTTTATGCAATTTTTTAAGTTTTCAAGTTTTTTGCTGAGTATTTGTCGAGTTTTTGCCGGGTTTTTTCTGAGCCGAGTTTTCCGGGCTTGCCGAGTACTTGCAATTGGCGAGTTTTCCAACTATGAGTCCAACCACCTTTTAAAGCCTTAGGCTGAATAAAACAATGGCTCAACCAATGGCTATGTGTGCCCAGATTTGCATTTCTGTTATCAGTTGAAGGGAAGTGGAGACCAGTAAAGATTTAGACATATTTTAGAGACCTAGGTGCAGATTTTAAGTGGCAAAGCCACTGTTGGCATGCACTACACTCCTGTCAGCCCTGTTTTCACATCCTAGGCAGAGATCACTGATGGTTTAACCCTGCAAAACGTGTGCCTCAGTCTTAGCCATATTCCTTATTCCTCCTTAGGTGCAGATTACTTACTCATTCACCATCTTTTCTTAGGTTTGGGTGCATTTTAATAAGTTTTTAGCCCCATATTGATTCTGAAGCAGAGATCACTAAAGCATTCACCAACTTCTTTAAACCTTAGGTGCACATTCCTAATGTCTCAACCATTGCAAAAGTAAGCCTGAGTCTTCTTTTCCATCACTTGGCAAGGCTGGATGGAACCCAAAGCTGTTTTTGCCAATTTTAAAATCTAGGTGCATATTCCTAATGGTTAAGTCATCTTTGATGTGCGCTCATGGGATCTTTGCCATGGCTAAAGTGAAATAGGCGTGTGGACTACACTCTCACCATTTTCCATTCACTTAAGTGGAGTTTTAGGTGGATCTTTCCCTGACTTAAGCCCGAAAGAAAAATTTCAGTTTGGCCACAAAAGAAGTGTACCACCTTTGTTTGGAATGTTAGGCAGAGGTTTGGGTAGAAAATGCCCTTGATGTTGCCATTTTTCTTTCAAAGCTTTCATACATTGGATCCATACTCTTCCTTTGCTGCAATCATCATCATTCACAAACCTCATCATTTTCATTTTGAAATAGCTGCAACCTTGAACATCCTGCAAGAAATGTTAGTCCAAATGCAAGACCATGACATGACATCCTTATCATTACAATCTGGTGAGGGTAGACACCACAAGTAACTTGGAGTGACACATGAACGACAACCAATTGATGACAAAATGGACAAAAATTAGTATGAATGTTTGAGTTTTGTATGGATACCGGCAGTATTTTACAACAATAAAATGATTGGGCATTGAAAGATGTTAATACAATTTCGTTCTTGAATTTTAATTTTCTGTTCCTGATTGATTAATAATCAAATCCCTTGAATGAGGTACTTCTTACTTTTGCAATCTTTGGTCTCTTGGTGTTTAGTGTTATATTCTGCATGTCAGTGTTTTTTCTTGATTTCCCATGTGAAGACCAGATTTGCAAGTTTTGTTTGGCTAGCAACAATGATTTAAAAGTGTCTAAAATGTGCAATGATGAAGAGATTAAATTTCCTAGATACTCATAACTCTGTATTTACTTCAGGATGATGAGCACACAAATGCAGGAAGAGGTTCCAATCTGACAGAAGAGGGACATGTGGAGTCTGATGCTAGTATTATGGATGGTTTGACTGGAGCTTTTGGGGCTGTGGGGGGAATACCTGGTGATGATGTGGATGATTTTGTTTGTGATTTATTTTTTAATCTTCTCCAAGGGTTAGCTTGCCTAGAAAATTAATTCAAACATTTTGATTCAATGGTATATATAATTTTTTTTCTTCTAATTATTCAAAAAGAGAAAGCAGGGAGATGAGTATAAATTGGAATTTCTGTATGGACATTTTGCATGTTTCATTTTCATGTAAAGATATCATATATATTAACATTCTCTCCTGTCAACCAGGAGTTCAGAATCCCATTCAAGTTGCAGCACTTCTGGCGAAGAATGGCATGACTAGATGTTCTTTGCTTGGTCGGATACCTCCCATGTATGAATTACATGTGCTCTTGACTGGCTTGTGACATGTTAGATGACTAAGTAAAAGAAGTTTTCGTAGAAATTTCCCTGTAGCTGCATATAATGCTGAATAATTTGAGAGAATGTCTACTGGCTCTGCAATATTTAAAAGACTGTTAATGATGCTATCCAAACATGGCAATGATATTTTTCGAAATTCTGTTAGCCTTGTAAGGTCAGGTGCAGCACACCATAGTTTATGAGATATGCTGCTAAAAGAATTGTAATTGCTCTTAAGGCTATAATTTTTATCAGATATGAGGTCATACTTTATTTTTTTACTTTATAAATTCTATTATTTGTTTCTTCATAGATTCACGTCCATGCATGACAAGCAAGTTTACCCTATTGGAGAAACAAAAGTGAGAAATAATAAACAGTATGGAAAATTGAGTTCTGAATTTTGGGGTTATAAAATCATTCCTGGTATAGACATTGAGGCTCTAGCCTTCAATTTGAGGATGAAAATTCGTAGTTGTTCTAAGTTTTGCCTGCAATGTTTTCTTTGCATTGTAATTTGAGACTTGAGTTATGGATTCACATTCATTAATTTTTGAAATCAGTGATTAAATTTTCTGCTATTAATGGCTATAAAATGGTTGCAACAGCCTGAAATGGAGCAAAAATGGAAATGGATTTCAATTGTCTCCAATTGCATAACAACCCACACATATTCAGAATTCCCTGTTGTTTTGTTTCTGGTAACAGTGGTGCATTTGATGGTCAAATTCAGAAACTATTTTGTGTCCTGGTGCCTCATGTTATTTCTTCTGGCTGAATTTTTGAGTCTCACTGATCCATTTTAGACATCTGTGTGCATTAATAAAATTTATTTCTGTAAGTAAAAGGTCAAATTTGTAAATCCTAGGTTAATTAGTGTTGGATAAATTAAACAATTTACAACCAATGATCACACCTTTCTTTTGCACTATTCTACTTGAAATCTGATTATTACAAGTCTGAAATACAAAATTGAATGCAACAGTAAATAATTGGTTATCAGATTTCACATTCAAATAGATTATTTGCTACAGTTGGGAAATGCAAACTAGTAATGGAAAGAAAATGGAGTTCAGAGAATGCATCTCAGGGGTGTTTGAAAGTTTTACTTGACTGGATCAGCTGACAAAGGAAGTCAGGAGGAGTATACTGGACAAATTTGAAGTATCTGTGATCAATACAGCACTCCAGCATCTGACTTGGGCACCCTTGTAGGACAGATTGTCAGGGTGATGTTGGTGCAGGTTTCACATTGAAGATGGGCGCTCATACCCCTGCCTGGACACCAATAGTGAGCCTGGATGCTCCTGTAGGACAGATTTGCAGTTGGACGCTTGTGCCCTTTATTTTCTGGGATCTAGAGATTTATAGGAGACGATATTTCCTATCTGCAGATTCCAATCCGCCTGTAGTTTGCTTGTAACTGCTTCCAATCTTCAGATATTCAGAATCTAAGCTAGGGGACAGGAAAAAAGGGTTAGACTGTTTGGGAGACAGCTTCAGTTAGTCCTCTTGTTGTTTGTCAACCTCCACTAAGCCTTGTTGTTACATCCCGATTTTATAGCCACTATTGCATAGGGCAATTGATTGTAATGTTTGAATCTTGATGATGAATAAAACATGGTTGATCTCGTTATTAAATGAATGAGTCCTGTTTAAAAGATGGTTTTATTTGATTGTTACTTCTAAATGATTTAGTCTTGATTAAATGTTGTATACAATTATGGAATAATGTTATTCTAACTTGTGAGATGTTTTTACCTTGTTATGAGCATATGACTGCCGATGTCATGTCATGATGTGCAGGTATGAAGACTGTTCCTCCGGACGGAGGAGAGACATCATTCGGGGAGGAACTTGGTCGGGTAAACAGTAACGATTACCAAATTGAGCAAACACACGCGTCAGTATAGGCTCTATGAAATCAAGTCAGTTATGTTGGTCTAGATAAGTCATCCTTAGGCTTTAGGAGTTATGTTTACTTCTTTATGCTTTGAAAGTGATGATTACTCATTTGTCTGACTTACTGTGGAAAACGTAAATGGATATATGCTAATAGGTCAAGTGAGTATGTGTATACATGTATATAATGTACACGTATCCATATGTATATACATGTCAATACATACGTATGCTCGGCAGATGGATATGCCCATACGTACGTGTCGACATGGTATACATACATTTACGTGTACACTGCATACAGTGATATACATACCCACGTTACCTATTGCCTGTGAATAATGATGTTAATAATAATATTCTATTGGAATTTACATATATTCATATTTACACGAATACGTAAGTATGTATATTGAAAGTATGCTAACTGGCTCGCAATATACATATTTAACAATTAATACATATAAGTGTAAATATTTAAATATGTAAATGTTTATATATTTAATAATATATAAGTATATATTATATTATAGTTTTACTTAAAATACATATATGTATATATTTAAATATATTTAAATAGTAATATTTAAATATATATATACACATATATCGGAGTAAATAAATCTATAATAGAAATATATAAATATATATATATTAAATATATAAGAATAATTAAATTTAATATTATTACCATAAGTAATTTGGGAAATCAATTTTATATTACTTTGGGTAATTTTTGAAATTGAATTTTAAAATACTTTGGTAAAATTGTAAAATGATTTTTACTTGCTTAGTAAAGTCTTATTTAAAGACTTTATTTAATTACTTTGGAAATATTTGAATAAGTCAAATATGAAGTATTAAATAATTGGAGTTTTTATTGAAACACACAATCCCGTGAAAACTCTACGAATACATTTGAAGACTTTATAAAAAGAAAATATTAAAGATATTTGAATCGCACCTCCTTATAACACAATGGCAAATATTTCATTTATGATTTTAATAAAACATTTGAAAAGGAGAAAAATATGTTTTGGGGAGTTCATTAAAAATAAAATGGAGAAAACTGCCGTGAGAAAGTCGCGCGCCTGGAGAAGTTCACGCCTGAAGCAGAATTGGTCTTTGAGAATGAAGCAAACGCTATTCTTTTGGCAACGAAAATGGCAACGTGGGAGTATAGCAGGCTTGACCTTTTCTCCTGAAACGGATTTTCAAAAACAGATTTCTTCAAATCGCCCCTAAATCTGAGTACGCCTGGGAGGTGTCAAACTAAGGAATTCCACCATGTGAGAGTTGATTTGTTCTTAATTTGCTGTCAGCAAAAGAGGATGACTTGCCTCTGATTTTCGCCACATTTTGCAGTTGAAGCATTCAAAACCTTGTCTGGCAGTTTACATGCCAGTAAAGAAGGAAAATGGTTGAGCAGGGGGCTCTATATATAGCCGCCCTTCTCACTCTTTATCATCACTTTTCTAAATCTGAGTTTATGCTTTTTAGAGTGAGAATTCTTCTATTTCCTGAAGAGCATTTCATAATTTCAGAGGGCAGAATTCACCATTGGCTGGGAGTCATTTTCTGATCACTATCATCACATTTTCTGAGTTCACAGTGAGAAGCTGTGTTTACCCTTCAGCTGCATATCTTTAGTAAATTTCATTTTGAAAAGGAGTTAGAGACAGGTCTGAGAGTGCTGGAAGTCTTTTGTTGGAGGTCTGAGGAGCTGCAAACCATTCAAGGTCATCCTCTAAAAGGGAAATGGCATATACCAGGCATGCTGTTTCATCCTTCATATTCTAGAGCATATTTCTTGATAATTAACTAAAAGAGTAAAATACTGAATGTGCATAGTTAGGGAATTTGCATTGAGATCAATACTCAGTTAAGATAAACAAGGAATGGTTCAATGTTGCTCCATGTAAGTAAATTACTTTAAGGAACGGTTATGCATGTTTTCTGAAGTGTATACCTGATAGCATAAATATGTGCTTGCGTTAAAGTGTGAATTATGTATGAACTCCATATGAGGAGTATATAGGGATTCAATGTTTAATGGATTGTGAAAAGGGAATATATGAGTAATGAGCTTAGGGGATTAATTTACTTATCTTGCATTAAAAAGAAATAATGGAAAAAGATAAAAGGGAAGGATTTATTTGCATTTTGAATGGTTATTGCATGTTGTGTATGATCTCTGTATATGGAGAATACGTAGATGTACTTATTATCTACTAGGATCGAAATGATGGCAGAATCAAGTAAAGTCTTTTAACTTAAGTTATTAGGATAACTGAGACAAGTTAAGTACTCCTAGGATAAAGAATTCCTAGTTAGGAGGATTGATACAAGACACTTGAATACTGTTTTCATTTCTAGTAGGTTCGTATGATTGTAGGATGTCTGGGATGACGGATTCTCCCATTGAAGGACAAACCTATGCGTAGAGTAAGGAAGCCTTAAGTCAAATCGGCCCTGAGTAGTGTTTATGATAGATGACCTTCATTCGAAGTACTGAATGAGAATACTTTGGCCAAAGTAGTGAAAAGTACGACATCCACCTAGAAGTGAGATAGTTGAGACTACACTGTCAGTTCATTGTGATCCAAGTACTAGATTGAGATTGTGAAATAGCAAGGTTCTAGTTGTGTAGGACACAACACTATGCTCAGTTGGTAATCGTTAAAGGATACCCTACCAATCTCTTCTTCGAAGGGAGGGCCGTTCATTGTGAAATGATCGTGCGGGGGACCGCATTATAAGTCCGTGGTTGGCAGAAAAGCGCCCGAGTGATGTTTCTCCTCCACAGCAAGCGGCCGATGTACCAAGATTTGAAAGGACGGACTCCTGGACCTTCTTACTTCTATTTGTGCAAAAGCTTACGAGCTATGTATGTATTTGTATTACTTTTTAACTCTGATTTATATTTGCAATGAAAATGAAATTCGTGAGGAAACATATTGTAACTTGTACGTGTTTATCAATAAAGAAAGGAAGAAATTTTATTGTATTATCTTTGTTACTTGTTACCCTTACATGTTTTAAGTGAGAATTGGAAAGTTTTTAATTTACGCAGAATTGGGTCGTTACACTTGTTGAAAAATTGGATTTGTGTGATCCTTGTGAGGTATTTGCTGTGTGTACAAGGTGTTGCAGCTACCAAAAACCCTAGGAGAATGTCTATTGATTTGGTGGTGCATGCTTGTGCAATATAGTGCAAGATAGGAGATGGAAATGCCACTGATGTGCTTAGGAAAGGGATCAAGAGAGGTTGATTCTGCAAAAAGGGTTTGGAGATGAGATTTTGGCAACAATAGGGGCTTGAGTGAATGAGATTTGGAATAGAAAGCCCTAGGAAGGATTAGGGATCTTAGGATGAAAGGAAAGCATGGAGAGCTTCAACTATGTGATACGTTCCAAATCACAGCCATGGAAGAGAGTGTATAGATGGGGAGATTTGAAAACTTGGAATGAGCTTTTGAGGAGGAAAAGCTTAGGAGTTGGAGAGTGTTATGCTTCTTCTTGTTAGGATTCAAAATAAGGAATAAGAGTACTTTTATAAGATGACCTAGGATAGATATCTATTAGGAAACTTTGTAGGGCAGAATTATGGCTAGGGCTTTATCCACTCATCAAATTCCAACATTATATGAGTTCATTTAAACTCTAGAGTCTAGGTGTCCAAGTGTCTTGGGCACTAACGTTTGAGTGTCTTGAAAATTGAATTTTGACTTGATATTTGTAGGGTAGATTTATGAGGTTAGAATAGGCCTAGGCATAGAAGCAAAAATAAAAAAACCGTGAAATGGTGATATTCTTGATTCCCACCCCTCCCCTCCCCAAAAAAGAAAAAGTAAGTGGTTTTTTGGTAAATCGTTGGCTGCTGAGTTTTTACTGCCAATATTCAACAAATTTTTCTGATTTTTTTATGTTAAATCGTAAATTTATACGAAATAAATTCATCAAATTTCACCTACCCACGTTAGTAGGGTTTTGTTGTGACCTTTTCACACATCGCCCCATTGCAAATGGGGACCCCCTGTTTTTGCTTTTTTTACCTTGGTGTCGCAACTGCTTATCACTTGTCTTTTTACAATGAGGTCATCATTTTGAGAGTTTCAAGTTAGTCTTTTGAGAGTCATTTGAGCCAAATCAATAATCCATGCTTGAATCAGTGTGTAAACGTCATGGAAGGGCTCAGAAGGCCCGGGAGATGAGGATCGCCTGTGCTTTGGACCAATTCTGACACTTCCTATTTTTTAGGGAATCTGCTTTTTTGCTTTTTCGTTTTTTCATTTTTGGCATTTTTGGACCAAACGGGGTTCCCTATTTTTTAGGGATTTTGCTTTTTCTATTTTTAGAAAGTCAACCCTGGTCAACGAGTCAACTTTCCATCTTTAGATCCAAAAATCAATCAAAAAATCGAAAAATCATTGAAAAATCAAAGAGAAAACTGAAAAATCAAGTGAAAAATCTGGAAAAGCAAGCATCAAATTCTGGAAAAATCATCGAAAAATCAGTCAGATCTGAGGTAAAAATCACCAAAAATCATCCAAAAGAGCATAGAATACATGATGAAATTCTGTCTAAGTCTGGAAAATTCGCCTTCAAAAGAACATGTTCAGCCATTGGAGAGTTTGCCATCAAGAAGGAAGGATTAGCTATCATAAAGCCAGCCCTTAAAAAGTGGGACGAAGAGAAAATGGCCAATACCCTTGCAAGTCCGCCTTGGTCAAATTGGAAAGCCTGCCCTTAAAATGTGGGATGTAAGAAAGAATGGCAAAGACTTGTTTGAAGACGGCCCTTAAAAAGTGGGACATAGAGGAAAAATGGCAAGGCATGCCCAAAGTCTGCCTAGACTTGGCAAGGACCATTCAAAGTCCGCCATGACTTAAGAGGGGTTGGAAAATTTTCTTTGAAGTCCGCCACACCTTGGCCTAACACTTGGAAAGTCCGCCATGGCATAGAAGAGGAAAAAAATTAAATTTTTGCTAAGTGTTTGAGGCCTAGGAAGCAAAAATCCGAAAATTGCCTAAGTAAAGAGGCCAAAAAGGGGAGAAAAAATTGAATGTTGGCTAAGTATTTTAACATTTTCAAGAGGAGAAGTGTGAATTTTGGGCTAAGTATGAAAGGCGAGCCTAGTAGAAAGTCCGCCTTACCTTGACGATAAATGGAAAGGACCTTGGAAAGTCTGCTTGGGACATGGCAAAGAAAAAAATGCAGTTCACCTAACATGAGAAGAGAAGAAAGGTTAAAAATTGGCCTAAGTCTGGAAGTCTGGAGAAAATTTGATAAGGTTAGCCAAGTATACAGAGAAAATTGCACAAGGCAAAGAGGTAGGAAAGTCTGCCCTTGGCTAAGAGGGTTAAAATTTTGTCAAGTATCATGGAATCTCGCCTAATGAAGACATCCAGACACAGACTTTTCCTAGAGAAATTTGTCTGACCAAGAGAAAATTGATTTTGGCAAAAGAAAATGTGCCCAACACAGTTTAAAATCCGCCATGGCAGGATAATATAAGGATCTGGCATAACATTTGTCGACGAAATGGCTAGAATTTTAACTTGGCTAGACGAAAATTGGAATAAAATTGGAAAATAAACTTTAGCCAAGGAAAAAAAGGAGAAAGATTGAAATAGCCATGGGTCCAACACGAAGGGGTTGGAAATAAATTAAAATATTTTAATATTTTAATAATTTATTTCCAAATACTTAAAAATATGAAATGCCTTGGACAAAATAATGGATGGAAAGGCAAGCTTCAAGTCCGCCCAAGGTGAAGATGTCCAGCATGAAGCAAAGTCTGCCCAAGGATGGATGTCCAAGACAAGTGCAAAGTCCACCTGGAGAAGTGTCCAAGACAGTCCAAAATCCGCCCTCAATCATGGTGGAAAATATTATAAGGCATGAAGTGCCTAGAAGGGAGATGAAAAATGGCAAGCTTAGTGGAAAGCCCGACCTATCTCTTGGCAAGAAATCTCTAAGTCCACCTTACCTTGGGAAGATAAATGGAAAGAAGTTCTCAAAGTCCGCCATACACTTGTCCTAGGCTTGATGAAGTCCGCCCAGCCAAGGAAACTCAAAGAATTGGCTAAGTAAAAATTCAAAAATTTGGAAAGGCACCAGTGAAGTCCGACCTTGCTCAATGGGTGGACTACATAAGAAAGTCTGACTTTGCCCAAGCACATCATTTCCAAACCTTTACAAAGTCTGACTTTGCTTGGAGAAGGTATGTCCGAACATCCATAAGATCCGCCAAGTACAATGGCAAACATGATGCAAAGTCCAACCTAGACCAAGAAAAGAAATGTCAAAGTGTTGAGAAAGTTCGCCCCAATTTAAGAGAAAAGATGGTAAGCACTAGAGAAAGTTCGACTTCTCCCCAGAGATGTTTGTCCAAAGTGGCTTGAAGTCCGACTTAGGCCGAGAGAGAAAACGTCCAAGCTCATGTGAAGTCCGCCCAAGGAGAGGATGAGAAAATTGGCTAAGTGTTGAGACCTTGGGGAGAAGAATTCACTAAGTGTTGGACAAAAAACAGGAAGGATGAAGAGGAAAATAAAGAGGAAGTGAATAAAATCTTTGTCCAAGGATGGAATTTGTCCTACATAGCACAAGCCAAATTCAAAATTGAAGAAAAATCCATAGGCAAAGTTCATCCAAGACCTCGGCTAAATGTTGAATAGTCCGTGTGAAGGTGGTGCGTCAGGATGGTGACAATAAGAGTGTTCCAAATAGATTTCCATACTTAGACAATTTGGAGAATTCAAAGAGGAAATCCAAAGTAATAACATCAACCCAGTTCAAGCAGGAGAAAGTTCAAAGCAACCAACTTCAAGTCCAGACACCTGCTCCAAGGGGAGACTTCCAGACCTCAAAGATTCCAATACAGGCGAGAAGAAGAAATCAAAGTCTCAAAAGGAATCCAAGATCAATGCTAGGAAGGAACAAGCACAGAGGACAGAGTCATCGGCAAGGAAAACATTCTAAGGCAAGCACGTGGAAGAAAAATGAAGCAATCAAGGAAGGCATCCAGCACCTTGAGGTGGCGCCTCGTCATCTTCCAACCAATCAAATTGTTTTGAATCAACATGCAACAACTTTCTATTTTATTGTTGATTTATATTTAGCAAAAAGGACAAGTGTCCTCGAATGTAATTTTCTCATTGGTCGAGAAGGAGTTGGTTGTGACAAACCCTAATTAGGGTTTTATTTTGTAATCTCGGCCGTTGATTTGAAATCAATCTTGGCCATTGAATTGTAATTGGGGAGCCTATAAATTGAGCTCGCCCCTCATTTGTAAAGTGTGGAGACAGTATATGAGATTGTTGCATTGAGACTATTTCCGATAATAAAAGCTCTTATGCATGATTTGCTTTGAATAACTTTTATTGTCAAATAGTAAGCGAGGTTGCATATCTTCTTCCGCCATAGATTAAAGTTAGCATTAAGTTAAGTATAATTTGCTTTTGAATATTGGTTAAGTGAATGAGAGATTGATCGTATGGATTTAATGGTGAAGCGTTGCTCATACTTTCTTCGAATGGATGATTTGCATTCGATGCGTAAAGTTAGCCTGAGCTTATAATTGTGGAAGCTTAACTTCAGTCTCGTTCGAGATTTGAAAATTATTATCACACCCCTTGAAGATTGCACCCACTTTGCGTAAGTTGTCTAACAGGAGGCGAAACAAAGTGTGGTTTATCCCTTTCACCGAATCTTTACTGTCTCTTAAATTCTTAGGCGTAGAATAGATCCCTTGAACCCTTATCTTTTTGCTATTTTTTTGAGATCCAAATTGAAGTCCTAATTGAAGAGAGCCTTTAATGATAAATCCGCCTAAGTCCCAAACTTGTGAAAATATCTTTAACATAAGTCCCCTTGTTTATTACCAACAAATCACAATGCCCATTGAGCTTATCCACACGTCAAGACCTGACAAAAGAAACCTTGGAATCGCCATATGATCTTCTCGCAATCTTAGCATATGCGGTGGTTTTTCAAGAGAGGATAGAGTGTCTTTGGACATTTTATTCTGTGTGTTCGGTGGATGATAAAATGTACACCAACAGGTTTATACTTGTGCATTTCATTTTACTTTGGCGGTTTGCTTTGACAACTTCATGGTGTGGTTTTCTTTCCTCATATGAGTTTGCTACGATTTTGTTTCTAGATTGTTGCTATGGTAATAATTGCTTCTGCCTATAATACATTTAAGTTCAAATGATTTCCAATCAAATCTAGATTAGATATAAATATCTTGGGGTAATCAACCCTTGAGTGCTCAAAAACTTTAGTGCCATTATGTTGACAAATTCCTGTTAGAAGTTTGTGATTGTATATTCAAGGATAGTCTAGTTAGTCAAAGATCTAAAAGGACTTCATGAATAATAAATTGTTAGTTTGAAAACTAAATTGTACATTTTAGTAGTTTTGGCATATTACCAAACTAAGAAATGCCTTGTTGAAACAAGTATCAATGAGTTTGGGCCAATGGTTGTAATATTGAACCAATAAGAAAGATCAACAATTTATCACTCACTTTCATAGAATTAGTAATTTTCAATATCCATTTCCCTCTAGTTCTACAATGACTGACATAGAAAATTCAATATTAAGTACAGTGTTTTGTATGAATTATCTACTTTCTACCCATAGGAAACTTAATCTTAATCACATGATAGCTATTTTGATGGGCACTTCTATACATCTCCATGTAAGGAATGCGTATTGATGAACATGCAATGTTACTTTTATTGGCATGTATTTAATATAACCTATGCTCCCCTAAGTTTCGGGGACGGGGATGGCAGGGGATGGTGGGACGTGTTTGTTGGTGTAACAACTAACACCTCTGGAGTGCAAGTTAGTACGAACAGCTATGCACACTATGCAATGAGTGCTCTTCAAATTAGGAGGGGAAGCTCCCTCATTGTGCTTGACAAAAATGCTTGAAAAGGGAAAAGTAAACTAAACTATATCTTGTCTTTGAGGCACAAGGTTTAAGAAAAACTCTATACGTTGCAGCTAAGTATTTTCTGGTTTCGCAAAACTTAACTACAACACTCAAAACTAAGTAACTTAACTATCCAATCCCCTCAAGAATTCAGAGCATGAGGAAATAGAGCGGGAATGATTATCTGACGATAAGCTGGGTACAAACTCACAACGTGAAGGCAAGGTGGCACAACTATCTGCTTGTCTAAATAGGCTTATTGGAAACGACAACACACGATAAACTAAGTACAGATTCTCAACTTGAAGGCAAGGTGGCACAACTATCAGCTCAATCTAAATAAGTTTATTATTCACACACATCACACAATAACCAAGTACAAATTCTCAACTTGAGGGCAAGGTGGCACATCTATCAACTCAATCTGAACGAGTTTATTGAACACAAAACATTAAGAATAGCCAACTAGGACAATAAATTGCATAGGCGAAACACGCATACAATCTACGATCAAACTAGCCACTATATCTAACTAAAGCAAGAATTCACCATCGTAATTGCATGAAACCCAAGTGGCATAACAATTCATCATAATAGTAAATACTCATGAATAGATACAGAACGAGCAATATTAGAGGCAAGGTAGGCACAACATATATTTCTCTCTCGTGCAAAAGTTATGTACAAATGAGCAAAAACTCTTATAGACATCAAAAGGTGTAGGGAACCCTAAAATCACCTTGAGTCAACTACAGTCTTGCAATGCATGCAAGATTTATTGCTAAAACCCTAATAAAGCAAACTATGCAGTTAACTGGAAAGCTACCATCAGTTAACTGAAAACCCTAATCTATGTGGATAATGTGCAAGCATGCACGTCCTTATTGAAAGCAAGTTAACTGGAACACTACCATCAGTTAACGAAAACCCTAAAAGGAACTCCAAGTGAATAAAGCTAATCCCAGAATAGATATGCATGAGATGAAACGAGTTAACTTGAAAAGATAACACCAGGTTTAACTCCTGTGTATAACGTCTATCCCTAGAGGTGGGAACTGAAGTCTACTGGTCGTGATCTCGAGCAACCAATCCCTCAACGAGATTGTTAACTGCATCACTATCTGGAGCTTTGATACTCTGCCGAAGAATGCTATGCCTGCGTAGCATGTCCTCACCAGCTGTGATCTAGGACTGAAGTTCACCCCTGCTCCTGGTTGCCTCATCGAACAATGCCGACATGACTATAAGCTGATTAATCTTACAGCCAACGGTCTCGCCACTGAAAATAGTATGAATGAGTGCTTGGAGCTCCAACTGTACATCAGTAAGCTCAACATATGCACCACCCTCAATCTGATACTGGCACGGTAAGCGAGATACTAAGGTTCTCACAAACCGGAGTGCACTAGTAACGTGCTCTCTACTCTCAACCAAATCTGATGCCATTGTTTCCTCTATCTTTTCCTTGAAAACCAACTGTGTTTTCCAAGAGTAGATAGCCTCTTTATCCTCTGCATCTGTGACTGATTCATATGCCATACTCAGGTGAGCAATCATAATCTCGTCCTGGGGTCTATTAATCGCCATGTCTTGCTCCTCATCTTGGAGATGTAGACGGAGCTCTCGCGCATTGTACCGCAACTGATATAACTCTGTAAGCATAGAACGACCTCTAGCAACAAACTCCTCCCATTCCTCCAAACGCTTGCCATATGCAACCAAATGATTAAGCTGGCCCTGTTCTGCTGGAGGCTCAAGCATCGGTGGGAGTGTGGCGGTAACATCCGACCTGTGTACAAGGCTAGAAATGTACTGACGAAGCTGTCTGATTGCAGCCTTGAGGGCTGACTTGTCTTCTCCGTCCTTTGGCATTCTGTCCCTGGCACTGTCTGTAGCAACCTGTAGGAGATCAACCTGAGTTTGGCGTGTGCTACGACCAAGGTTGACTGTGATAACCTCGAAGTCCTGAGATTCCAACTCATCCAAGCTCTTCCCCTGTGGAGGTATAGCAGTCTCGATGACGATCTCCATATCAGTATTCCTCTCCACGTGGACCATGTTCTTGATCCTCTTGTCTGGCACATCCTGGTAAACCTGATCAAAATCTGAGTGATTAAGGACATAGGATGGCTGCCTCCTCTACCTTCCCAGTTGAGTTTCAATCCAAGACTAGTCTTGGCTAATGCTACTGGAAGGATTTGCATTAGCAAAAGGAGGCTCTGACCAGAGTGAATATGTAGAGGAGCTGCTGCGAGATGGGGAGTCTAAATCTAATTCGATATGAATTGGGACTTGTGATTGCTCCGGAAATGGTATAGGAACTTGAGGCTGAACCTCAGGCACTGGCGGACTCTGAATTGGCTCTGTGACCGGCTGTGTGTGTATCAATAGCAAGTGCCTTGCCTTTTGAATTGTTTGGCACTTGACCTTTCTTGGGAGGATTCCTCCTCTTCTTCTGTTTAGGTTTCAACGAGGAAGGTAGCGAAGGATCCACCACTGGCTGCTCTGCTCTAGGCGCACTTATCCTCCTGGTCTTCTTGCTGTCGAGGTAAAGTATACTGTTCTGAATAAGTCTACTTGACCTCTCTTTTACTGTTGCGTATTCCTTGGTGTACCAATCAACTGCTAGCAGCGGCTGTGTGTCAACCTGCTCTCTAAAAAACTGAGGAAGGACTTCCCTCTCATCATTTGATAAACCTCCCACATCTTCTGACAAGAAAACAAAAATCTGTGAGAGAGAAGTGGCCGTAGCTACGTCTGCGAACCTCGAAGTCATCCACGCAATTGGCCCAATAGTCTTCCATGGAAAGCTTATGATATGTGTGACCACCGAGGAGAGCTGTGTAATGACCCCAAGGATCATAGGCACGTACCTCAACAAGATACTTGAGATGATACCTCTCCAGCTCCTGTCCTGCAGCTTTGGCATCAACTGCCGTCTTGCACCAATATATTCCAAGCTGGAAAGGAAAATTGGCAGTTGGTTTATGCTTGCGACGCAAATGACGATAAACATCATGCAACTGCCTCAGGAACTCCATAAAAACTGTTCTATCCGAAGGATAGCGTGGAAGCATAGTTGGATTTCCTGTAAATCCATATACTCGGATATAAGTGTATGTCGGGAACTGAATGAACTAGTCCGCCAAACCATCCATCGCTGCTCTAGCAACCGCCGAGATACGAACGTGCAACTCCCGATCCAGATTTCTCACTGTATAAGTCAAGAAAGCCTCGTGAATACGCTTGAAGTGACGTTCAGCCCTAGTGAACTCAAGCTGATCGTAATAGTGATAGACTTTCTGAACACTGAGAATGCCAACGGTGTTTAACCCTCGGAACTGACCTTGATAGGCGATCAAGTACACGAGATAAGGACACATGTGAAACTCGTGGGCAATTAGGAAACCGGTGATCTGCTTGTGGATAACATCGCCGATGAAGGATGCCCAGTCATAATGCTCCTGCCCAGATATGATGCGACCAATGATGTAATACATCCAAGGCTGGAAAACATTTGCATCTGAATGACTTGAGACACGATTCAAGAGTGTAATTAGAATCGAGTAGTCATCCTTGTACTCACCACGACCCACATTATTTGGCAATTTGTTCTTCACTTGCTTTAACCATCGTTCTGCTATTTTGCTTTGGCATTTGTCCACCTCAGCGTTGAATGCATGCTCGCACTGCTCCATAGAAATAACTAGACTATTCAGGTGCTGAGGGATACCAAAACTTCTTTCAACGTCCAGAGGCTTGAGACTACAAATAACTCGTCCATCTACTGACACTATCTCACGAGTAGCAGAGTTGTAATGCTTAATACAAGACATCACGAACTCAATACAATGAGCGGAGATAGGTATGGAAGCGGCCTCAAGTAACCCAGACTGCTGAATATTCTAAATAATCGAATCTCTGATTTTGATTGGATCTAGGACTGCCTCTGGCAGCACCTTATGGAGATTCATCTCAACTGTCCCGATGAAGTCGTGAGTAACGATTGATTTGGTCCTGTATTCGAGCTGAGTGTACTGCATTTTGAAAAACTCGCCCGTTGACTGTGAACTTGACTATGTTCTGACAAGATTTCTGGAAAGCTAAAAATAGCCTGTTGAGGCTAAAAATAGCCTATTGAAGGATTATTTTCGGCGAAAAATCTGAGATATGGGTTTTGTCCAGAAAAAGATTCGAAGACAACCCAGATCGTTAGAAATGCGAAAATCTGACTTCTACTTGACCATGCAAAGAATTTTTAGTTGAGAAAATTAGAAACTCGAGAACTGATGCTTTGGAGTGAAAAATTCCTAAAAATTCAAGCACATGAATTTAATTCGAGGAAGCTATATAGAAATGATCCAGATGATCAGACTTGCCAAAATTTGCCAATTTCAGGAACATGCGAATTGAAATATGAGAGAATTTTGAGAATCAAAGAGGAGAAAAGACGTTTTTTCTATGTTCTTCTATTAAAATCGCCCCTTGTTCTTCAAATTTGCTCATGAATGTGGACTTGCACCTGTAAAACGAATTGTTTGATGAAATCGCCACTAAAAACTGATAAAATCGCGCAACTTGTGAAGAAAATCGCCTTTTCTCTTGAAGAATTATGAATTTCTTTGAGTTGGATGAGTGTTTAATGATAGGCGCCATGAATAAATAGAGAAAATTCGCACCATAATGCTAACTGCAAGATTTAAAAACCTCGACTAAAATAGAAAGCTTCTGATTGGACCCCTCCAGTTCGAACTGAGATTGACTTGAAGTCCGGAAAAAATAATAATAAAAATATTCATCATTGAAATAAGCTAACCAATTTTTTTTTGATAAATTAACACATCACAACCAACGCTTAGCCAACTTGATTAGCGTTAGCTCCAAATAGAAAATCAAACTTGAAAGAACTACTCAACGTCAAGAATGTGCACTCAAGATCCCACTGAGGGCGAGGTGCTAACATATGACGGAGTGTATAAATTGAGAGCTAAAAATTAACAGGCGGATAACCAGCCATGAAAAGCAATTCCACACTACCACCAAACAGTGGGGGGAAAAGATTACAGTTAAAACAATTCATCCGCTGCGACGGGCATCCATAGAGCTGTGGGGATTCACCACTATGAAGTGGGTAAAAGAGTGTTACAATCAGATTATCCACACTGGTGGTAAACCATCTAGGGGTAATTTAATGAGAAAACAACAAGTAATTGCAGAACTGAAAATGGTTGGATTAGTAATGCTTAATCTCAACCTATACAAATTAAACTCTGCAGATTACAATTTACAATGATCAAGAATGAATCTTAGAAAGAGAAGTATGAGTTATAATAATCATATAACACTCCAAAACTGAAGTATGAGGCCAAAACAGTGAACAATTACAATTCTAATATAAAAATCTTTATTCTGGAAGTTCAGACCAGCAACTGTAAATTCATTAAATGCTCATAACTTGATCAAATTACCTCCGAATGACGAGATATCAGTTGCAAATGCTTCCTAGAGGTTTGGTGCCCAAGATGTAATCCAGAAACAATCACTAGAAACTCCCATTTATTTAGCACGAATTCCAAAGCACCTTGAAAAGGTACGGCCCTCTTGAAAAATCGATTTTGCAAGATAAAAATGAAGACTTGGAAATAAATTCCAATCTTTTGTGGAAGGGGGCGCCTTGAACCAACAGATGATTTGCCAAAGTACCCAGAACAAAATTAAAATCACTCTAAAAGATATAATAAAAAACCAGCTTCAGCTGTAGATAAACCAGTAAACCAAAACTGTGAAAATACTCCAGAAATTCTTCAATCTTGATGCTCAATCTACTAGTTTGATGTTGAGAAGCAGAAATATTCCAACTAGGTGTTGTATTTCAAACACGAAATTGGGAAAGGGCTAGGAGGTAGCATCCTCGAAGCAAAAGCAAAATGTCCATTGTCATTTTGATAGCATAACAGTATGATAAACAATAGATAGCCCAAATGCTGGAGCAAAGCCTTCATTTTATAAAAAACTGAGAAACTCATCACATTCCAAGGAGGTACGCCAAGAGTCACCTTTTAGAATTCTTCTTTTTTCAAATTTCATAAAATACAACTCCTCACAAAAGGTGGCGTCCACTTTTCTCAAGGCATAAAGTTCAAATAAAATATTAATATCTCTTATAATATGGGCGTACCCTTCATGACCCCTTTTTAAAACAACTTTCAGGTTATAACCTTAGGCCAAGGGGGGGTCAATTGAAAATTATAACACTTATGCCTTTAATCAATTAATTTCACCAAATAAAGCTTGAGAAGTAAATATTGAAACAAAAGCAACGTGCTCCACTGAAGAGATGACTGAAGACAACCAACTGCACACTGCCATAAAAGTATTTACTAAAAATAGTAAATAACATGAAATGCCACAAAACTCCAAGCCAAGAAACCCTAATTTCTCCTCATTCCAGCCTACGGGTCTCCGGAATAGGCTGAAGAATTGCAAGGCTAATCACTGATGAGAAGGGGACATATAATCATGCACTTGAAAATTCACGAAAGGATCAGGATGTCAGACCCAACATAAATATTCATTATAAAACCTCGGCAGAGCAAGGAAGAAATGTTCACTGGGAATCATCATTGCAAAATCCATCATTTAACACCTCGTAAAAATTAGGCTTCTTGATTAAATCTTTTCGATTGTCGTGACATCGTGACTTTCAGCTTTCATTTGTCCATTTTTCCATCCTGGGCGCTTCCAATGACCACAATAATTTAATTTAACGGTGGAACCTTTGGTCGACTGATAACAAGCTTCACTGGACTAATAGAGGTATTCCGCATCCAATGAATATATGCAAGGCACTTGAAAGTTGCATTAAGGACCCCAAAAGCAAGGGCGCCCCTGACCTAAAAAGGCTCAAACACCATTTTGAAAAAAAAATACAACTCTCAACCAGATGCCCTACTTTGACCTTTGATATCAGGAGCTGGGGTGGCTTGATTCGCTCACCGCCTGTCTTAACACGTAGCCAGAAGGACCTACGAGAGATGTCTCTGGAGGCGACGAAGTGAGAAAACTGCTTCTAAGACCTCAAAAAGAAAGGCGCCTTTCCCAAGATGGAATATACGACTAGACTTGGCCATTTTCTAAGCTTTATTTTTTAGTATTTTGCAAAGACCTCGCACGTACGAGCATTTGCCAAATCCCGGAGGCTGACGGCTGGGCTTGTTGGATAGCTGGAGTAATTGCACACAAGTCTCGTGAAGACTGTGAAAGCAAATAACACCATCTGACAGGCCTAAAGGCTAGGCACCCCTGGCCTACAGAGGCTACAGTGAATATTTCATGTTTCTCCACCCTCTGATTTACGTGCCTGGTAAAATCTCTACCACGATCTTTCAGAATATCGGATTGACAGGCTGATTGGTGCTTTGCGAAACCGGACTAGAGTAGCATAGATGTCAGGAATACCTCATCTGTAATTTCAATCATCTCAGGGGTCATTTTGGAGGGTGCCCCTGAGCTACAGGGGTGCAATTTCACCATTAGAGAACTTTCTGTGATGTGAAGTCTCCTTGTAATCTCATCTTCTAGCCCTGACTGCCGGAGCTTTGGGTCTTAGATGTCTGCATTCAGTAGCTCGTCGGATAGCCAGACTAGTTGTGAAAAGATTGAATGCATCAACACTCAGGAATAACAGAATTTGAAACTCCATTAAAGAGGGCGCCCCTGAGCTACAGGGGCGCAATAGCTGAAGAGTGACAAGGTTTTACAATTTGCAACCTCTGGAATCCTCAACTTTTGACGTCAGTTATCGGAGCTACAGACCTCGAATAACCTCGTAGTATAGCTCATCGGATAATTGGGGTAATTCTGAAGAGATTGACTATGTTTATGAGCATATGTCACAAAATCTAGGCCTTCAAAGAGAAGGGCGCCCCTGGGCTACAGGGTCTCAATTTTGCTTTTGCCTGAGAAATCTTCATAAATTGATCACTGAAATCTTCGTCTTGGTCACTGAAATGACCATGCAAAGGTATAATTGTCGTTGTGAGCTCCTCCATCGTGAAATACCTCGTTCTGAGTCCTCGATTCAGGTTCTGATCAATAGGTACTGCTTTTAACTGACACAACACTGACCAAACTCCATGCTTGATATTGCCCAAAAATTGTATTTGACATCATTTTAGCAAGGTTTAGACTCTTTTAAGAAAAATGCCTTAATGAAGCAAAAAATTTGGTTTGGGTACATCATTAGGCTCCGTCTGTGACCATGTCGGATACCTATGGCATAGGAGAACCCTAGAATCTCAGTGTTATGTAGACCAGTGATTGACGATTGGGCATTGGAGTCAGGACTTTCCCTAATCACCTAAAACCATTTGGAGTTTCCTAATCACCTAACCTAAGAATCACCTAAAACAAGACTACCTAAATCACCTAAAACACGACAAAACATCACAAAACGGGGAAACACAATACGACATAACGATAAAGCATAAAAAAAGTATTTACAAAATATTTACAATATTACTCCTCCCTCGGAGGGTTGAAGTGCTTAAGATACTGCCCGCTATAAGGAAGCGGGAAGAGCCTTCCATCCTGATGCGATAGAATATATGTGTTCTCTCCTGCGGATTCATGGATCTGGAAGGGTCCTAACCACAAGGAATCAAATTTTCCATGCATTCCTTTTGGCTCATGCCTTTTGCCCCACAAAAGGACTTGATCTCCAACTTTAAAGTCTCGGTGACGAGCCTTCTTGTCAAAAATCTTTTTCACTCTTTCCTGGTGCTGAGTGATTTTATCAACAACCTCTGTCCTCTCTTCTTGACGTTTCATCAGGTACAAAATTCACTTCTGAATAGGATCATTGAATTCTTCATCCTCCACTGCAGATGCCAGTTGTAAAGCAGACATCTCGAAGGTAATGGGCATAATAGCTTCTGTACCATACAAAAGTATGAAAGGCGAGGTGCCAATAGCTCTTTTAGGAGTTATACGATCAGCCCAAAGAGCGTCACATAACTTGGTATGCCAAGCTCGCTGATTTGACTCAACTAACTTGCGTACAATTGTGACAATGTTCTTATTGGATGATTCGGCCTGTCCATTACCCTGAGGGTAATAATCTGATGAATGCGACAACATTACGCCGTGATCAAAACAAAAACTTAAAATCTCCTCTGATGAGAAGCATGTTGCATTATCGGCCATAATTTTTATAGGAATTCCGAAGCGAGAAATGATATTTTCCTTTAGAAAGCTGCAAACCACTTCGAACGTAGCTCGTTTAGTAGGAACTGCCTCAACCCATTTCGTAAAATAATCAGTTGCTGTAAGGACATAAACATGCCCCTTGCTGGAACTTGGATTGATTGGACCCACGAAATCAATACCCCATTGCTGAAATGGAGCATCAATGATTACTGGCCTGAGTGGGAGAGATGCCAATTTGACTTTACCAACAAACTGCTGACATAACTGACATTTATATACCCATTCATATGCGTCACGGAACATAGTAGGCCAATAGTACTGTGCCTGTGAAATCTTGAATGCAGTGACCCTTGATGAAAAGTGTCCTCCACATGCTTGACTGTGAAAAGTATCCAAGAACTTCTGCTGCTGGTCTCTACCGACGCATAGAAGAAAAGTTCTGTCAAGGCCACGCTTGTACAAAACATTGTTAACAAGTACAAAATTCTGTGCTTTCAATTTTAGTGTCCTTTTCTGCTGTTTGTCCATGTGACGTGGACATTCTCCATATGTTGAATAATACCATAGAGGCGTGTACCATTCTTCCCCAGAATCAACAAGTAGGACCAAAGGAAGGTCCTCTTCAATTTCTTGTTTTGAACCAATTCCACCATTGCTCTGGAATTTACGATCTCCATCCTCTGCCAATAATCGACAAAGATCTTGCCCGCGGACGAGCTTGGTTGGCTTAATCTCCAGATCATATTCTTGAACTTTCGCGATCCAGTTTCCTCTCTTTGTACCCATCTCCTGTTGGGTAAGCACACTTTTGACTGCTGGATCGGTGACATACACCGTTGTATGAGAATTCAAGGGATAAAACCTGAAATTCTTGACAGCTCTGGCGACAGCATAAGCGTTCTTCTCAATCTGGGAATAACGCATCTCAGCATCTTTAAAATTAGCACTCATAAAAGTGATAGGAGATTCTCCCTCTTCGCTAAGCTTCTGTGTCAGAATAGCAGACAGTGAGTGTTCTGACGCATAACAGTAAAGGATAAAATCCTTTTAAAAGTCTGGCCGAACTAACACTGGTGCGTTAGCAATAGCTTCTTTGATTTTAGTAAAGGCCTTCTTGCCTTCTTCTGTCCATACAAAAATGGACGTCTTCTTCATCATTGCTGAAATCTCCTTTGTCAGCTCTGAGAAATCAGGTACGAACCTTTGGATAAAGTTAACTTTTCTGAAAAAGGAGTGCACCTGCGTTTTTCTTGTAGGGAGAGACAGGTTTTTGATTGAATCTAGATCTATTCTGGTACCTTCTTTGGAAATGATATGGCTAAGTAACTTCCCCTCCGTCACCGCAAAGATTGTCTTCTTCGGATTCAAAGATATTTTGTGTTACCTGCATCTCTCGAACAGTTCCACAAGATGTGAAAAGTGATCACTTCATTTATCTGAAAAAATGGTTAAGTCATCAAGGTAGACGACTATGATCTTATTCCTAAGATCCCCAAATGCTAAATCCATGGTCCTTTGAAAAGTAGCACCGGCGTTGATAAGGCCGAAATGCATCATTTCATAAACAAATGTTCCCCACAGTGTGGTGAATGCTATCTTGATCTGATCCTCCTCAGCCACTGCAATCTGATTATAGCCAGAAAAACCATCAAGAAGTGATAGCATCTCTAATCCAGTAACTGTCTGCAAAGTATGCTCCATGATAGGTAAGGGATAGTTGTCCTTTAAGGACGATTGATTCAAGTTCCTGAAATCAACGAAAATTCTGATTTCTCCGTTCTTCTTGCGCACAGGAACAATATTTGACACCCAGGTGGAGTGATGAATAGGAAATATTATCCTCAAGTCCACCATCTTCTGAATTTCCGCATAGATAGTACTCTGAATTCGCGGATTGTAATGTCTTTGTTTTTGCCTGAAAGGCTTAACATCAGACTTCAGCGGAATTGTGTGAGACAATTCTATGAGTGTGAAGACCTTTAAATCTTCGTATGACCAGGCGAATACATCCTTGTACTGCTTGAACAAGGCGATAAACCTCTCAGTTTCTTCGGGAGTACAACAGTTGCCCAAATTCACAGGTCGAGGCTTGTCTTTAGTACCTATGTTGACTTGATTATATTCTGATGAAGTATTAACCCCTGACCTTTTCTGATCTTGGATGTAACGGTCATGCCTATCAAAAATATCCTCTAAGGATACAAAACCTTTAGGAAGCTGATTTCCCTTGAATTGTATGATTCCAGATTCTGTAACCTCAGATTCTTCAGCAATTGACTCTCTGAAAGGAGTTGAACTTCCTTTAAAGAACAATTCTTTGTAGTTATCTCCCGTGACAAGAAATTCTTCAATATCCTCATCGTCATTGAAGACTTGCTAGTTGTCTGAATTATTAGGAACAGCTGGTCTATAGATTAGCTCAATAGCAAATGAATTTTGACGAAAGTCAGAGTTTGGCATGAAAAGGGCAGCTAAAACTGCAAGCGCATCAGCTTTGCTATTGTTCATTCTTGAAATATATTTGATGTTAAATGCATCAAACGAGTTGATTGCATTCCACACCCTCTGCCTGTAGTTTTGAAGACGATTCTTTCTTACATGAAACTGCTCTTTGACCTGCTTAACGATCAGTTCTACATCTCTTTCAACTTGAAGTAGCTTGATCCCCATATCCTTTGCGTTTTTGAGACCTAATAAAAGCTCCTCATATTCGGCAGTATTATTGGTGTAGTGAAATTGCAATCTATATGCGAAAGGATATAAACGACCTTCGGGAGAGATAATCACTACTCCCTCTCCGAAGCCTGAAGTTGAACAACTGCCATCAAACTGCATCGTCCACATTTTCGATTCTTCATTTGACAATTCTGTGGTAAGTGCAAAGTTCTCACAATCTTCCGCCACTTCTGACACCATAGCATATGTGCCCGGACCCGTGTCTTGATACAACACTTGAGCATGTGGGTCCTGGGACTTCACCACCGTGAACTTTGATTTTGTTTCAGGTTCCAGCTTGAAAGTGCCTTTCTTTAATGGAATTGTCGCGAACGACCAATCCATCTGAATTTCTCCTCCGAGATCTTTGCAGAAACTTCTATGAAGTAACATCCCGTAGTTGGTAGGAATATCAGCCACCAGGATGGTCATCATGATCTTTTTCTCTGGACACGACGCTAGCCTTACTTGCGCATCTTTGAGTTGACCGACTAACGGCACCGTCTTGGACTCAAGTGAGTAACACTTTTCCTGAGTAGGGGTGCATGAAAGTCCCAATGCGTTCATAATTTGTAAAGGCATAACGTTGTCAGAAGCTCCGCTGTCAATTATACAATTGCTCAGCTTAAAACCTCCTATATATAGAGATATATAGAAGGGTTTGGGCTTCTCTTCTGCAGGAACAGAGGATTGTAGCAATGTCGGCTGAACAACAGTCTTCTTTTTAAGAGCTTTCAAGATTCTATCTAGCTGTTCTGGATGATCTTGCAAATACTCCAGTTGAGAGATTTGTACCTTCGTCTTCATCATAGCAGACACGATGTCAAAACTTGCTGAAGACGTATTTAAAGCAGTTGGCGAGATGTTTTCTTGTGAAGGTTTAAGATTGGAAGTAGAAGCTACTTCCTTTGCTTTTGTATTTAAATTCCGCTTCTCTTCTTCCTCCTTCTGTGCCTTGAAATGCTGAGCACGTGTGAACACAGGTGAGGTGATATTTTCATGATTTACTGCGAGAGAAAAATGGCGGGATTCTTCTTCTTCTTCTTCTTGATTTACGGGTTCTTGATCAAAGTATCCTGTTGCGGAGTGGCCATCAAACTCGTCTATCTATGAAGAGACTGTTGTCCCTAATTTTTGACTTGTTAGAAATTGGGATAACCTATCAAAATTTTGATAAAATTTGAAGATTTTCTCTTCTAAGGCACGTTTTACGAGGTGCAAAGGTTGGAAAATTTTAGTTTTGGGTCTATAGTCCTTTTGGATAACTTTTTTCACTCACTCTCGTTCGTTTTCGTGAAACTCTGAGTCATTTTTAGTGTGTTTTTGGTCAATTTCGGGTTTCTGGGGCATCATTGCAAGTAGGGGTTTTGGTTTCTTATTACAAGTAAGTGATAGGAACTTTTTGCTCTTATTACAAGTAAGTGATAGGAACTTTTTGCTCTTATTACAAGTTACTTTTTGTTTTAATTTCAAGTTATAGGAACTTTTTGTGTAACTTACAGGTATAGGAACTTTTTGCTCTTATTACAAGTTAATTTTTGTTTTAATTTCAAGTTATAGGAACTTTTTATATAACTTACAAGTTGTAGGAACTTTTTGTTCACTTTACAAGTTATTTTTTAAAAAGTTACTTGCAATATGTTATAAAAAGTCCGATTTCATTTAAAGTCACTTGTAATGAGCTCTAAAAGTTCCTATTTCTCTTTATTTTTAAAAGTTTACTTGCAATGAGCTCTAAAAGTTCCTATTTGAGTCTTTTATCATAATGTTAACTTGCAATGGGGGTCTAAAAACCCGATTTGCAAGTAAAGGGCATTTTGTAAAGTTTTACAAGTTATTTTTAACTTGTAATGAGCATCAAAAAACCCGAAATTAGTTTTGTAAGTGTTTTTGTGGATTTTTAACTTGCTTTTGCTCATATTTACCCCGATTGGAGAGATTTTTGGCATGAAAAATACTTGGCAAGGTCTGCAACTTTATTAAATCCCCCATTTTTTCTCTACCATTGCCACGTTTTTGCAGATTTGAGTTTGTACATGGCGCCTAGGGTTTTTCTTCTTTGTTTTAGCATGTAAACTCTTGTTGTGGGTATGTTCTTTGTTTCTTTTTATTTTTCTGTTTTTGTTGCTTTAAATCTTTTGTTCTTGGGTTGCCTTTTTATGGAGATTGAGATTGCATATTATAAAAAAAACACGTATGGCTGAAAATGCGTTTTTCCACTTCATACGCCCTTCATTCATTTCTCTTTCATACACCATCATTATTCATTCGCCCTTCATTCTTAAAAACGTTTTTCTACTTCATACGCCCTTCATTCCATTTCATTTCATGTTCATTTTACCTCATTCACATTTCTCCATGATCTCATTACTATTTTTTGCAAAAGAAAGAAAAAAAAATGATGCCCTTGGCTGCAAGTTGGGATTTTATAAACCAACTGCAAGTAGGAAGTTTTGTTCAAAAGTGCAAGTAGAAGTTTCAAAAATAAACTTGCAATGACCTCTCATTTTTCCTACCTTGCACTTTTTAACTTGCAATATGTCCCAAAAATCCCGATTACACTTTGCACTTATTGTCAGCCTTCCAAAACCCGAAATTGGTCCAAAATGCACTCAAAAACACTTGAAAATGAGTTTTTAGGATCCAATCACAAGTGCTAAACTTGTATTTTCCCATACACATATGAAGTTACATGTTCATTCTCCATAATTGCAAGTCAGTGTTCTTGTTTTTCCACACATGTAATGTTGTTTCCAAAACTCGAAATTGAGCTTCGACCTCACTTTTGCAGCCCCTTTGTCTCATTCTCGTTAGTCCTGTTTGCACACATGACCCACCAAATCAATAATATAAGGCATGGGCCTTATTTTTCAAACAAATTCCAAGGCTAGAGAATGATACAAAGGAAGAACAACAACATGATGAAGCCACACAAGGAGTTGAATAAGTGACATGATTGAGCATAGAATGCTTTCAAGACAGAGATGGAAGAATATTTTCCAAACAGCAGCATGAAGATCCACTCAAGGATGATGGTTGGAGTCATGTTTTGGACACTTAGAATAATTTCAATTATGCATTTGTAATTTGATTTTGACAAATTACATGTAAAGTCACAAATTGTAATGGCAAGTGGCCATGCTACTCGCATTATTGAAGATTGTAATTACATGTAATCAAATTACAAGTCAAGATAAATTAGGATTGTAATTTGGAATAAGTCAATTGCAAATAGTTGGTGGTTGAGAGAATTTCTCAAGTTAGTTCGGATCCTCCTACCTTTTTTTCAAGGCTTCTCTCCTATAAATACTTGAGGGGCTCTATTGTAATTTTTTAATCTTTTTGGCAAGCAAGAAAATTCTGCAGAATTTTGTACTCATAAAGACTTTGAGCTTTATAGTTATAAGTTGTTATTTTTCAAGTAATATCAAAGAGTTGGAAATTTCAGACTTTGTGTTGAATTCCTACGTTGCATCCATTGTTCTTATGTCATTTTGGAGCATTACTTTGTGATTATTTGGAGATTGTGGAAAATTGCTAAGGAGAGCTTCAATTGGAATATTTGCAGACTTTGTGCTGTGAATGTTGAAGGTTGAATTCATAATTTGAATTTAGAAATCGAGAAGAATTGCAAGTCTTTGTGCTCGTAATAATTCCCATTTGCAGTAATTAATAGATACATCATACTTGCAGACTTTGTGCTGTCTTTTGCTGTATATTGTCATTAGATTATCTTTCAAAAGGGTAGATAGGATCTCAGATTTTCAAGACTTTGTGCTTGAAATTGTTTTCGCGTCTCGAAGGAAGTGACGAAAGTCTTTGAGCTTTCAGGAAACTTCATTTCCTTTCTTTTGATTCTATTGCAAGTTGTTGTAAGAGTTTATTTAAAAGTTAATGTTACTTTTCTGAAAAGAGAAAATAATTTAATCTTTCCTGAAACAAGAGAAAAGGTTATCGTTCCACCCATATTTGTTTTAGTTAGTAGGAAAGGGGGAGCCTTCCCTTAATTAGGAGAGTTTTATCTCACACACTTTGGCTGAAACCACCATTTTGCTAAACCTCACAAGTTTACAAAATATTCAACCAACAGAGACGACGTTTGAATTGGAAGGTATGAAACCTGAATTGGGAGCAGAATCGACAAATCCCATGAGCTGATTCATTCTCTGATTTTCTGGACGAGTAGCACCGGTGTTCTCAACTGAATCATGGAACGTGCAAAAGACTGTGGCCTTCTCAGCTTCATTATTTTGTCTCGGTTGTCCTTGCACAAACTTTGACTTGAAATTATTGTATGGCTGGAAGTTATTTCTCCTTGGCTGGTACTGTTGTTGTGGTTGGAAAATTGGTGGTGTGGGCAAGGCTGGTTGCCCTTGAGGAGGTGACTGCCTCTTCAGCATT
Organism: Sequoia sempervirens; assembly: GCA_007258455.2. Lineage (NCBI taxonomy): Eukaryota > Viridiplantae > Streptophyta > Pinopsida > Cupressales > Cupressaceae > Sequoia > Sequoia sempervirens. The sequence continues at coordinate 468,555 of VDFB02261228.1, read as the reverse complement.
GTAACCTCATTTGCTACCTTCTGTAGCAACGGATCGGTCGACGCTTGCACGAGCGGCCTGATCGAATCATCTTTCATCTTTCCCGTTGTAATCATGTTATCTTCAAGCTTAATTGCTTCTTCCTAAAGGTGTTGTAGATCATCTTCTTCGCTTATCTTCAGGAAAAAGGCAATTTCTGATGGCAGCGCGTTGATGAAAGAACTCATCAAAATTTCCTCAGACGGATTCAAGGTGTGAGAAAGACGTGTAACAAGGCGATTAAACCTTGCCATGAATTCCCTCATTGGTTCATGCTTCTCCATCTTTGAATTTGAGAGTTGTGCAATAGTCTATGACCGTCCTTAGCAGGCTTGAATCTTGCCAAGAACTTCTCACTCATGACGGCCCAACTGGTGATAATTCCTGGCTCAAGATTATTGAACCAGTCTGCTGCGTTGTTTTCAAGAGTTTCCATGAAAAGACGTACGGCGATGTCTTCATGTGCAACATGCAAAACGAAACAAGCCGTTGTGAATGCTGATAAATGTTCATCTGGATGTTTGGAACCATCGCAACTTAGCAACTTAAAATTTTCTTACCTCATAGTGGACCACCAATCAACATCAAGGATTTTTTTCTTCACACTTCTTCCTTTTGGTGTGCATGCCTCTTGCCATCTACCCCACTCTGCATTGACCATCATTAATTGTAAAGCCTCGTGGACCTCAATCATCCTCTAAAACAAAATGAAGTAGCTAGCATATCTAGTGTCCATGGGCTTCATGAATTCTTTCCTTGAAAATGTCTTGAACAAAGTGTTGTACCCAAAATAAATTTCTGCTTCAATAAGACATTTTTCTTAAAATGATCCAAATCATGTAAAAATGTTGTCAAAAGTATGTTTTAGGTCAAATCAAACATTGGCTTTTAGTGGGTTTGTGTCAAGGAAGATGCTTTCAGTTTTTTGAAAATTCAAGAATTAGGGTTTCAAATTCCTGTTTGTAGGAAAACCCCTAAAAGTAGGACCTTCTTAGAAATTATTGAAATGATTTTGATAGGATTAATCGACTTCACGATCACACTGGTCAAGTCAAAATCACCAAAAAGTTTGTTTTACTCTGGTGGGTCTATTTTCATCTTTCAGGAAGAAAGCTAGGACCTCTGTAGCCATTAATGGCAGAATGGCTAGTACCAGGTGGTGAAATCTAAGTCTCGAAAGCTTCAACGAAGAATCCATGGTGAAAATGCTCGAAAAGATGCCTTGCGACGGAGGGGATTTTGAAAAGTGAAAAATGCTGAAAATTGGCTAAGTATGGAGAATGCACGCCTTGCTACCAAGAGGAGGCTGTGCGGTCAAATGCCTTAGTCATTTTTCTAGCACCCGTATATGCGGCATGGTGAAGGTCATTGCTAAAACGCACACGTTCGCATCGTCAACAACAACGCTCAAATCAGTTATGATGCACGACAAACGTGAAACATGAAGATATGAAGATTTTCAAAGGAAATGATGGAATTGTGGCTAAAAGCGCCCTTGCTGGCCAGGGGCGCCCTTGAATCCAGAGGGTCCAAAATAGTCATCAACCTTCACCAATGTAGTCATCTTCTTCATGTTTCTGGTGGCTTTCCGACGCATCGTTAACCACAGTCACCTGATTCACCAATCACCGGAAAACGTAAGCGAAGTCAAAAGATGCTGTAATGCAAGTGCTATCAAAATGACAATCAAACATGAGAAAAGGCGCCCTTGTTGACCAGGGGCGCCCTTGAATTAGATGGTGTAGGTGTCAATTGTTGAATAGACTCGTCTTTTGGTGATCTCCCCGGCATCAGCTCGGCTTCGCAATGAACCTATTCGCCTGCCTACGAGACACATCAAATGACAATAGTTGTTAATCATTCAAGCAGAGAAAATGGATGGTAAATCAGTGCACATCAAGGCAAAAGCGCCCTTGTTGGCCAGGGGCGCCCTTCATTTTGAGTAACTTGATGAGGTCTTCAACGACTGCTTTCTATAAGGCACCTGTTCAGCACTCTCTCAGCGCCGTGATCAATCCAGCTACATTTTCACAGGACCTGTCAAGCATTCATAGGCAGAGATCAAGTAGAAAACACCAAAGGTGAAGGGTGAATGAAGAACATGGAGAAATTTAACAAGTGTCAAGGAAAATGCATCTTCCTAGAAATAGGCGCCCAACTTTTTGGGCAATTAGATGCAGTTTGTAAACCCAATGACCTCTAGGATGACCTCCGTTGTGATTAGTCTCAACCATGACACCATCAACAAAGACAACAGACTAATCAAACCCTTGACGACGGAGATCAAGCTGGGGTAGTTCGTGAAAGTTTACAACTTGAAATAACTGGTCAAAAGGCTAAAAGCACCCTTGCAAGCCAGGGGTGCCCAAGCTTTTAAGGCATCTAAATCAACTTTCAAGTTTCGTGAAGCTAGTCATCTTTTCCAAGGTTGAACTGGTTACTCATCCCATGGTACAAACAAGATCATTAGACTCATCTGTCAGTAGTGTTCTCAGATCAGAGCACGGAGGGTCAAACTGGATGGAATTGAAGAACACTCAAGAGATTGGCTAAGTCTGGTGAAAAATGTACCATCTTGGGAAATGGCGCCCAAGAATTAGAGGCATCAGACTCAGGTTTTGAGCTTTACAGCTCCAGACACACTTCATCAGAGTTGTTCCATCTCGACAATGGATCTATCAGCAACATCTCAAGATCAACTGAGCAACCGAGATCAAAGATCGAACAAAGGCACTTCACCATAAAAAAGAATGAAGATATCTTCAACTTCTCAACTTGGACGCCTAAAGTCAACATAGATTCAGTTGACTAAAGTTAAGATATTTTTGAAGCCTTTCCATGTCTAAAACATCCCCAAATTGGTGGAAATCAGTGATGTGAGCTCTAGATCAGGTAAAAAGACTCCTGCATCATGTGTTGGCGCCTAAACTTGATTGATTCAACATCGAACACTATGTATCAACTCTAGGCTTCATTATTCATTGTTTCCCTTTGCAGGTTGAAGCTCAAAAACATCAATTTCTTCTCCAAGACTTCCTTTCAAGATCTGACAGAGGGATTTTCGCCGTTCATATTTTTGAAGATCGATTGCATAGAGGGACAATTTATCAGAGGTTGCATCTAGAGGCATTGTTTTCTTGAAGATCCAGAAAGGTAGTTGATAACTTCCAATCTTCTTCTTGTCTTTTACCTCTTTCCTTGTCTTAGATCTTCTTGCATGTCCCAGAAAACAACAAGCAATCACATATTTGACCAACTGGGTATGATCAACACAACTTTTCCAACAAAACCCACTTGTTGAATTTTTCAAAAATAGTAAACTTGCTGCCCCTATTTTTAGGGATTTTTTTCCGAAAAAGTCACATATTTGAAAATCAAACGAACTGGGTTTGTTTAGCATTGAAGGACGAACAATACCCACATGCCAGATTTTTTTCAGAAAAATACTTCTCGGCGGGTGGCTATTTTTAGGGGTTTTCAGAAGTTGTCTGAACATATCCGTGTTTACAATCAATAGTCAGACTTTTCGGAATACAGTACTCTCAAGTTGAAATCAAGACCAAAATGGTCCTACTTCATGACTTTCTGAAAACACTCGACACGAACATGCATCAAGTGAATCCCGTAGTCAAGTTGGACGCCTTGGAAGGCGTAAATAACATCACCATTCAATGGATAGCCACACATAGCCGCCACCGGTTACTACCACACCACCTTCCACATTCCATGTCAGCAAGGTTGGATTACGTAGCTGCAAAGAAGATTGAATATCAAAAGCGGATTGCGAAAGGCAGAAAAAGTCAACAACTGGATAGAGGAACTGTTGACTAGAGGTGATGAGATGTCAAACACCTAGTTAGGATGGCCTACCCTCCAAAATAGCATTAATGGCAATAGGAGTTAACTTGATGCCTCATTCCAAGTTAACTCACTGTCCCACAAATCATGCATGTCAGATCCCACTAATTATGGATGTCTATTCTAGATCTCCACTAATTGTGGATCTCTATTTTGGAGGCACTTTTGTAATTTGAGCTCACCTTTAGTTTAGTTTCAGTTAACTGAAGTAGATTTCCAGTTAACTGCTTGCTCACTTAACTTTTAGACATAGGAATAAATCTTGCAACTTGGCAAGAACTAGTTGTTAACTCAAGTAGATTTTAGGGTTGCCTACTCCTTTGAGTTTCTATAAATAAGAGTCTTTTCTCATTATTTTGGAACCTTTATTTACTACGCAAAATTGCTGCACGATTGTTGCCAACAAGTTTGCAAGTGCATATTTGTTCACTCTTGGATGAGAGTTGTTTGGTTTTGATAAGCAATTGTGTATGATTTCGTACTTTTGCTGTCCCAAACCTTTGTACTTTGTTGAGAAAGTTTGAAGAAAGAAATCAAAAGGCACATGCAATTTGATCTAAAGATTCGAGTTCTTTCAACGTCTTGTTCTTACAATCTATTGTTTCAATCTCCCCCTTGGACAGGTGCCATCACCTCCTTGGGTATTTTGTTGTTAATGATTGTTGTTTGATGTTGTTTAATGAGTTGTATTTCAGCCTACACTTTGGACAGGTGTCGTCACCTCCTCAAGAATCCTGTTAGCCAAATCATCGTCCTTTGTTGTTTCTAGTGAGTTGTATCCCAGCCTATACCTCGGACAGGGGTTCCTCCTCCTTGGCAATCCTAAGATCCATCTTACCGTAAAGAGTGATTGCTTGCATAAAGCCTTATTCCAGCATAGATATGAGAGTTCAGAGCCTCAGACACATTCTGGGAGATGGTCGATTCAAGTAATCCAACCAATCCATTCCCGCTCCTATGCCCTCATGCTCTGTTTACCTTGAGGTGATAGGATAGATTAAAAGCTAGTTTAGTTGTAGTTAAGATTTGCAGAAACCAGAGATAACCTTAGTTGTAATGCATTGTGTTTATGCACCCTTGTGTCTTGCCTGTTGAGTTAAAAAGATAGGAATACTTAGTCCATTTTACTTTTACGCAAACATCAACAAACATGAGGGAGCTTCCCCTCCATAATTTGAAGAACAGTCATCATGCACTAAGCATAGCTGCCCATTTCCAATAAGCACTCCAAAGGTGCTAATTGAAACACCAACACAAAGCAAGTGAAGTGTGATGGTTGCAAATGAACATTTGCACATCTCTAGCCTCTGACACCACTCCTTTCACCCAATCTATCTTCCCAATGTCCTTCAAGGTGTTGTTCAATGCATGAACACAACATGGGGTCCAAAATATGTGCTTATAAGCACCCTCTACCATCAATCCAACTAACTTACACACACGGGCTGAATCGGTAACTACCTGTACAACGTTAGAGGATCCAACCTCTTCTATGGTATCTCTCAAAATATGAAATTGAAAGTTTGCTTCCTTCCTTTTCCCTGAACAATCAATAGCTCTTAGAAAATAAGAGCTAGCTACACATGTAAAAATAATATTGATGAGTGGCCGTTGTTTGATATCGGTCCACCCATCCATGATAATAGAGCAACCATCCCTTATCCATATTTGTCTCATATCCTCCATCAACACACTCACCTTGGAATATTTTCTATCAAGGAGGGTGGTGCGTAGCTTGTGTTCTCTAGGCGGAACATATGAAGGACTTGTAGCTATCACATTTTTGAACATTTGTTTAAAATATGGTGAATGTGCCACATGAAAAGGTATGGCATGAGCATAAGAAAACTTAGCAATAGAGGAATCAGCCAGATCTTGTAATTGTGTGTTAAACATATCAGCAACACTAGATTTCTTCTTTCCTCTAATAGAAGTGGAATCCTCTCCCCCATGAAATCCAACATCCATAGACCTTGTAGGCAATGACACACTAGGCTGCAAACTCTCCATTGAAGTTCCTTGCTTTCTTACCTCTTCCTCCATATGCAATCTAGTTGCCCCAATCTTCTCAATTGTTGTTGTTTTTTTATAAGCTTTCACCCCTTTACCACCTATCCACAAAAGATGACATTAGACTCTAGTATAACTGCCTTTATATTTTTTGTCACACAAATGACAAAGCCATTCTCTATTCACCCCTGAATTTTTTTTCTTGCAATTATCAACTTGTGTTGCAAATTGTAATAGAGGTTTTGTGGGGTTGGCCTTTTTGCATAGGTTTTGAGGACATCGGAAGGACATTCAAATGGGTTTGAAGTTGCTGGCCCTCCTATACTCCCACTCTTTGAAGATCCCCTAGTGGCTGCCATACCTCTATGAGTTCGACTTCTAGGCCTACTTCTTTGATTTTCCTGCATTTGGAGCTCAACCTCCTCACTATCATCACTACCACTCTCACTGGTGTTGCTCATGATTTTTTTTGTTAAGAATTGAAAAGAGGGATGCATGTTCAAATGAAAGAAAAAATACTCACAATGCCTTTCCTAAGTGGTAAATAAATTGAAAAAGCCTTGAAAAAATGCAAAACAAATTTGAAAAATCAAATATAAAATGAAGAACTTACCTCTAATGGAGAAGATTTGATGCCCTAGTTTCCTCTTTCAACTGCTGTTCTCTCCTTTTCCACTTGCTGCTCTTCACCTAAGTTTGCAAATGTAAAAATGAGTTTGTTTTTTTCTTTTTGGTTGTTTTAATGAACAAAATAGGTTTAGGTTGTGTTAAAAGGGATGGGGGAGTCCTAGTGGGCCTGCCCATTCTTTTTTTTAATTTAAAAATGTGTGTTTTTTTTTAAATGCAATTTATAGTTGGCTGGGCTGTAGGGGATGGCTAGCCGCCCCTTGATGCCCCCTTCTTTTTTGCACAAGCACTAGGGACGTTTCCAAGGCGTCCCTGACTCCTCGAAACATCCTCGGTACAGGGACGAGGGTAAAAGGGCAGGGGACGTGTCCTTAGGGAGTATTGAATATAACATAAAAGAACATATCGAAGATTGTGAATGTTATTGTATCAAAATATTTTCTCTAACAAGTCATTTTATATCTATCCTTGTAGATAACCTTTTTAACATAGAAATTATGGAATTGGGTTTACAAGGTAGCACTTGTTGTGTTGGGTTAAGTAATCGGAGCTTGTAATGTCTCCTTTCCCCTAATTCAACGTGTAGTGTCACATAAGCCCATTCCTTTAATTTCCCCATGGGTTGGAGGAAAAGGTCTCTTTGGGGGTTATAGTTTGGGAAAATTGGCAAATAACAAATTAATAATTTTAAATAACATTTTCTATTTGATTTTGTTAGTTTTTGATAGTGTAGTATGGGAGTTACAAAATGACTTTTCAAAGAGGGCAGTTATGTTGTCAAAGGGGGGGTTAGCATCTAGTTATTATTTATGCACTAGGAAGTATGCTTTGTGCATTGCAATGTAATCAATGATATGAACATAAACAACAAAAATCTATATTTGACAATTCATGGGCTAAACTCTCAACTTTATTTTCTTGCTATATCTCTATTCTATGGAAATGTCTTTAAATTTAAAAAACAGCAAGTTTTTGCCCCTCTTTCTACATTTTTTTTTTAAATTCGATTTTTTCTCGTTTAAATCTTTATTCTTTGAGAAAATCTTATACATTTGATTTGCTGATTTCCCCAAAAGGTTTTGCTGCTATGGGCTCAGGGGTGGTATAAAACACAATAGTGATAGGTTTAGGCGAAGAAATGGGAAAAATGAGTCTTAAAGATGTGCATGGAGATTAAAAAATGAGTGCAGTTAGTAAGGTGGAAATTGCAAAGTTAGTAAGGTGGAAATTGCAAAGTTAGTAAAGTGGAAATTGCAAAATAGGCAACTTTGACTTTACATTTGCCTCCACTTTAGAGAGGTGTGGAACTAGACAAAGAAGCATGCTAAAGTGAAGAAAAGTAAATTGCATAAATTATTGAAATACATAAACGGTATTGTAAAAGGATACATAGAAGATCTCATGCTCCTTTTTCTTCTTTCACTTTTTTCCTTCATTCCAATATGTGTTGCAATCTTGCAACGCACTCAAGGAAGAAAAGTAGTAGTTATTGTATTCCAAGTGTAATAACCCCTGCCTGGTTTATATTAATATTTCTAATTTCCTTGCTGTCCCCAATATTTTCCCACTGATTTATGATTTTGAATTGTGTAACGGTGCAGAATAAGAGTTTTCAAGGTTGAATAAAGGTATTGTATAAGCACAACAGTTCCAGTAGAATGAAAGTATAGTAAATAGAGCATTAGAAGTTCTCAGTTGGCACAGTAGTTTATATTGCAGACTTTACAGTCACTACAAAGAAATAACAGGACTTAATTGTACTCAGCCAGATTACATTACAAAAGATTATGAATGTTTCCAATGTACAGGTAATGCTCAGACATACAAATAATGTTCAGAGAATGAGACTAAGTCCTTGTAATTTTTGATTAACGAGACATACCCGTGATACTTGCATCCAGTCAGTAGTATAGATGCATTCCTGTTCATAAATGAGATATAAATCCAGAATATTGACCATGAGGTCTTTGAGCATACGGGAACTCAACAATGAAAGACCCGACAATTACATAATATAATATAATAATTGCACCACTTGTCTTTGTTGGCCTTGGTTACACAGACTCCCGATTTCCTTTACACCCGCTAGGCACATACACAGTTTGGTGATATGAAATATGATTCCCACTTGAGTGACGATTTTGGACTGCCCTATCCTCTCGAATATAACGACACTTGTGTTGCGTCCAATAAATATGGGTTGCTCATTAATATTGGCCAATATACTTTATAATATAACAACGATTCTCCACTTATGATCCCGATTTCTTTCCTTCTTGAAGATATTTTCGCTAATAATTATATGCAAGTCTTAATAATAGTTGCGCCAGCAATAGATTAGACTTAAGCTGGCCATTTTTTTTTCACTTCACTTTGAACACCACTTCATACCACAACATCCAAACTTAGATGCAATGTTGATTTACATAACCTTGAATCCGCTGCAGACTCTATAAAAGCTCCAACGAATGTATCAAATGTTAATGATGCCAACAAATGCGACTTAGAGAACTCTTGCGCCGATAAGTATAGACAACACCACAAGATTTGTTTCAACATATGCCGTACCAACTAACACTCACGAGCGCTGGAGGATATTCACGATAACAAATGCTTCACATGCTGGGCGATAATCATGCTTAAACAGGTATGTATTCACCAAATGCTATGAACTATTAATGTAATAACAAAGTTTGAAATATGTAAAGCCGCGATCAATAAGAATGATAGCCACAAAATATTTCCTTAAATATCCCTGGACACCAATCTCTCCTATCAGAATATTCATATGTAAATGTTCACAATATGCAGGGTTGTTCGACCACACCAATCAATGTTATTGCAGATAATAAAACACATGGTGAAGCCACAATACATCCTCCTTCTGTATTTTTCCATATAATCATTCCACCATGGTGAACAATACAAAAACGAGACTTACTCAAACAACCATGATTGGGTTTTCGTCTAGACGTGGTCCTCAAATTATGAGAGGTTTCGTTCTCAGATTTCCAATTACTGAAATTCCAAATTTCTTTCAATCTTGCTATGATGATGATTCATTTCCCCTGTCCATCCTTTATTTCGCTAACTTTTAGTTTGTAAAATTGAATTATTTAAAAGCTTTATTCAAAATATAACATTGATTAATATAATTAATTAATTAAATAATTAATAAGCCTTAAAGAGCAAAATAAAGACTTATTTAAATATTTAATTAATTATTTCCCAAAGTCATCTGGCTTAAAAATGGGGACATCACAACAAAGGCCCAACCACTACACCAAACGACTGGCCTAGTAGTGAGGGCGACTACCTAGGGTGTTAAGGGTGAGGTTTGCGTCCCACCAACCTCGGAGGTGAAGGCTTAGAAGCCACGAGCACACAGTGGACATGTGATCGTGGAGCCCCACGATCTTGTTATTAGGTACATGCCTGCCAGCACGACAGGTTACATCCGCCGGGGTTTAACCCTTCACATACGGGACATTACAGCCCACCACACTCCGTGGGGATCGACCTCGAGACCTTGAATCTGATACCACAAAGGCCCAACCACTACACCAAAAGATTGGCCTAGTAGTGAGGGCGGTTACCCAGGGTGTTAAGGGTGAGGTTTGCGTCCCAACAGCCTTAGAGGTGAAGGCTTAGAAGCCACGAGCACACAACGAACATGTGGCCATGAGCCCCATCATCTAGTTATCAGGTACATGCTTGCCAGCATGATGGGTTACATCTGCTAGGGTTTAGCCCTTCACGTACGGGACATCACACCAAGAGGAATTATGCTTATAGAAATAGAAAATGAGTGTTGTAATGAAACACACACATTCATTTCACTAGGCTAATATTTTTTGAATCATACCAAATAGCTTAAAGGGGGATCCATGAAGGATTACATAAAGTAGGAAAGGGCAAATAGGAGGCTATGGATGAGCCAAAAGATGGAAATGGTAGAGTAGTAGGCACCTTGGTAAATGTGTGGTTATGTTGTAACCACCAAGATATAGGAGATAATACCTATGTGGTCACCACCCACTAAAGGGGCCAAACCTAGCATAAAAGGTAAAAATAAAGTTAGAAATGGCTATGGTTGCCACCGAAATGATCATGCTAGATCCAAAACATGGTAAAATGCTAAAATAATGGCTGTGTAGTCCCCACCCAAATGTAAAAGAGGCTAAGCTAGGACCAAGGATGTGTTGAAATGATCATGTGGAATTGAGAATAAATGGGATATGCACCCTTCAATTGATTAACAAAAGGGCTAAGAGCTGATTAATTTAAAGAAAATAGGTAATGGGAGAAAAGTAAGTTGCCAAGATAAATCTAGGAATTATTGGTACCACTATGAAACTTTGCCTACAATCATGTTAGTAGTCTTAGATCAAGTGATTCTTATCTTGTTATTAAAGTCAACTGAGTTATTCCCCAGTCAATTTGTAAAGTCATTAGGTTGTCATCTAGTTTTATTAATAATGCTTGTAGATTGTCTAAGAATGAAACATGTTGAAGGGATTTGAAGAAGTGCTTCAATTGATGATAGCTCCAACATTGAAAAGGAAAGAAAGAATTGTCAAAGACTTGGAGCCAAATACTAGATTGACAAATTGGCTAAGTAAATGCCATTTCAGTAATACATCAACATAAGCCAAGTCAAGACAAAAGGTAGATGAGGCTCACTTTTCAAGTGGTTGGGTGCTCAAATGGAAAACTTAGTTTGAAAGGGTGACTTAGATAGTAGATTGAGTCCAAAAACATGATCAAGGTGGCATCAAGTAGAGTAGAACACAAAAGAGAGAATGTCAAAGTTGGGCACTTGAAATATATGACAAAACCAAGCTAAAACTGCAATTAGTCCATTGATAAGTCACTTAGGAATTTGTAATAGGCAAAGATAAAAGTTGTTGCATGTTTACATGGCCTTACCATTTGAAAACTGCAAGTAGTCAATTGGCAAGCATGTAATAAAACCACACCCATGACATGGTTAAGACGTAAGTAATATGCGCCTCAAACATGGCAAATGCTTTATGAAATCGTGCAAAAACAGAGCACATTAGGCCTAAGTAAAATTGTAATGTCCCCTTCTCATCATCGATTAGCTTAGTAGCTCACCAGTCTATTCCGAAGGCCTGTAGGCTCGTTGAGGTGAAATCAGGGTTTCCTTTGTTTGGAGGTTTTTTTGGCATGTCTCAGAATTTACTATTTTTAGTAAGTTTTAATTTTGGCAATGTTTTAGTTGACAACACTTTGGTGAGTTTCCTTTTCTGTTGGAGTAGTTGTGTGATTGTGGTTTTGGCTTTTAAGAGCAATATTTGGAGAACTAACTTATTTCAAGGCATTAATGTTATGTTTTTATGTTTTTAAATTGACCCCTTGGCCTAATGTATTAACTTGAATTTGTGTTAAAAGGTGGTCATAAAGGGTGGACGCCTCATGAAGAGAATATTTTATATTTTAATAATGTTTTATTGCCTTGAAGCTTGGACACCTTTATGGGGATGGAATAAAGTGTTTTCAAATTTAAAATATTTCAAAATGGAGTTTAGGCGTCCCTTTCGTGGAGTGAATTGTGGAATTTGAAAAGTCACCTCCAATTCTATAAAAGAGAGTGTTTGCTCCAGCATTTCACATCCATTGTTTATGCTAATGTTATGCTCTTGAAATGACTTCATGAATATGGCTTCAAGGAATGCTTACCTCCTAGCATTTGTCCAATTGCGTGTTTGAAAGATAACACCTAGTTGGGATTGTGGCTGCTTCTCATCTAGACTAGCAGAGTGAGCTTCACAGATGATGAATTTTGATGTTGCTGGTTCAAACATGGCTGCAAGGCGAATTTGAATACAACTCAATGGGTAAAATTTATTTGCATATGGGTATTTGTCCTTTCATTTTATATGCTTGAAATGCCTCCATTTGTGCAAGGACAGAATTTATAGTGAAGTGGTTGATTTTTTAAGCAAGGTGGACCCTCTTATAGGGCCGTACCATGCATTTAATGCCTTGAAAGTTGTGCTGGGTGTTTTGTGGAGTTTAGAGCTTGGAAAGTGTTGGTTTCATGGTCGCTTAGTCAGTGAATTGAAGAGCTTTCTGTTTGGTAGGAGTTTGCGGAGTGTGGTAAGAGTTTTGTTCATTTTGGTGTTTCATAGATTGCTGGTTCAGAATTTCAATTTGCTGATTATCATATCAGATTTACTTAAGTTTCTGATTTTGGTTTGAATCTTCAATACTTGAGAGATTATAAGAGTGGGAGATCATCTACTTCTTTGTGCTTTGAAAATATTGTAATAACACTTGTAATTTGTAGTTATTTGCCATTGTAATATTGTAAACAGTAGTACTGTTCCAGTCATAATATTTGCTGCATATTCTTGTGTTTAATTTCATACTTGTAACCCCTGGATGGTTTACCGCCAATGTGGAGAAAGAACAATTTAATCTCTTATTTATCACCCATTGAAAAGTGGCGAATTCTCACTGTTGAGTGGATGCCTGCTGAAAGCGGATGAATTGTTTTGCTTTGTAATCTTTTCCCCTGCTGAATAAGTGGAAGTGTGGAAATCTTTATGGCTGGATCACCGCCTACTTGCATTTTCAGTTTGTAATTCAATTTCAGCAGTTGATTAATTTCCAACGCCATATGCTATCACCTCGCTTTCTAAAGGATCTTGGTGAACATTCTTGGCGTAGTTTACATTCAGTTTGATTTACATTTGGGAGCGAACACTAATCATTGGCGTAGTGCTGATTTGTGTAGTGGAATTTTGGGAAAAGAGTGAAGGGGCATATTTCAAAAATTCATCGTTTCAGAGTCACATAACCAGTTAAGAACTCTAATTAAGATGGAAAAGAATTAAAAAAATCACGACTAGAAGAAGAGGTAGTATGTAAAGTGAAAGCAAGGGTTTCATACTTTTTTAATGGCAATGCTAGTTCAAAACTCCACCATAAGTGGCTAGACTAATAAAATCATGACTAGCAGGGAAGGGTTAGAAAATATATGTATTTTGCACTTCTCAAGTGGCGAGATTAGTTCTAATCAGCACCAAGAGTGACCGACACTAAACAAAACTGCTCCAAATTATAAATTGTTCTTCTAACATGGCCTTGCCCTTGCAAAATTCGGCCATTTTTAAAGTAAGTTGTCCAAGTCTAACTCAATGCTAAGTTTACAAGATAAAAGCAAAAAAACACTCAAAGGAAGGTGCTACTCTATCTTGGTTGCCCAAGTTTAGAAGGAAGACGGATTTAAAGCAGATGAAAGCCTATTTCAATTTATTTTGGAATGTTTGTTGCCTCTTTCAAAAGGATAATTTGAGGGTTGTTTTAAAGCAGTTCTTTAAAGATTATTTTATTATTATTTGACCCCTAGAAATTGCCTCTGGAGGGCTCTAAATATGTGCTTTAAACACATTGTAAAAGGTGGGAGTTGATTACCTAATTCTGGTTTGTTTAGGATGTTTTGCATAGTTGCTTTTTGTGTACTTCTAAAGGTGTTGGAGCAGCTGTGCAAGACATGGAAAGTTAGTTAATGCAGTTGTTTTTCTGCACATGGGGTTTCCTTTGTTGCACAAGCTAATACCCTTTCAGTGCCAACCGATACCCTTGCTGTGTAAGTCAACACTTCTGCTGTGCAAGGTGTCTGCAGAGCTGCCCAAACTCAATCTATTGCACAAGAACTCTATTTTTGTTGAGCAGCATGCTGCACAAAACCCACATGTTGTCCATAACAATAGCATTCCAAAATAGGTGTGCTATTCTCTAAGGAAGTTGTACATGTTGCATAACAATCCAAATGATTGTTGGAGAGATTATTTGGTAGCTGCCAAAGAAGAACTGCTTGAACTGAAGTTAGAAAAGAGACAAATCTGTTTTAGTAGTAAAAGTTGTCTTGGAATATTATATGTGGCATTCTGTTATAGATTTTACTATAACCAAATGCCACTTCTAGTAGCTACATTGTCTTAGTTTCATAGGCAAGTATTAACATTATTTTAGAGTTTCAAATTAGTATCTCTGCAAGCATCGGCCTTCATTCATTTTGAAAGACTTATTTATTATATTAATATCAAAGTACCTGTTTAAGGATTGAGTTTGTGTTCCACACATCAGTCTGATTGAGAAAGGGCCCAGTTGTGAGGATTGCTGATGGCTTAGGTTTGCTTTCTTGTTTGTGTGTGTTGTTTATTGTTTTTGTTTGGATTAAATTAATTAAATATGATGATACAGTGATTGTTGCAGTTTGGTTGTTATTCTGATCATCAATTATGAGATAACTGTTATTATTATTCTGAAAGTGTTACAGTTTGATGTGATTGAATTTGAAGTAATTTCCTTTGCTGATCTGCAAGTAGGACTTAGTACTTTATTCTGATCTTCTCAATCATTTCTTCTAATCTTCTAAGATCCTCAATTTGGATCTGTATTTAATCATTTAATTTTGCTGCACATTAATGCTTATGTTTGAATTTTTGGGGTTTTGGGAAGTCCAGGTTCTTGGTAGGTGATGGAGCACGTGAATGGGCTAACTCAAAGGGTATTCCTTCAGCTTCATCAGTTGAAGATGCTGATAGGGTGCATTTTGGTTTTAGTTAATTTTTCTTTTCATTTTTCACTATCTTAATAAGGTTTTTGAATTTTTGTTGGCAAATATTTGGTTTCCTGTTGCATTTGTTACTCTGTACCTTACTCTTTAATGTTTCCTTCCAATGCTTGAACTAGTGGCTGGTAACAGAAAGAGCCAAGCAACAGTGGCTAAAATACAAAGATATGCTTCTTTTTGCCACAGAAAATAGCGATTCATCAACTTTCAAAAGTTCGTCGAAAACAGGTGCAAGTGATTTTTATCATGAAAATGCTTCTTGGTTTTTGAATATAAGTTTTGCCAAATTTACATCCTTTTTTTCTGGTACTTTATAATATTTATGTATACACAAATTCCAAATATACTGATTGTGTATATCTGAGATTTCACAGTTTTCCTGGTCAAAGGATTTTCATTGTTTCAATTTAAATACTTTCAAATGAATATTATTGGTAGTATTATGAGTTGTATGACTATCCATTCACAGAATCTGATATAAAGTAATTTATAGACTTTGATGCAAATAAATGGACTTTTGTTGTACTTTACAATAGTTTCTTCTCCACTCTACTCATATTTTTGGGTTTTAGAATGCAAGTTCCCTTTGGATCATTTCTACATTTGCAGTTTGATTTTTTTCTTTTCTTAAAATTTGATTGTAGTATAGAAAAAACTGCTAGATATGGGATAGTTTATTTGAAATAGTCAATTTTTCTGGTTAAAATAGTCTAACTGGTTTATGGGAAGAATTTCCAAATCATTGAATTTATCTCTTATTGTGAAGGTGATGTGGTGTAATGTCCCTTACCTGGTTTGCCCTAGAATTCGCTTGTAGATTAGGTTTAGGGTTTCTTCTTTTCAAACGGAATGTGTTTCTCTAATGAAATAATCCCTATAACTGTTAGCAATAATATCTAGATATCCAAATATAATCAAAATCATAAATGCAATTAGATAGACATGTGAGGAGTGTCATAGGTGGATCTGCCCTGAAGCCTTCATGCCAAGCACGAGAGGTTGTCCATCACAATCCTCCTTTCTTAGTGGCTTAGTACCTGCATTCTCTACTCATGGCAGCACCTCAGAAGACACTCGCCCTATTAGGGGAAAGGAACCATAAAACCAAAGTGGCTTAGGCCTACCACCCCTCCATGGCCGCAGCGGAATCATAAGTGGGACCCCCACCCCTCCATGGCCGCAGCGGAATCATAAGTGGGGTTTTTAGGCACCACACTACCCATGGTTCGCCCTCCCTAATAGAGTTACAAGCATAGAGAAGACAATCTTTTAGCAATCAAATACATTTGCATTTATTCAATATTTATTTCATGCCCATCATCAAATATATTTTCATTTATCAAGGGTTCTTTAAGTTAATCATTTCCTAGAATAATTTTCATTATGATAAGATTAAAGAAAGCATTCTATCAATAATCAGATTAGCAATATCTATTTCTTAATTTTCAAAATATGCTAAACATTATTGCTAAGTGAGTACATCACTTGAGTTGCTGTATCTCTCCATGTTTTCTGATTCCTTGCACTGCTCCTTCAACCTTATACTGGGTTGATCATAGGATGAGGACAATTCATAAATATACATAATCTACTTATATTTATATTAAAGAGTCATCATTATTTATAACTTAATAATTGCTGCAAGTATCATTATTGTATATATATAATATGTATATGTCATTATTTGTAATTGACTTCAATTTATAAATAAATATATATATATATCATTATTTCTATATGAATATGTATATAAATACATATATATTATTCTATTTAAATATGTATACATCATTATTCCTAATAAATATTTATATATCATTATTGTAAATAATATATATATGTTCCATATATATATATATTCCACATGTATATGTATCTATACTCATAATAATATTGGACTTATAGCTCACTTCCTTCTCAGATTTATGAATGAACAGTACATTGATTCCTCAATGGTGATTCCTTCTTTCCTTCATTCCATATTTTTATTCCTTTGTCTATCTCTTTTGTTCATACTTCTTTCCTTCATATTTCTGCTGTATTATCCAGATTCTCAATTTATCAAATTGCTGCATTATCCTGATTCTTAATTTATTTTTCCTATTTTCATTCCTTCTCTGCTGCATATACTTCTTTTTAAACCTGCATATTTTACCTTTTAAATCTACTTCCTATCCCCTCTTCTATATCCCTTGATTGATTTATATCCTTCCCTATTTATTTTATCCAAGAGATGTGCCTTTTGGGAGATGTGATTAGAACCATCGCTGCCTTTTGGTAATTACCATTTCTGTTAACATGTACATAATGTAATCGTTGCCTATGGATAATTCTCAATTTATTTTATAATATAATCACTGTCTTTTATTCGTAATTGTTTCCTTCATTTGTGGCTAATATAAATTGCTGCCTATGGAATTGCTGGGTGGTGATTTTAAAAATGTATTTTACTTTTAATATATATTATTTTATGTATACATGTTTTCTATTAATATAATATATATATTTACTTTTATATAGGCTTTGTACATATAATTATTATTATATTATAATAATTATATTTATATTTTTAAGCTTTTATTTTGTTATTCATTTGTATTTCAATGCTTTTACGTTTTAGTGTATTTTTGATGTTTATTTATTTGTATTTTAGTATTTTGTATAATCATTTAAATATAATAAATTACCAATGTATTTACAATCTTTGATGTATAATGATTATAATATTCAGGTATTAATATTTTGGTAATTACGATATTATTTTTAATATTTATAATTATAAGATTGCCTTTGATAACTATAATCATAGTAATATTAAATAGTTAATATGCGTATTTTGTTTATCTTGTTTTTGATGTTTTATATTTCAATGCTACAATTTCGGGGGACATGACATGTGGAGAGTTCTGTGAGGAAGATGCCAAAGTATGGAGCAAAATCATCACATTTGAATACCTAGATTCAGTGATTCCAAATCATATCTTTATTCAAGAGTCAAGATCACCTACCTTATGGATCAAAAACATGGAATTTAATGAGAACTTGAAGGGGACTGATCAGTCCATGGTTGGAATGTTGTTTGAAAGATGGATCTCAAGATATGGTATGGGAAGATAAAGATGCATGGTTGGAAAAGGACCCTTGGGAAATAAGGTAGGGGACCATAAGAAGATGAAAAGGGAGGAATAATGTGCAACCACCTAAATTAGTAAATAGGAAACTAAGAAGGTATGCCTTATTTCTGTTTGCTCCGAGCTCAAGAGAGTGTTATTTTATTATTGGAAGAAGCAATTTCTGGGGTCATTTCAAATAAAAGCGTACTATTTGAAGGCCCTATACAAATGTGGGGAACAAGAATTGGCTTTTTGCAATCAGCAGAAATGTTTAGATTATGGTTGGCTAAATGCCCTCTACTGCAGTGGTGAGAAATCCCTAACATATCAATCCCTCAAAACTTGGAGCTTCTTGGGGTCTTTTGTTTTGTTACTTGTTGGTAAACAGATTGCCCTCTTCAAATAATCGGATAAATGACTCAAAAATGCCCAATAATGAAGACAAATCAGTTACTAATAGCTCCAGAGATCACTGTTGAATTAGTGATCTTCCTTTGAATTTTAGAGGTACAACTCCCTCTTATGATCTTCAACAAATTAAAACTAATGTGTGCTTTTAACCAGAAAGCAGTAATGGCAACTAATATCTACACATAAAAATGATATAGATATGATGAATGAGAATAAGATGAACAAAATGTAAATTAGATAACGCAAATATCACCTACTTCACACCCATGAATGATATCCAGGAAAGAATGAGCAGCAAATCCTTTCAAAGAATAAGTCGGAATTCACAAATTCTAATAACACCCACACAATCTGATGTTACAGCTAATACATTGAAGAGTGATTGCAAAGGCACATAGACGTTCACTTTCAAAAAGAAAAATTAATAAATACATAGATTTAAAACATCACTCTTATTTCTCCAATGAAAAATTATAAGCTCATAGACTCAAAATCCCTGTACAACAAACTGTGTTGAAAGAAAAGTGACCGCTCTCAGCTTTCCTAGACAAATAATAAAATGATCTGATGACTAAACTACCCTAACCTTCACAGAGGCTCTCGTGTGATAGCCCAAAAAGATCCCCCTTTCAAATGAAAGAAACTCTATTATAATTTTCTCCTCACTGTTAGTAATGGTTTCTTGAATTTGATTTTTCTTTATTTCTGATTTATAGACTTCTCAAATTCTCTTCTCGAGTTGAAAAATCTCTTCTTTACAAAGAAGCTTCCTTTTATATCTTATCGGCTTTTGAGTAACTGCCCCTTAGAAAAATAAGATAGAGACTTTCACCTTCCCGTAAATGATAAAATTAGAATGCATAGTTAGATATTGATAGACAGGAAAATGATTTATCTTGCTGGTCGATAATCATGCATTTCTGGAGGCGTTTTATCAATTTGTTGCAATGTGCCCATGAGTATTTGGCCTCTTTTCTTCTTTGTAACCACCTTGTTCATGAATCGTTTCTTTATTTCCATTACAAAGGAATTCAATTTTCCCAATTTTTACTTTCTTAGTGACTTTTTGAGCTTCTTCCAAAATGCGTGGATTTTAGTATGTCCTTCCAAATTTGCATCAATGTATTCACACTTAAAACTGTAGGTTCAATATAATACCCTTTTCTCAAGTGTTCTGGACGCTTGCCTCCACAAAGTACAGTAGCTCCTTCATCTTTCGCCTTAGAGATAAGCCCAAAAATTTTCTTGTACTGCCCTTCACTAACAACAGGTCCCAGCCGGTAGTCTGTAATGTCCCCTTCTCAAACCTGATTGTTTCAGTGACCGTTGGCCTTTTCGTTGGGAACCCGAAGGCTAGTCGGAAGGTTAAATTAGGGTTTCCTAATTTTGAGGAGGTCATTGCTCAGAGATGATGGATTCAATGGCGGTTTCTTTCTGGGTTTTCAGAGAGCTTCGCAGGGGTATATTCATCTCGGCATTCAGAGCATTTTCTGGAATTTACTATTTTTAGTAAATTCTATTTTTGGCAGTAAACAGGATGGTAGCAGGCAGTTGACTTTCCCCTTCAGTTGACTCAAGTGGCGTATTCAGTTTCGGACTTCAGAATGCAGTTCCGGGAAGTCGTGCTCTTTTCACTTAAAAATAACATTATAATTAAAATGTTATTTTATCACCTTGATCTAGTCGAATGACTTAATGTCGTTTTAAAAGGTGGACTCAAAGGGTGGCGCCTTCATTAAGGTTATATTTAATATTTGGTGAATTTTCCAAAGTCAAGGGAATTTAATGTGGGCGCATTTATCAAGGTGGAGTTTTAATTAAAATATGATTATTGAGCTAAAGGTGAAAGGGACGCCTTATTGAAGGAAAAGTTAGGGTTTGAGCTTGAATTGGATTTTAGGGTTTCCCGAAGTCAAACGAAACTTATAAAAAGAGAGTCTTGTGCATCATTTCATCATCTTTGGACAAATATACTGTTATGCTGCCGGATTGGCTCTGGAATCGCTTCGAGGAATGAAGGCCTCCTAGCAATGGGCATCACTTCGTGTTTGCAAGACAACATCTAGTGGTGATTTAGTTTAGTTTGTGAATTCATTGGATTTCGTGCCTTGTAATCTGCATTAGTCTAGTTAGCTTCAGATTTTGCATGTTAGATGTTTCTGATTTCTGGCATTTTAGCTACAGCAGATCTGGTATTTTATTCATAATTCCAAAAAGACAAGTCAATTCATTGTGGGTATCGGTTATTTCCCTCCACTTTGGCTAGGCGCCATTGCATATCAGTTTGCAGATTTTTTGAGAAGCATTTGAATTTATTAAAGGAGAATCGCCCTTATGCTGGGCCGTACCATCTGTTTCTCCTTGGGAACTGTGCATTAATTAATGTTCTTCATTTGAGCTTGTTTTTTGTTGTTAGTTTGGGCGCCATTTGGTTAGTCATCGTTTGCATTCAGTTTCAAGTCATTTGAGTTGGTATTGAGGGAGTTACAAACTATTAAGTAAATCCATAAGCAGCTGGTTATTTATGAAAATTCAGGACTGTCCTAACAGTTGCAGATTTCAGCTTCTTTATCCTTGATTGGGTATGAATAGTTCATAAAGATTCATGCAGTAGCTCCAATTTGGAATTGCTTCAGCGGAAAGAGGTTGGATCTAGTGGCTCTCATCATTTTTAGTCTTACTCATCAGTAAAGAAAATACTCTGATATTGTTGTAAAACTGTTATAAGCTGATTTCCATTGTTAGCAAGATTTCATTTCTAAAATTGTAAGCTGGCAGTAGTACTGACAGCGTTATAGATTCTTGCTTAATCAGATTGTAATAGTCTTCTTACTTTCAGCAGTTGATATTGTAGTAATTCACCTCCACCCTATGGTAGCTACTTGCCCATCTTGGGTTAGAAAGCACATTCTGGGTGTTGAGCGTTTTTCAGCTTCCAGCATCTTCATTTCAAGCATTATTATTGTACACACTCCGTCATATGGTCGCCCCTCACTCCGCCTTGGATTGGGTAGCACATACTTGATGTTGAGTTCCCTTCTGTATTTAGAATAGGAGAACCTCTGACCAATGCTCACCATCATTGGTGCCATACTGGTTGGAGTTACAGCATAAGCAATTTCATTTAGATCCTCTGACCAATGCTCGCCATTATCGGCGCCATTCTGGTTAGAGTTGCTTTCTCGCACGTTTTGGTTTATTCCCTAACCTTAACGGGTGCTCTGCTTTGTACTTTGAAAATTGAAAAAACGAAAAAATTTGGCTCGGAATATTTCATAGTCTTTTTCCAATGGGTCACAAATTTTGATGTTTTTAGTCCAATTCACAAGTTTTTCAATGAACTCCTTCGCAATACTCTCTTGGACTAGAAGGCGTGATGTTGCACTATAGATTTGTCCATTTGTCCAAAAATAGCCAAACATTGTCCATTCTACCGCTTTATCAATGTCTTCATCCTCAAACACAATAATTGGGATTTTTCCACCGAGCTCCAAAGACACTGGCTTTATAACTTGGGCTGCAACAGTCATGACTGATCCACCTGTCGTAGTGCTTCCAGTAAATGCAACCTTGTCCACATCTGGATGTGCTGCCAATGGCGCACCAGCTTCACGACCCAACCTAGTAATAATGTTCAACACCCCAGGAGGAAGCCCTACTTCCTTGCATATAGAAGCTAGCTTGAAACATGTTATAGATGAAAGCTCTGAAGGCTTTAGTATAGTAGTGCATCCTGCTGCAAGGGTTGGAGCAACCTTCCATGTTGCCATTAAAAGAGGATAATTCCAAGCAGTGATCAGTCCTACAACTCCAATTGGTTCCTTCAGGACATGACTCTTGAAGGCCTACATGGGAAGGGAAACTGGAGCACGTTGTTTACTATCCAAGGCCTTGGCAAGACCAAAATAGTATTCAAAACATCCAACAACATCATTCATATCCCATGCTGCCTCATCTAGTGGCTTTCCACAGTCAAGGACCTCTAGCTCAGCTAACTCTGACTTTCTCTCAGTTACCTTTGCAGCTATAGCACATAGATATTTGGCACGGAAAGCTCCTGATGTCCGGGCCTAGTACTTTCCTTTGTTTCTTGTAAAAGCAGTGCGTGTAGCCTTAACCACAACTTCAATATCCTTTGGTATCTTTAAGGTTTCTATGCATTCAGGCTTCGTATGAGTTGATGCATTTTATCAAACACATTACAAGCTACCCTACGCATACTGCTACTTTCATTCTTATACTGTTCGATGACTTAGCATATTCTTTAGTTAGGCCTTATGATTTCACCTTGCTTTGGAATAGAATTCTTGTATAAACATGAGTTGGCGGACTTTTTAGCAGTTTCCATAACTTCTTGAAACGCCGCCGAAACCTTCACTTTCGTCTCTAAAGGCTCTTATCATTCAATTTAAAAACTCTCTTTCCAATTATAAATGACATGGCGGTCTTTTTGGTGGCCTTTGTAACTCAAAGCGGTGAGTTACACATGTTTATGAAATCACCGCCTGCTTTATTTTTCACAACTTAAAACATATGAAACGGCCTTTTAATAAGTTTAGCTAACCTTCCAAAATGCCACCAGGTTTCAAAACTTCTCAAATCCTCACCTGCCATGCACCATTATGTCAATTGCACACTAAAGGGAGTCCCATAGACGAATCCACATTTGAGTCTTACATTCTCATCACCCGCTTCGTTTTCCTTTGATAGTCGATTGAAATGGAATAATAATGTCGATCCAAACCATGAAACGGTATCCAAATGTGCGACATATTGAAGTGCCTCAAATTAGAAGTTGTAATTACAGAATGTCCAAAACTTTGTGCCATTGTTAATGACAATACATTGGCATGAACCCTCATAATGCTGGTTTATTCCATAATGCGAATGATGTATTGGCATAGCACTTAGCATTCATTGAAGACCCAAGGTTTCCCAAATGGAAAGAGTTTTCACTTCATTATTCAATTCCATTTGAGTTCATCTTCTTTTCGCCATGTACTCAATAAGATCATGATGGTCAGAATATACACAACCCATTAGATGCAGCATTGCCCGATGAGATTCCAGCAGATTTGAAGATAGAGTTTCATTGAAAGATATCGCCACCAACTCCTACTCCAAAACCTGTTTGAGTCTTTGAAATATTGAAGAGAAATATTTCTAATGATCAGGCCTCTAACCATTTTCTAACCTCTGTATACCACGTATCCTTGTCACATACTCTTTGCTGAAGATTGCTAATAAGAAGGACTGGTTTTGACAGGTTTAAAAATAGTAATAGCTGAAGTCAATTAAAGAAGAAAGCCCTCTATGATCAAATATAAAGGCTTAGTGATGGCCCGTGAACAGTGTTTAGGATCCAATATAAGGGTAGTGTTGACTCCAAGTAACAGGGGGGACAACCACTACAGCCTTGACTGATGCTTGGACAAAGGAAATTCAGAAAATTTCCTGGCGGAAAATGGGGGTAACATTACTTTCTTAAATATTGGATGAAGAGGTGATCAATTCCTCGCTCATTTTCTCTTAACATTTAAAATACAGGTTTCTTCTTTACAAGAATGGAGATTCAATAAATAGGCCCAACTGAAATCAGGGAAAACTTCAGTGGGAAAGCTTTGCTAAAAGGTGAATGTTTAATTTTTTCAATGTTGTAAGTGATGAGTAAGACCATCCCTACCATATGTTTTTTTTTCCTGAAATTTACTTGAATTACACTTTATCTGCATTAATTTGGCTTGCTAAAATTTTAAATAACAATTGAGAAACTTGGTAACCATTGTATGCTATGCATCCTTGTGTCCTATTTTCCTTGATTGTATGGCACCCAATATACATTTTCTTAGATTTGCTGTCTGGTTGATATAGAAACAATGGATGTGAATTGTGATGAGATGCTCTAATTCTTTGCTCAGTCAATCAATCAAAAGAGGAATAAATCAAAATTCTAAAATTTCTTCATTGTTTTTTAATCACACTCGAAATCTTAATTTTTTAAATAAGTTGATCTAATCAAATCAAAATTTTGCATGATTTAGATATGGATTTCATATGGGGTAATGATAGTATTTAAGTGTTCATTTTCATTCCTTTTTCCCATGTTTGTTAGTGCTCTAAAATTAATTGTGGTATTAGAAGAGACCTTGTAAGGCCTGTAAGTTCAAGATCAAAAGCATCAATGATCAAACACAAGACATAGAAACTAGGGTGTAATTTGATACAAGTGATATCCATATATATGATTGTATCAATGGTGAAGATATTATTAAAGTTTAAAAAATATAGAGGAGAGTATTAATATTTCAGAGTTTGATAAAGTATAGTAGGATTAATTACTTGTTGTCTATTGAAGGTTCTCAAAGTATTGAAGAGCACTTGACATTGCACAACGTGGCCTATGAATGAAAAATACAAAGAGATACTACCGATAGAAAAGAATGACCTAAACTATAGTTTACAAACTTGCTGAATACTTGGATTTTTTGTTGGACAAGTTTTCACGATGTTAACTCATGGGGTATTTGCAGATGTGTATCCGATGAGTTTTGGCATCAAAATTTTGTGAGTACTTACAAATATATGCTGAGTCCAATGCCAAATTTCGTTGGATGTGGGATTCATAGGTGGACATAGAAAAAAATGGAAATTACGCTAAAAAACTTATTTTCAAACCCCCATGCCCATAAATCTTCCTCACACAACACTTTTGCATCTTTTTATCATACTTGAGCAACTAGAGTGGATTTGAAGGGAAAATTTCGAAAGCACCTTAAGTATTTTGGCTCTATTTCTAGCTTTCACATTGTGCAAGTAATGGATCCATTTTCCCACCTTCACTTTTTGGATGACACTTGTTTGATGGGAAATGCTACTCTTGAGGAAGCTATTGCTCTTAGGTAAGCCCTTGGCATTTATATTAGTGCATCTAGTCAACTCTTGAATGAATATAAGTCTCAAGTTTTCTTCTTCCATACGAATCCTAATCTTCAGCATAGATTGCTAATATTCTTCATTTCCAGTTTGCTTCTTCCCCTTCCAAATATTTGGGTATCCCTATTTCTCTTGCTTGCCTTGAGAAGAAAGATTGGAATGTTATGTTGGATTCTGGTTAGCGTCATATCTATCATTGAAAACATGGATACCTTTCTTTTGGTGGTCATATAATCCTTCTTAAAGGACAATTGAAGCTCCATTGGTTTATAGATTTATGGGTCATGGAGCTCCAAAACGCATCCTTTATGATTTGGAGCATAAGATGGGAAAGTTTCTTTGGGAAAGATGTTAAGAGAAAATGAAATGGCATTTGGTTAACTAGGATAAAATATGTTAGCCTAAAGAGAGAGGTGGTTTAGGTATGAGATCTTCCCTCAATAATGCAACTTTTGCTACCAAATAATATTGGAGATGGTCTATAGAGGAAAAGTTTTTATGGGAGAGAATTATTAAACTCATGTACTTGAATTTGGAGAATCATTCTTTCATTCGTAGGATGCGGACCCTTGGTAGGGTTTTTTAGATGTGGAAAATGACTAAGTTGAGTAGTAGTTTGATTAAATCTGGCCTTTTTTGGATTTTGGGGAAGGGTGACCTTGCTCTTTTTTGGGATGATAGATGGGACCAACGAAGTCCTCTTTGTGTGGAATTCTTTGATCTTGAATTAAAATATAAATGTGTTGAAGTTGGCTAGAGTTATGTTTCTGATTTTTAGTATGAGGTCATTCACAATGGCCTGAGGATTTGGAAATGGAAACCTAAAGATCTTTGGTTAGGTCAATAACTCCCTCTTCCTATTGATCAATTAGCTCATACTTTATCTTCTTGGAAGGTTTCTTTAGATAGACATTCAAATTTCCTTGGATGAGGCTTGAAAGGTTTTGAGGTCTACATGGTGTGAGTTGGTTACAAAATTCTTTTGTAGAAAACCTAGAAGTTAAGAACTCTAAGATTTGGAAATTGGCATCCTAAATGTTGGCCAAAGGTTGTTGCTTTCATGTGGCTTGCAGCCTTAGATAAATTTCTTCATTATGATAACCATTGGAAATGTGGGATTGTTGACCTTAGTAGAGGTATCCTTTGCCTTCAAGATGAAGAGTCTAGAAGTCATCTTCTTTTAGCTTGCCCCTTTGCCACTTTTTGTCACCGTTTATGGTGAGATTTGTTGAGGATTTCATGGAATAGTTATTATTCCATCCAAGACTATCTTGTGAATCAGCCTTGCTTCTCTTTGAACCTAAAAGCTCTTAATTTGTTGCATGATATTGGTCTTGGTCTCATTTGTTGGATCACGATCAAAGGATTTTCAATGATTCAACTAGGCATATAAGTTATGTTTGGGGCAGAGTTATAGCCAATCTAAAAGAAACCTGTTGAATTTGGATTCAAGATTATCAAATGAGTTCTTGGTGGGAATTCGGAGTTTTGATGAGACTTGATATTCCTTTGGCTTCTCCCTCTTCTACCTCTTCCAAGAGTAATCCTTGGTATATCAATTTACTAAATGAGAATGTCCTCCTTTGGGCTTGGTTGAAATAATTGTTGATGGAGCTTTAAAAACCAATCTTGGAAATGCTAGTGTGGGAGGTGTTTTTTGTGACCATAATGGTAGGGTTAAGTTATGTTTGTTGGTAGTCTTGATCTTGGTTCTAACAATTTTGCTGATGCTATGGCCATTCACCAAACAGTTTTAGAAGCGAAGCTAGAGCATTTTACCAATATTATTCTAAAATTTGATTATAAAATATTGGTTGATCATTTCAAAAGGAAAGCTTCCTTTGAATTTCAGCAATGGAAACTAAAAAGGAATGTAAGAAAGATATCAACATCCTCATTTGTGGTTTCAATGCTATTAAGTGTAACCATACTAGAAGGGAAGGATATCGTGTTGCTGATTTTTTGGTTAAATCAACTTCTAATTGGAAAGGCATCAAGTTTGATGTCAAAAATAATTAGGATTGCCCTGCCTCAGACATGAGCAAAGACTTTAACGCTCTTGTGAATGCTGACTACAATGCCTCTATGGATTCTTGATTCCTGTTGGTGTGTTGATATGCTGGTTCTTGTGGTGTTCTTGTGTTGGTCTGGTTTTTTTAAATTAAAAGAAAACATTACTTTCAATGCTTAGAGTATGTACAAACTTCAAGGGAACAAGTGCTTATGTGTTGTCTATGGGGTTCGGAGGGTTCCTCCCCTCTTGTTGATTGTCTATTTTTAGTCCATTTGGACTTTATTGATATTCTAGAATTGGTGTGCCATGAGCCTTGTTAAGATTGGTACACCTTTGCAATGTATTGTTGTTTAATTTTTTTTCCTTTATGTTATAAAAGAAATCTAAGAAAGCATCATTACATTCTTTTGGAACCCTTCTATTACTGATGTTACCTTTGAGCAAAAAAATTCCAAAATTTGTGGAAGAATCTTGGTTGGCTTCCATTTAGACCTAGAGCTTTTTTTGTACTTAGGCCTTATACTACTTTTCTTACTTGTTTTGGACCCACTTCTTGGATCCACAATTTATTTTCCTCTTATGATAGAATGCATAATTTAACTACTCGCTGAGTACTCGTGAGATTTTTGAAGCTTTGAGTTATCGTAGAGTAAATTCGTCATGTATTTTTGTAGAGTTGTTGGCGAGTTTTCCACTCCAGTATTTTTCAATGAATTTTGTAGCTGTATTTTGCATAAAGTTTATGTTTTTTTTCAAAAACTTAAGTATTTTTAAGTTGCCGAGTCAGAAACTTTAGGTCTGCTGAGTCCAAGTTTGTGCGAACTATGATAGAATGTTTGGAATATTCTCCAACATTTCATTTAACTCCTTGTGTCTCCTTCAATTAACAATTGTCTCAAATATTTTGCAGCTTCTTTTTTTAATTTCCTAATTGGCTTTTGAGATTTTATCTTCTTAAGTTTGAGGACTTCTTATGTTGTTTTTGTTTCTTCGAACAATTTTTGATAGATGGAGGAACTTTGTATTTCTAATTTTCTCTTTCATGTTTCAACCATTATACTCTTGAATTCTTTTTTCAAAATGTTTCTTCCATTCTTAATACCTTTTTCGAGCTTCTTGATCTTTTATATCCCTTTTTCTACAATACCTCATTTATCCCTTTCTCCTCATGTCTTTCTGATCTGCTTCCATTTCTTTATTTAAATATTTTATCCGTTTAAAGAGGTTTCATTTTTTTGTTCCATTACTTGGCCTTCCTCTTGACATACTTTAGTTATGTGTAAAGCCCATGGGCATGTCACTTTGTTCAAAGGGTTCCTAGCATGTGCAATAAAATGATTCTCAAGTTTCCTACTAAATTTTTAAACTGAGCACCACATCCTTTTATTCTTGGAACATTGTTTTTCTTGAAACACATACACTTATATTGAGAGGGGGGTGAATCAGTATATGTCAATCTTTTACCAATTTAAACTTTAATAATCACAATGAAGTAATCACGGAAATCCACACACAAGAGACATAGGATTTTACGTGGAAACCCTTATGGGTGAAAACCACGGCAAAATATTGCTTGTATAAAACCTTCTTACAAATTTTGCAGACACCAACTCACTAGAGACACCAATCCCCACCATTGAGCACTAACCCAACAAGAGACTCCTATCTCTTCTAATGAGAGGCACCAACCTCCTGATCTCCTCAATTAGGAGGCTCCAACCTCCAAATGAATAATATAATAATTTATTTGCAACTTCTTAGATCTGCCCTAAATTTCCTTTACAAATCTGTTCATGACTTTATCAAAAAAACTGTCTTAATAACTGCTCACGAATCTGCAATACATCTACTCGTAAGTCTGCAATATAATCTTCAAAATTTCTGCTCATAGAACCACCATGATCTTGCTTTTATTTCTCTTCTCTTGTCACAAAATTGATGCTAAAAATCTCTTATAAATCTGCTCAAATATCTTTTTATTTCTGCTTTTCATATGAAACGATATTCAAAATTGCTTGCTTCCTAACTTTCAAACAAACCTCTATTTATACCTTGCCAAAGTGCCCTTTCACCCAAGAGGGTTGACTCTCTAAGGGGGTTCGGCCATACATGCTTAAAGTAAATTTTATTTTATTTTTTCTTGCCCAAGATGGGTGCACCTCTCAAGGGGGTCATGCCTCTTTTTAATATTTTTATCTTTAATTTTAAACCCCACTAAAGTGGGCACCACAAAAGGAGAGGTTGGCCCAAATTAAATATAATTTTAATTTTAATTTTTATCTTCATAAGATGGGTGCCAAACTTGGATCCATAGGTCGGCCAACATAAATCACCTTTGACATCAATGACAATATTTTTTCCAACAATCTCCCCCTTTGTCATTGATGGCAACCTTGCAAAGAAATAATCTTGGAATGCAAAAGGACCATACTTCTCCCCCTAACTGAAATGCTCCCCTTGACTGAATTGTTCTCCCTTACTCTACTACCCCTTTGACATCAATGGCAAAGGCTTTCCGAGGCTGAAAGAAAAGACAATGAATAGCTCCCCTTGAACACATGCTTCTTCTAGATAATTTAGTGACTGGATGAGAGTGATATCACTCCCTATTTCTCCCTTAGGTGCTCAAAAGTTTCTTTTGGTATTGGCTTTGTGAAAATGTCCGCAATGTGTTCTTCTGTAGCAAGATACTCCAAATTTACTTGCTGATCAACCATTTGCTCTCTTAAGAAATGATATTTGATTGGAATATGCTTTGTCTTGGAGTGCATAATTGGGTTCTTTGAGATGTTGATTGCACTTGTATTATCACAAAATTTGGAAATGGGTGCTCATACTCAACCTTAATATCCTTCAAAGTTTGCTTCATCCAAAGGACTTAAGTGCAACAAGAAGTTGTTGCAATATACTTTGCTTCTGCTATGGACAATGAAACTGACGCCTGTTTCTTACTTAACCATGATACAAGGCTGTTGCCAAGAAAGAATGCACCTCCATTTGTGCTTTTTCTGTCATCAATATTGCTAGTCCAATCCGCATCCGTATATGCCGTGAGGGTGAAATATTCACCTCTTTGATACCACAACCCAAAATCCATAGCGCCCTTTAAATATTTGAATATTCTCTTTACCGCTTGCACGAGTTTCCTTTGGTGCTGCCTGAATCCATGCCACCAAACCGACTACTTGCATAATATCAGGTCTTGTAGATGTCATATATAATATACTTCTAATCATGGACGCTGTATAGAGTTTGATTAGCCTCAGGAGATTCATCATCCTTACTCAATTTGCATCCTGTAACCATGAGAGTGCTCACTAGATTGCAGTCCTCCATGTTGAATTTCTTCAACATTTCCTTAATATACTTGGTTTGCGAAATAAATATCCCCTTGAATGGGAAATTTGCAACCCAAGGAAGAAAGACAACTCACTAAGCATTGACATTTTAAAACTCCTTCTGCATGTTAATGGTGAACTCTTGGCACATTTTGTCATTGTTACCTCCAAAAATGATATCATCCACATAGACCACAACAATCAACAGGTCATCACCTTTGTTCTTGATATAGAGATTACTATCCACAATACCTCTTTTGAAACCTTGCTGCTATAGATACTTGTTGAGTCTTGAGTACCAAGACTTGGGGGCTTGTTTCAACCCATAAAGCGCCTTGTTTAGTGTTGGCATTTCAATTTGCACCTCTGGAGTGCGTATTGGAAACAAACAGCTATGCACAGATAAATTGCTCTTCAAATTAGGAGGGGAAGCTCCCTCTTTTGCTGTTGATGTGTAAAATGAAATGTAAACTAAATTCCTATATTTTTACTCAGCTGAGAGCACAGGGTTTATGAAACTCTTTGTGTTGCAACTGAAGTTTTCTTTGGTTTTGTAATCTCAACTACAACTAGGCCTAAACCTAAAACACTTCTATCTCCTCAGGTAAATTCAGAGCAAGAGGATTTAGAAGTAACGGGGAGTGATTTGGGTAACTTAGACAAACTCGTTCTCAGAATGCATCCGAAGGCTCATTGCTCTTTTAGATTTACGCTGAAATAAAGTTTATGCAAGTAAAACATCAAACGATAAGCCAAATCTTAGGATTCCCTCGAAGGCTCATAGCTCTTTCGAGGTGTAGGCTAAAATGAAGATTATTCAGGACAAAACAACAAATGATAAACTAAATATCAAGATTCCCTTGAAGGCTCATTGCTCTTTTCGAGGTGTAGGCTGTTATAAAGATTATAAGAAACAACATATATTGAAAGATCTTGAAACTTTGGATCAAAGGCTCATTGCTCTTTTGATTTATTTTCTCAAACTCAATCAAAGATTGCACGTTTGGGACAACAAATGGTATGAGAAAGGGCAATCATACAAGATATGATCAACCAAATAACACTTGAACAAAGATTGAACACAAGTACATGAACAGCAAGAAAGCAAGCAAACAACTTAGCGTTTTGTTATCACAAGTATGGTTCAAGAACATATACTAAGTAACAAAGTTGAAGGCTCTCAGGCTCATCAAGTACGTGAACAACAAGAAAGCAAACAAACAACTTAGTATTTTGTTATCACAAGTATGGTTCAAGAACATATACTAAATAACAAAGTCGAAGGCTCTCAAGCTCATCGTTTTGTTACAATGAAGTACGTTTAAAAAATAATGACCAAAGGTTGCTCTTATTTATAGACACTCAAAGGAGTAGGGAACCCTAAAATTTCCTCGAGTTAACATTCATTTCTTGCCAATCGGCAAGATTTATTCCTATTTCTAAACAAATGTAACTAACAGTTAACTGGAAAGACTACTTCAGTTAAATGATTCTAAAACTAAACAAAACTCCACTGTACAAAGGTGTCTCCAAAAATGGACATGCATAAAAGGTGGGACAACGAGTTAACTTGGAAAAGGCGTCAAATTAACTGCTGTGTTAAATGCTATCTTTGGAAAAGGTGGGACGTCCTAAGTGGTAGTTCACACAACAATTTGAGTCATCAGCTCCTCTAACCAGTTGATAACTGTTTCTGCATTTGGATAACTAATACTCTTCAACACAATGTGATGTTGCCGCAACATTTGTTTGCCACTTGTGATTTGATTTTGTAGCTCCCTTCCCTTTCAGCTACGCCATCAAACTTTGCTGACATGGCTGCAACTTGAGTTAACTTGCAGTTAACAGGGTCACCGCCGAAACTGCCACGGATGAGATTTTGAAACTTTGATTGCAAGTCTTCGAGATCAACGTACTCGCCATCCTCGCGTTGATACTGGCAAGGAATTTGAGACATGAAAGTTCTTACGAACTTGATGGCACTTGCAACCTTTCCTCTATACTCAGCCATTTCTACATACATTGCTTCGTACGTTTTTACCTTGAAGCAGAGTTGTTCTGTCCAAGTAAAAAGCGTTTCTTTGTTCTCCTCTGTAGTGACTGAATTGTAGGCCATCTTCAAGTCGGAAATGGTGATCTCATCCCTGTGTTTCTCTTCCGCCATACTTAGCTTTGACTGCTGAATTTCTGAGTGAAGGTCGTGGGCATTGTACCTCAACTGGTACAACTTTGCAAGTATGAACCGACCCCTAGTGACAAACTTTTCTACCCAGTCTTTTAGGTGTTTTCCATAAACAACCAATTTACTTAGTTGATTTTGTTTTGCAGGTAGTTCTAGCATCTGTGGGAGGAAGACGGTGACGTTTGAAGTACCGTGAAAGATGTTAGAGATGTATTGCCGTAGCTACTGGTTTTCAGCCTTGAGGGCTGCTTTGTCTTCACGATCTTTAACTACTCTTTCCTTTATGTTCACTACTGCAACCTTGAAGAGACCTACATCAGCCTCTTGTGTGCTTTTGCCAAGGTTGACTTTCACCAAAGTGAAGTTGTCAACCTCTACTTCATCCGTATTTTTGTCCTCAGGTGGCGCGGTGGTCTCAATGACAATCTTGTTGTCGGCATTCTTTTCTACATGAACCTGCTTTTTGAGTTTCTTCTCTGATGTGTCTTGGTAGACATTGTTGAATTCTGCAAAGTTCAATTGGTTGGACGACTTTCTCCTCTTCCTACCCAGGAGGTTCTCAAGCTAAGACGAGTCTCGACTAACCTCGTTGGAAGGATTGGTGCTAGTTCCATGAACTCTTGACGAGTGAGAATGTGTTGAGATGTCACGTGGTGGCGAATCTGGCTCCAAGTCGATGTGAATTGGAGACAACTGTGGTGGTGACGGAATAGGAGGTTCTGATTCCACTTCTGGCATTGTCTCAATTGTGTCTGCAGCCATCTCCACATGTTGCGGCTATCTTTACATGTTGCTCTCGCTGATTTATATCAACAACTTGCATCTTTCGTCTCGAAGGTATGTGCTCTCTGTGATTCTTCGAACCCTCTGGAGGATTGCACATTGTTTTCTGTCTGGGTTTTGATCTGGACATGGAAGGTAGTGCGGTAGTAACCGGTGGTGGCTCTATGATTGGAGTAACTAACTTCCGCATCCTCTTGCTATTTAGGAAAAGTTGGCTGTTCCTTACAACTTTGCTTGTCCTTTCCTCAATGGATATGCTTTCCTTGGCGTGCCAATCAATGGACCAAAGTGGCTACGAGTCGATTTGATCTCTGAAAAATGTGGGAAGTTTGACTTTCCCATCATCATCTGATAATCCTTCCACATCCTCTGACATGAACTCAGTGATCTGTGGAAGGGTGAACCTGCTGTAGTTGGCCAATAGTCTTCCATGGAAGGTTTGTGTGAAGAGTGGTGGCCAAGGTGAGTTGAAAAGTGACCCCAAGGGTCATACGAGCATCTCTCAATGAGAAACTTAAGATTAAGTTTTGTCACTCATTGCTCATAGCCTTGGCGCCAGCTGTTGATCTACACTTGTATATAGCCATTGTTAAAGGAAATTTGGCAACTGGTTTGCATTTATTGTGCAGAAAGGCATGGACTCCATGCAACTTCCATAAGAACTCCATGAATACCACCTTATCCGATGGATAACAGGGAACATGGTTGGATG
Organism: Sequoia sempervirens; assembly: GCA_007258455.2. Taxonomy (NCBI): domain Eukaryota; kingdom Viridiplantae; phylum Streptophyta; class Pinopsida; order Cupressales; family Cupressaceae; genus Sequoia; species Sequoia sempervirens. The sequence continues at coordinate 433,948 of VDFB02261228.1, read as the reverse complement.
ACCCGAGTAACCGTATACGTGAATGTAGATAAAAGTGGGGAACTGGATGAACCAATCCGCCCAATCTGCCATCGCTAATTTGGCTTATGATGAAATGCATACATGTGACTTGTGATCAAGGTCCTTCACTTTGTGCATCAAGAACTGGTCACTCACTTGAAGTGTCGTTTTCACTGTGAGAACTCCAGCTGTGCGAAATGTTTGTGAACCTTCTACATGCCTAGAGTTCCAACAATATTCAACCCTCTAAACTGGCCTTTAAAGGCTATCAGATATACGAGGTATGAACACGTGGAATTCGTGAGCCTTGAAGAAACCGGTCATTTGGTTGTGGAGAATGTCACTGATCAAGGCAGGCTAGTCATAGTGTTCTTTCCTGTTGACAAGTTGAGACATGATGTAATACATCCATGGCTGAAACTTGTTTGCCTCTGCTTGACCGGTGACATGGTTGAGTAGAGTGATCATAACTGCGTACTCATCTCTGAATTCTCCACGTCCCACGTTCTTTGGCAAGCTGTTTCTTTTCTCCTTAAGCCACCTTTTTTCCATTCTTTTTTGACATTTTTCCTTTGACGTGTTGAACGCCCTTTCGCATTCTTCCATTGATATGACCAAATTGTTTGGACAAGGTGGAATAGTGAAGCATCTCTCGATATCCTTTGGCTTGGGATTGCATATTACTTGTCCATCTACTGATTGAATCTCTCGTGCAGTAGGGTTGTAATGCTTTACATAAGCAATTACAAATTCAATGCTCTACGTTGAGATGGGAAATGAGGCTGCCTCAAGCAACTAGGATTGCTCAATATTTTGCAATGTGATGCCATCTACGCCTTCTAGCTTGTCTATTGGCGTTTCAATTAGCACCTCTGGAGTGCTTATTGGAAACAAACAACTATTGCAAGTGTTTTAGTAACTACTTCTTCGGATTATAGAGAGGAAGATCCCTCTTTGTTGATGTTATGCGTAAAAAGTACAGTAAACTAAGGTTCCTATCTTTTTTACTCAGTGGCAGAACACAAGGGTGCATAAACACAATGCGCCGTAGCTAAGGTTTTCCTTGGATTCTACAGATCTTAACTACGACTAAACTAGCTTTTAATCTATCCTATCTCCCCAAGATAAACAGAGCATGAGGGCATAGGAGTGGGAATGGATGGTTGGATTACTCGAATCGACTGTCTCACTAGAATGAGTCCGAGGCTCTGAACTCTTAGATCTATGTTGGAATAAGGCTTTATGCAAGCAAATACTCTTTATGGTAAAAAGGATCTCAAACTTGCCAAAGAGGAGGAACCCCTGTTTGAGGTATAGGCTGGGAAACAACTCACTAGAAACAACAAAGTATGATGGCTTGGTTAATAGGATTCCTGAGGAGGTGATGACACATGTCCAAAGTGTAGGATGAAAGACAACTCATTAAACAATATCAAATGATAACTGTTAACAACAAAATATCCAAGGAGGAGGAACCGCTGTCCAAGGAGGAGATTGAAACAAGTAGTTATAAGAACAAGACGTTGAAATAACTCGGATCTTTAGATCAAACTCCATATGCCTTTTGATTTCCTTCTTCAAGCTTTCACAACAAATTACAAAGAATTGGGACATGTAAGGGTACAAAATCATACACAATTGCTCATCAAACCAATTTAACTCTCATCCAAGAGTGAACAAATAAGCACTTTCAAACTTGTTGGCAACAATGGCGAAACAATTTTGCGTAGTAAATAAAGGTTAACAAAATAAGGAGCAAAGGCTCTTATTTATAGAACTCAAAGGAGTAGGAAACCCTAAAGTCTCCTTGAGTTAACAATCAGTTCTTGCCAATCAATCAACAAGATTTATTCCTATGTCTAAAAGTAGGTGAGCAAGCAGTTAATTGGAAATCTACTTCAGTTAATTGAAACTAAACAAACAGTCAATTGGAAGTCTACTTCAGTTGACTGAAACTAAACTAAAATTGAACTTAAATTACAAAATGTGCCTCCAAAATAGAGATCCACAATTAGTGGAGATCTAAGATAGACATCCATAATTGGTGGGATCTGACATGCATGATCAGTGGGACATGGAGTTAACTTGGAATGAGGCATCAAGTTAACTCCTGTCAGCATTAATGCTATTTTGAAGCGTAGGACGTCCTAGGTGGGTGCTGTACACCTCACTACCTCCAGTCAACAGTTCTTCTAACTAGGCGTTGACTTCCTCTGCCTCTTGCAAACTGCTTTTGATATTCGATCTTCTTTGTAGCTGTGTCATCCAACCTTGTTGAAGTGGAATGCGGAAGGTAGTGTGGTAGTAACCGGTGGCGGCTCTGTGTTTGGAATGACTACCTTCTGCATTTGGCTATCCATTGAACGATGATGTCATTTACGCCTTCCAAGGCATCCAACTTGACTACAGGCTTCACTTGATGTATTTCCGTGTCTAGTGTTTTCAGAAAGTCGTGAAGTAGTACCATTTTGGTCTTGATTTCAACTGGAGAGTACTGTATTTTGAAAGACTTGATTGTCGACTGTAAACATGGATATGTTCAGATAACTTGTGAAAACCCCTAAAAATAGCCATTCGTCGAGAAGTATTTTTCCGGAAAAAATATGACACATGGGTATTGTTCATGCTTCAATGTTGAACAAACCTAGTTCATTCGATTTTCAAATCTGGATTTTTTCGAAAAAACCCCTAAACATAGGGGCAACAAGTTTGTTGTTTTTGGAAAAATTCAAGAGATGGGTTTTGCTGATCATACCCAGTTGGTCATATCTGTGATTGCCCGCTATTTTCTGGGACATGCAAGAAGATCTAAGACAAGAAAAGAGGAAAAAGACAAGAAGATTGGAAGTTATTGACTGTCTTTCTTGGAAAAATTATGCCTTTTGATGCAACCTCTGATAAATTGTCCTTCTATGCAACTGATCTTCAAAAATATGAAGAATGATGAAAACCCCTCTGTTAGATCTTGAAAAGACGTCTTGGAGAGAAAATGGCTGTTCTTGAGCTCCAACCTGCAAAGACAAATGATGAATAATGATGTCCAAGCTTGATACATAGTGATTGATGTTGAAGCAATCAAGTTTAGACGCCAACTCATGATGGAGGAGTCTTTTTGCCTGATCTGGAGTTAACAACATTGATTTCAACCCATTAAGGGTCGTTTTAGACATAGAAAGGCTTCAAAATATCTTAACTTCAGTCAACTGAGCCTTACTTTGACTTTAGGTATCCCTTTGAAAATTTGAACACTTTTTCATTATTTTTTTGTGGTGAAATGCCTCCGTTCAATCCCTGATTCCGGTTGCTCCAATGATCTTGAGGTGTCGCAGATAGATCCATAGCTGAGGTGGAACATCACTGATGAAGTGTGCATGTGAGCTGCAAAACTCAAAACCTAAGTTTGATGCTTTTGATTCAAGGGTGACTTTTCCTAGCAGGGGTGCTTTTAGCTCCAGACTTAGTCAATTTCTTGATGTGTTCTTCAATCCCTCCAGTTTGATCCTCCGTCCTCTGATCTGAGATCATTGCTGATTGATAAGTCTGATGACCTTCCTAAAGCATGGGATGGATAACCAGTCCTATCTTGGAAAGGATGACTGGCTTCATGGATTGTGAAAGTTGGTTTAGGTGCCTCAAAAGCATGGGCACCTTTGGCCTTTTGACCAGTTATTTTCATGTTGTAAACTTTCAAGAACTACCCTAGCTTGATCTCTGTTGTTAGGTGTTTGATTTGTCTGTTGTCTTCGCTGACGGTGTCATTGTTGAGATTGATCAAAACAGAGGAGGTCATCCTGGAGGTTATTGAGCTTGCAGATTGCATCTGGTTGCCCAAAAAGCTTGGCGCTTATTTCTAGGAAGATGCATTTTTCTTGACACTTGTTCAATTTCTTTGTGTTCTTCATTTAACCTTCACCTTTGGTGTTTTCTGCTTGATCTTTGCCTATGAATGCTTGATAGGACTTGTGAACGTGCAGTTGGATTGATTGCGAAGTTGAAAGGATGCTGAGCAGATGCCTTGAAGAAAGCAGTTGTTGAGAACTTCAACAGGTGGATCCAAATGAAGGGCGCCCCTAGCCAGCAAGGGCTCTTTTGCTTTGATGTTCATTGAGTTACCCTCTGTTTCACATGCTCGGATGATCAACATCCGTCGTCGTTTGATGCGTCTCGTAGATTGGCGAGCAGGTTTGTTACAAAGTTGAGCTGACGCCGGAGAGATCACCTGAAGATAAGTTTGCTAAAAAACTGACATTTGGATAGTCTTATGCTTGGGCGCCCTTGGTCAACAGGGGCTATTTTTTCATGTTTTGATTGCCATTTTTGATGACTTTTTCTTTTAGCACCTTTTGCCTTTTCCTTCATTTGACGACGTTTGATGGATGTGTTGGATTTTCTTGACGATCCATCGTAAAGCTGGCAGAATCATGGAGGAGATGAATGTCTAGGCAAGACTTGATGACTGCCTTTGACCTCTCGAACTCATGGGCGCCCCTAGTCAACAAGGGCTCTTTTGATCGCAGCTTCATCATTTCCTTTGAAAATCTTCATCTCTTCATGTTTCACGTTCGCCGTGCATCGTGATTGATTTATACATTGTTGTTGATGATGCGGATGCGTGTATCTTAGCAACCACATTCACCATGTTGCATGTATGGGTGTTGGAAAAATGACTAAGGCATTTGACTGCATAGCCTCCTCTTGGTAGTGAGGCGTGCATTCTCCAGACTTAGTCAATTTTCAACATTTTTCACTTTTGAAAATCCCCTCCGTCGCAGAGCATCTTTTTGAGCATTTTCGCCATGGTTTCTTCATTGAAGCTTTCGAGGCTTAGATTTCACCACCTGGTACTGGCCATTCTGCCATTAATGGCTGTGGAGATCCTAGCTTGCTTCCTAAAAAGTGAAAATAGACCCACCAGAGTAAAACATACTTTTTGATGATTTTGACTTGACCAATGTGATCGTGAAGTCAATTTATCGTATCAAAATCATTTTCAATCAATTCTGGAAAGGTCCTATTTTCAGGGGTTTCCCTAAAGACAGGGGTTTGAAACTCTAATTTTCAAATTTTTAGAAATTTGCAAGCATCTTCCTTGACACAAACCCACAAAAACCCTGTGTTTTGTTTGACCTAAAACATACTTTTTGACAATATTTTTACATGATCTAGATCATTTTAACAAAAATGTATCTTTGAAGCAAAAATTTATTTTGGGTACAACATTGTCCAAATCAATTTCCGGGTGTGCTGATGTAAATCGGTGTCAACTGTCTTTAGGAAATCATGAAGCAAGACCGATTTGGTCTTGAATTCAACTTGAGAGAATTGCATTCTGAAAATCTGGAAGAATGATTAGGCACATGACACTATTTGAACAACTTTTCTACAAAGGCTAAAAATAGCTTCGCCGAGGGGTAATTTTTACGAAATTTTTGGAGACATGGGTTTTGTTAGGAATATCTTTTGGAATGGACCTAGAACGTTAAATTTTCGAAAAAGTGATTTTTCCTTGGACATGCAACAACCCCTCAGAGGCAGAAGCTGCAGGAGCTTATTTTTCTCGGAAAATTTTGGCACATGGGTATTGTAGGCACCTTTGTGCTAAGCAAACCTAGTTTGTCAGTTTCTGAAAAATATGACTTTTTGTAGAAACCTTAAAAAATGGGGGCAACAGGGCAACTTTTCCGAAATTTTTTGGCATTTGGGTTTTGTGGCCAATTTTGTGCTGAATGTACCCAGAAGGTCAGATTTGTGAAAAAATGGAGTTTTGTTGTGCATGCAAGAAAACTTAAGACAGGAATAGAAGAAATTTGTGGGGAGAAGCTAGAAGTTATAAACTGTTGCCTTGGAAAATAACGCCTGGAGATGTGAATTCTAGAACAACGTCCTTCTGTGCAACCTAAACTTGGAACTACGAAGAACACTAAAAATGTCTTCCATTAGATCCTTAAAATGGCGTTGGAGAGAAAATATCCGTGTTTTAGCTCTTCAACCTGCAAAAAATAATGAATTATGACTCCTAGATGTTTGGTATATAGCATTTGGAACAAAGCAATTAGTTTGGGCGCCAAAACCTTGATTAAGGAGTCAATTTGTGTGATTGGGAATTAATTGAAAGAAACTCCATCAATTTTGGGACGCCTAGACATGAGAAAGTCTTCAAAAATATCTTAACTGGAGTTGACTTTTGGAATGTCACCTTGCTAGTGTTAGAATTTTTTTGAAGAATTTCAACTTTTGCTGTGTTGAACTACTTTTGTTTGATCTTGAATTCCGGTCGCTTGATTGATCCTAAGGCTTGGTTGACAAATTCACTACGGAGCTGGATCAACTTTGAAGAGACGTTACTGGAGGTTGCCAACCCTAAAAATGACTTCTGTTGGCTTGAATCCTTGGGCGCCTTTTCCTAGGAGGGTGCTTTTTCTTGCCAGACTTAGCCAATTTCTTGGATGATTTTCAATTTTTATAATTTGACCTCCCATGCTTTGATCTGTAGTTGAATCCATCGTGAAGCTGGAAGAACCCCGAAAAGGATGACTGATTGGGAAAGCTCTGAAAATTGATTTAGGAGGCTCAAATTCTTGGGCGCCCCTGGCTTACAGGGGTGCTTTTGTGCTTCTAAGACACAGTTTCCACTTTGTAACCCTCCACAAAATGCTCTAGTTGGGTCTTCATCGCCGAATGGTAGGGGCGCTTTTGTGCTTCTAAGACACAGTTTCCACTTTGTAACCCTTCACAAAATGCTCCAATTTGGTCTTCATCGCTGAATGTTTGATTGCTCCGTTGATTTTATTGATGGTCTCATTGCAGAGATTGATCAACTCTGAGGAGGTCTCCTAGGAAGTTGTGATGCACGAAAGCTGCATTTGGTGCACCAAAAAGTTGGGTGCCTTTTGCTAGAAGGGTGCATTTCCCTCTATACTTTTTTAATATTTCCAACTTGCCTTGACTTTCAACATTTTTGTGCTTGACCTTTGTTTGTGAGTGTTTGACAGGTCCCTTGAGTTGGCAACTAGATTCATCGCGAAGTTGGAAGGATTCTAAGTAGATGCCTTGGAGAAGACAGTTGCTAAAAACTTCATCTGGTTGCTTAAAGGTTGGGCGCCCTTGGCCTGCAGGGGTGTAGTTGCTCTGATGAACTTCAATCTATCTTTTGTTCCACGTGTTTGTTTGATCAACAACTATTGCCGTTTGATAGGTCTTGTGGACTGGTGAACAAATTTGTTGCAAAGTTGGGCTAAATTTGGAAAGATCATCTAGAGATAACCAATCCAAAAACTAACATTTGAGAGCTTTCTTTGGGTGCCCTTGGCTTACAGGGCTGCAATTTCCTTGATAGACTGCCATTTTCGATGACTCTTGCTTTCAACATCCGTTTGCCTTTGCCTTCGTTTGTCGGTGTTTGTTGAATTTGGTGAATTTGCTTGACGATCCATCAGAAAGCTAGCATAATTCTGAAGAAGACAACTGGTTTTGCAATTCTTAACAATTGTAGTTGGCCTCTTGAATTCATGGGCGCCCTTGGCCATCAGGGGCACTTTGGGCTCCAAAGTTGGTCATTTCTTGATGATTTTGACCTCCTCGCGATTTGCGTTCATCGTCTTGCTTGACTGGGTTGATCATTACTGTGGACGACATGACCGTGTTCACCGTTGTGATTGTTTTCATCACTTCACGTGCACGGGCATTGGAAAAGTTTGACCGAGGTGTTGACTGCAAAGGCATCTCCTTTGTAGCAAGGTGTGCATCTTCCAGACTTAGAATAGTTTTTAGCAAATTTCAACTTTTGAAATTCCCCTTCGTCGTGAAGCATCTTTTCAAGCATCTTTCGCCATAAAATCTTTTGTGCAGCGTTTGAAGCTTGGATCTTGATACCTGGTATTGGCCATTTGCCATTGTTGATGTAATTTCCCCATTTTGGGATTACCCTAAATCTGCCTTGATTTCTTGAAGATATCCTTTTATGATGGTCTAGTGTTTATATTGCATTGTTTTTCTCCTTTTCCTAATCAATCATAGGATAAAGACATTCATAAATTTATTCATTTTTCTATCAAATAATTACAATTACTTATAAGGCTCAATAATTGCTACAAGTATCTTTATTGTATAATCGTATTATATATATATATATATATGTAATTACATACAATAATGTCAATGGAGCATAACATATCAGCAATGTTATAAGATAACTAGTAGCATGCATGATTTATATTCCCCATGCAATCAATAAAAAAAATAGATAACATTAAATAAACAGCATCATGTATGAATTACTATTAATTAGACTATTATTTAAATCCATGATGTATTTATCAACATCATTATTTAAATGTACTAACATTTATCTAACTTATTATTTAAATTCATAAAATACTTATCTCCTTATATTCATAAAATACTTATCTACTTTCCATCTGACTATCTTATAAATTTCAGATGATTTGCAGTCTATATTTTATTTCCTTCCCCTTCTATACATATCTCATCCTTCCCCTTTTTATATCTTCACATTCAAATGAGAAGATGTATCTTTTTGAAAAGAGACATTCATTAGAAAGGACACAACCTTTTGAAATGATTGCTGCCTTTTGAAAACTAATTCCAAACCTTTCTAATTTCTATTTTATTGTTCTCTACACACTATTGATAGATCTCCTTTTTACATCTTCATTCCTTTACTCTTCTATCTTCTTCTTAAAATCTGATGTGTATTTAATATATCTTTTTTTCCTTTTTTTCTTCCCCACATCCCACAAACTTATTTTATATCCTTATACCTCCATGAAGAGAGGCATCTCTTTGAATAGAGATAACCCCACAAATGGACATGACCTTTAGTTAAACATTCCTTAATGATATCTCAAATTATATTCATTTTATTATTTTGTTTTGATGTGTAATATATTTTACTATTTAATTTTTAATTTATTTGTAATATTATTTATATTTATTATTTAAATATGTATATTTTAATATTTATAATATTATCTCTTAATAATTATTTTGATAATTATGATAGTATTTATATTAATGTATTTTATTTTGTATTGTCGATATATATTTATAATTACAATATTATCTTATCATGATTGTAATTATAAATATATTAAAACGATAATATTTTCTTTTATAATTTTAATATGTATTGTGTTATTCATTTTCACTTATTTGTATCTCAGAGTGTTCTACCAGTAAGTTTGGTAAGTGAGAACCAGCAGCTAGGCTTGAAGGATACCCTAAAACATTACATCTTGCCATGGAGACATTCACTTGTAGACAAACCCTTGCTTTAATCACCTTCCCTTGGTTTGCAACACATATTTCATCCCTTATAGAACTGGGCTTGCATCACTTGATGCCCTAAAACAACCTGGCACTCAACCAAAAAATTGGCTAAAGGACCAACTCTCAGAACATGCAACATACCTGCATATATAGCTTTATAGTTGTAGTTCAATTTTGAAGGCGTAGGAAGTAATTCACATCAACATTCATCCTCATGAGTCATTCTGTGCAGTCAAATATTTTGATTAGCACACAATGGCAGAATAGATTGTACTATATGAGAAGGAAAATCCTTCTTTGTGTTGGCATTTAAATTCGCACCTCTGGAATGCGTATTTGAAACAGACAGCTATGCATAGTAAAACTGCTCTTCAAATTAGGAGGGGAAGCTCCCTCTTGCTGATGGTGTTGAAAGAAAATAAACTAAAAAACTAAGTTGCCTATCTTTTTGATCAGCTAGAGCACAAGGTTTATAAAACACAAACGTCGCAGCTGAGATTTTCTGATTTAAGAACTTCAACTACGACTAACTTAAGCTAAAGACGTTTCTAACTTCTCAAGTAATACGCAGAGCAAGAGAAACTAGAAATGAACAAGGTTGATTCTCTGACAAAGTGCTTCAATAAACTCTTTTCCAACAAACATCTACACACTTCAATGTAAGCTGAAATTAAGATCATAAAAGCATAACACAAATAACGGAAATCTGAGACATTATACCAAGGCCAAGGAGGCTCATGATTTTATTTCTCAAACTTTTGGAACAAAGATTATCCTAACACATGCACGGAACAAGAACTTGCAGCTAAAGAGGCTTGCAAACTTGTTCTTACACAAAAGGGGCAGCGATTACAACAACTACTTGTTGGCTAAAAGAGACTCAACAATTCACTATCATAAACACAAGTGAACTGACATTGAATAACAACTTGCTGGCTAAAAGAGACTCAACAATTTGCTATCACAATAACCGTTCCAGAAAACTAATGAGCAAAGGCTCTTATTTATAGGCAAGCAGAGGAGTAGGGAACCCTAAAATCTCCTTGCTTTCACAATCTAGGGCTTGCTCAGCAAGCAAGCTTTATTTCTAAATCTAGAAAGAAGATAACATCTAACACCTAAAAAAGCGGGAAAAGCAGGAAACGCCAACTATTACATTTATCTTCTTTCTCTTCTTCAAAGAATGGATAAGAATCGTTCCAAGAATAGAAAGAAAGCGGAAATAAAGCTTTTAGATGAAAATCTGCTTTAAATCTCAATCATATCCGCTAAAAAGCAGGAAACTCGGTCCTGGTCAGGTGCATTGATACCATCTAAGGCAATATTCTGATTCTCCAAGATCTCCTCGCCTTCTGTGATCAAACTTAGAGAATCCTTTACTTCTTTAGTCGCTTTATGAGTTCTATTCTTGAAAAACATCGTTGCCCGAAAAGATGACTCATTAATTGATAACTTGGCGGCTTTGCAACTTTATGCTTCTGACTCTTCTCTTGATTTCCAACAGAAGAGTATTGCACAACTCTTTTCTGATACCTTTCCTTTTTCTTATATCACACCTCTTCGTGTTCTTCAGCTGAGATGATGCAGTTTTGATATAGTGCTGATTTGGTCTTAAACTCGAGGGGAGTGTACTCCATATTGAAAACCTTGAAGAATGACTGTAAACTCGCCTATGTTCAGACAAGTTTTGAGCAACTTTCTATTTTTAGAATGCTGGTTTTTCGGCCTCAAACGAACAAATTTTTGGAAATGTTTCTGAGATATGGGATTTGCTTAGAATTTCGTTGCAAGACAACCCAGATCGTCCGTTTTTGAAAATTTTGAATTTTGACTAAAAAAACAGCAAACCCTAATTTCTTCAATTTTTCACCGAAAAAGCTGGCACCTGGGTTTTGTTCAGAATACAATTAGAAGTAGACCCAGTTGATCAGATTTGAAAAACACTGATGGCTAATCGAAAAAGCAGCCAACCCTAGAATTTGAATTTTTTCTTGAAAAAGCTGTGATATGGGTTTTCTTCAGAAGACTGTTTTGAGAGGACCCAGATGATCCAAACTTGTAAACCCTGAGGACTTCACTGACATGCAAATAAAAAGCAATTGCTGCAACACGAGAAAATTTCTTGAAAGTTTTTCAAAAGAATGAGTTGAGTAGACCCAGAAGACTGAAAATTGACATCCTTGATCTTCTCCTTGAAAAATTTGATCTTTTGGATGGAAAAAGCATGAAAAAGCAAGGGTTTATATTGCTGGTTTGAAAATTATTCTTGAAAATCAGCAACCTTGAACTCTTGAATCTTCAAAAGAAAAACTTTGTTTGCTGCTCCTCTTTGCCACCTGCAAGAAATTGTGAAGAATGAAGGACAAGAATGCCTTAAATAAGTTTGAGGATGAGAAAATCTGCTTTCTTTTGCTTTCAATCCTTCAAACCCTAGCCTCAACTTGTGCATTGAATTTAGACATTTTCCTTCTCTATGAAATTTTGACATTCTGAAAATTTGGCTAAGGCATGGCTTCTTGGGAGCCAATCTCTTCTTGGGGCGCTTTTCTTCTCTATACTTAGCCATTTTCTTCACTATTTTCAATTTTTTTTTTTTTTGCTTGAGTTTCATCCTCTGTTCAATCTCGATTTTCGGGAGCTCAGTGAATGCTGTGATCCGACAGAATGATCCGTCATGGAGCCTAATTGTTTTTGAAGAGATCATCTGGAGACAACCTTGGCTAAAGACTTCATTTTGACCTCCAAAAGCTTGGGCGCCCTTCTTCACCAGGGGCACCCAAGTTCACCAGACTTAACCATTTTTCTTCAGTTTTTCAACTTTTCTTCCATTTTGACCCCTGGTTTAATCCTGATCACCGGCTTCCAAACTGATCTGATGAACGAGTTGGATGATTCATCGCGTAGCCTGACTGATTCTTAGAAGATTGTTCTGGAGGCTCCTCTGGCGAAAAACTTCGTTTTGACCTTCAAATTCATGGGAGCCTATTTCCTCCAAGGGCTCCGAACTTTCACAGTGTTAGCCATTTTTGCATGATTTTCAAGTTCTTCATTTCCCTTTGATTTTCTGATGAAATCTTGATTCCGGGAGCTACGCTGATCAGATCGATTGGCTGACAGGTTCACTGGATAGTTTGGCTAAAACCGACAAAGTGATCGTGGAGGCTGCATAGGTAAATTCCATCATTTGAAGCTTCAAAACTTTGGGCGCCCTTTCTCTCCAGGGGCGCCCAACTTGACCATACTTAGAATATTTTCCACTTTCATCTACTCTCTTCTAGAGATGATCTCGTCGGATCTGGAGTTCCAGGCGCCGGATTGATTGATGGTTGGGCTTATCGCGAAGTTGAGAAGATTCTGAAGGGGGTTCTCTGGGAGTGCCGACTACAAAAAAGTCCATTAGAAGCCTCAAAAGCTTGGGTGCCCTTCTTGGCTGGGGCGCCCAACTTTACTATACTTAGTCGTTTTTCATAAATTTTCACCTTTCTTTTGACTTCAGCATTTAAGTTCTTGTTTCACCTTTTGTTTCGCCTCCTGCATCTAACGACTGCCAACTCGGATTGACGAGCTGATAGTCTCGTTGGAAAGCCTGTTCAAATCTCATGAAATCACACTGGAGGTTCTATTGGAAAATTTATCTGTTTAAGCCCTCAAAATCATGGGAGCCTTTCTCTTAAAGGGGCGCCCATTTGCTCCAGACTTAGAATATTTTTCATTTAGGCTTTACCTTCAAATTCAAACCTTCATCCTATACCTTCACCTCGATCTGAATTTGTTGGAGAATGACAAGTCGGATGCTCTGAAGAAGACACCCATTGCGAAGCTGTCTGAATTCTGGAGAAATTGAGCATATTTGCAAATCCTTACAGTTGAGTTAGGCCCCTCAAAAAGCTGGGCGCCCCTGGGCACCAGGGGCACTGAAAGTTCCCTATTTTTTTTTTTTGTTGTTGTTGATATTTTCATGATTTTCACTCTGTCTCCTATTTGAAACTGCTCTATTTGATCTCGAATTCTGGGTGATTGGATGATTCGTTGACTGCACTGTCGGATTCGCTGTGGAGCTTCTTCTCTGTTCTTCGTGCTTGTTCACCAACTCGCCTTCTGTTCAATGCTTGAGTGTTGAATGTGACGCCTGGCAGCTGACTGACCTCCATCGATGACCTTGGAGCTCCTGATATGCTTCTGAAAAAGCATAATAGACCCACTAGGAAAAAATTGATCTTTTTGAGATTCTGACTGCACCAGCCTGATATGGAAGTATTTTGAGCCAATCAGAATTAGTTTGAACCCTATCGGACCGACTTTCTATTTTTAGAAAGTTTTTCCAATATCTGTTTCGAAAGAAACCCAGAAAAACCTAGAAAAAGTTACTATTTTTAGGAAATTTCTAAAAATAGCAGTTTTCCTAAAAAGTAGGGATGAAAAACTGAGATTTGGGTTTTGTAGATTAGGTCGCTTTGAGCAGACCCAGATCGTCAGATTTTGGGAATTTCACATTTTGAACCCTCATGCAAGACATGCACACCTAAATTTTGACCTTTTTGACAGATTTAACAAGACTTTTACTCATTTTTTCAAAATGTATAAGTGTAAGAAAAATTTTAATTTTGGGGTACAACACTTTGATTTGCATATAAAGGTGTAGGACAAGGGAGAAGATCTTCAACAATGGCACAAGTTAGGCATAATCAAAATGTGGGCCAGAAGGTCAATAGGAATCTCCATGCATTTAAGTTGAATTCATATAGCCATGTGATAAGTTGTAGTAGTAAACCATTCTAATGTCTTTTCTTTTGAATATTTACAAATATTTGATGAAATACATTAACCCTAACACTTGTTGATCATCAAGATCTTGATGTGGGCAAGATGAGAGCATACAATGATCTAGAACACTCTCTTTTCGCCAACAAACTGCACATATCTAAAATGAATGCATTAATAAAAATAATTTATATAACTAATGTCTTGATGGCACAACCATCTGAACTCACAAATTTATTCTAAACTGCAAGAGCTGAAAGTGAAATAGATAAACTATTGCTTTGGCAGCAGAGCCTTCCAGACTAAAACAACTCTAATCTAATTGGAGGAGAACCATCCAATTATTACAATACTAAGATGGCAAGAAACTAAACAATAAGCATTTTTACAGCTAATATATGTTCTAAATAACAATTTTATGAAAAACTGTCATTTACCAAATGTATATGTCCAGCTATAAAAACATTCCAGACATCCCATCAATTGATATTACTGATATATGATATACCCACTATTGTAAACTACAGGTGGCTGCTTAGAACATTGACAATGATGCATCAACATATTCAGAAACTGACTAGATTGGAGTGACACCTTTTAGAAGCAGTGCGGCTGGCTGTAGACTGCTCCAAATTGAATATAAACACCTGAAATGATTAGGCTGTCATCTGGCCCATTATAATTCCCCAGAATGCTACAATTCACTCCAAAGGAGTATGACCAGGTCATGATAGTAGAACAGCCTGGAACAAAGGTCATGCCGAACACATTGTACTGACAGTAGTAATCACTTGATGTCTAAGTCTGCTACAACAATTACAGACCAGGCTTCAGCCTTTAACTCAACCAGTGTGACCTACAGAATGGTTCGACCATTAGCAACATTCAAACTGTAGATGGTACGAGTAAAAAATAACACTTCCCCACAAAAGTTTGATATGATTTACAAACAAAATAAATCAACTATCACCTCAAATATGAAACTAAAAATCACAAATAACTTCTTAATCAATCAGCTAGAAGCTGCAAACATTCAACCCTTAGGTAATTCCTAGAATGAATTACTCAAATGGATAGGAGGGTTTTCATCCCCAAATCCATTTTGCCAAAGGATTTTCATCTTAGGGCAGAAATTATGAACAAAGTTCAATCTGAAAAAATAAGGATTTGATAGTAAACTGAAATGTCTTCTCCTTTACCCTAGCCCTTCTTTAATAGGTACTTTTGAAGCAATAAAATCAAAATGTTATTTTCTATTTTACCCATTTTCCTCCAAAGCATATTTCAAAAAAGGTGACTAAAAGAACCTTTATAAAATAATATTATTTTTAACCCCATTCTTAGCATCACTTTTGGTCCCTCTTTTAAAAACAATTATTTTTATAATAAAACATAAGTTGTCTTTTTATGAATATGACTTAAAGTTACTTTTTAGAAGACTTAAGTTAAATTATTAAATTATTTCCTTTGCAGTACCACATTAGCCTATGGAAAATAGAATAATAGGCTAAGGGTCTTCATTGGACTTGCGCTTGAAAAGGGGAGATGACACCCATAAATGACAGTGGAGTCTCAAAGAGGAGAATAGGGCAAGCAGTTGGCATATCCAAAAGCTATAGAACTTCATCGAGAAGGACACAATAGTTGACCTGTTAGTTCCAATTATCTGCAATAGCTCAGAACAATTCTTTAAAGCTCAAACATGATCACAACTTGTCCCTAGAGAACTATGGCCATTAATGATAACTTACGAATCATCGTCTTATCAACACTATACATCAAAGCAAAGAAGAAAATGAAATCATAGTCTATAGTAAAAAAGAGAACCATTTAGAATTAAATGGTATTGAGTGCATTGAGTAGACCCATGGTACATAGGGACATCACTGTATGGTGACGTCATGAAGGAAATGGGGCTCCTATACTGTAGCATACAACTTCAAAAGAATGATATTACCCCTGCCAACAAATTAAATCACCCCCACAATGAAGACCACATTCAAATACATGTTGCCAACACCAAGTAGATACCAATGAGCTTGAGAGTTGCTTTTACTTAAACAACCAAGGCTAGCACATTGTAACAACCACCCCTGATTTTTTTTGATTTGTTTACTGAGTAGGATGTGGATTGTAGGTTTGTTCTTGTTTGCGAGTTCTTTCAACACATCATGATATTCATAGGAAACAATACAAAGAAAGGAAATGAACATGGATTTTGCTTCATCATCATATTGCATATCATATTGGCAATGAATTACAATAGAAATCAGACTTAAAGAAATATGTTTCAGACCTGATAACAGACCTGAACAGAGCCTTTTCAGTCATATATAATCAGCATTACATTCCCAACTTTCACAACAAGGATGCTAAGAAATAGAATGAACCAACTACAACACCTTCCCTTCAAAGAGCAGCTACTATTGACTCACAAAGTGCAGATTTCAGACCCTGATAACAGCATACCTGATTAGTTACCAACTCCAGAATGGCATGGATCCCTAGGAGAGGCGATCTGCCTCTAAAAAGCAGTTCTCCACCAAAACTTACAAATGAATTCTCCGAATGTGGCACTCAACAGTGAGGAGTCTTTAGGAACAATGCCCAAAACAAGTCTCCAAACATCAATAGAGTTATGAGCAATTTAGTACTTCCAGCCACTGTGAAAAAGTGATTTTCCAGAGCTCAGTAAAAGCATATCAGACCTCTGAAAATGAGTTCAAACACCTCCAACAGACACCAAAATGAAACAATTCATCTATCACACCAAAACCTCGGATCCCACATCAAAATACGGAAAAAATCTTCATTTCTAAACCACCAAAATGAAGAAAATCAGAAAGTCTGTGACTGCAAATGTGATCCCTGAAGTAGAATCACTCCTTCCGGCTAGGTTGGGTCTCTCACCATCGAAACCAGCAACTAAAGATGAGGGTTTTCGTATTTAACCATCAGAAATGGAAACTTGGAGACAATCTAGCAGCATCACATTATGTTGCCAAAATAGAGATAATGAAATGAGAACCCAAAAGGTGAATATATAGAAGAGGAGGGGAAATTAGGGCAACAAACATTCAAATTCATTTCTCCCTCCAAGAATGCTACTCCCCCCCTTCATGAGCCTTTTGATTTAATTTTAATTTCCCTTATGTCTCCCTCAAACTTGGCGTCCACTTTTGGAGGCTCTTATTTTAACTTTAAAAACAAGATAATTCACTTTTTAACTAAGCGTGAGACATGGGGCCCTGTTTATGAACACATGACCCTCACTTAAGTTATAAAGTAACTTTATAACAAAACTTAAGTGACGAAAATATAAGTATTAATTTAATCACCCTTAGAACTCACCAATGCCATAACAAGAAATATTGCATTGTTGGAGAAATAGAGGCCAGGACTAGCTGCTAAAAATAACACTCACTAAAAATAGCAACTGCTAAAAATAGTAAGTGTGCCCAAACACCAAACTAGCACAATCTGAGATACACTGAAATTTACTATAAATAGTAAGTGTTAAAAATGGCCATTGCTATAAATAGTAACCCTTGCTAGAAAACACCTAAAACTACCACAAATCCCAACACAAGCCTTGAATCCCCTAACCAACTCCACTTAGCCTACGGGAACCCTAGAATAGGCTAATGGAACTCCCAAACTGATCGGGTGCAAGAAGGGGACAGTACACACATGCGTATAGGAGAAGCATGTAGAGAATTTGTTGAAAGTTCAAAGAAAGCCACAAAGGAAGTTGGGCCCCTTTGAGATGGACACATGGCATCCACAAATTGGGCCATGCATGTGAAGGACTCACCTTGCCGAACTTATCGCATGCCACTGTAAGCATTGAGCACATTGAAGACAATCATATGGTGGATGGAAAGGTGTCTTGAGATCAATTGTTAATGCATGGTCCTAAACTAAATTGCTTGATCAAAGAATTTCTTGACAATGCCATATTGTGTGCTACCAATCCAAACATGCCACGTTGCCACATAGGATGCATATGCTAGTTGCTAAGAAGGTGGGCCTTACTATATGACACATAAGGTCCACTTAGCACTTGAAGATACATTGTCATGTTGAGGACATGCCACACTAATGAAATGAGGGTCTGCCATTACCAAAGGTGACATGTTGCAAGCCACTATTTGTTCAAAGAACCAGCATGGACTCTTGAGAAACTAAACACATAAACTAAATGGGTTGATGGGCCCACTAGTGACATTGTTGTAGGGATAGGTGCCAACTCAACACAACACAAATAGAGAGAGGGAAGGCATTTAGAGGATGGGCCACCATGAAATTTTGATGCATTGTAATGGTGTGGAGATGCATGGTAGAGAGTGAGTGGCTAGTGGTAGACAAGGATATAATCAATGGTGGAGAGGAAAGGGGCCATTGACCTAATTGGGCTAGCAAGCAGACATTGTAGGCCAATGGGGATGGTAGCATGTTGTGCGTTGGATGGATTGAGCTAGTAGTGCTAAATGCCAAAGAAAATGGCATGCGTTGTAAGTTGTGTGGGGACCAATTGAGCAAGTCATTGAGCAATTAGAGCAAAAGTGCAAGGAAGTTTTGGTAGGTAAGATTGTATAAATTATGGTGTACTTGGGAATATGAATTCACATAAGGTAAATGCACAAGGGCTAGGGCTTTGTAGGCTTCCATTGAAGGGTTTCAAGAACAAACCAAGGATAACACTATATAGAAGAACCATCCAAGACAACTAAGTAAATCAAGGAGGCCACAACACACAAGACTCAACCATTAGGGCACACGATACTAACCCCAAGATAGATAATGCCAATCCAATGATGCAATTGGATTGGCCACCATTAATGTACATGGGGTAGTCATTTAGACATAGGATTCTATAGAAATGAATAGACAAGGGCATGGTAGGATGTCCTAAATGACACTAAGACCATTGCCTAAAAGAAAACCCTAAACACAAAAACAAGGAACCCTACATTTCTCAAATTGATTATAAGTAGAGGGCTACCAAAGCATGAAGGAAGACAATGATCTACAAAACTAGGAGGGTGCCAACACAATTTTCTACCAATTAAAAAAAAATACCTGTATTCAATTGCAAACAAAGATTTGATTGAATAACACCAATGGATGCTACTTATTGTCTAAATTGGCGACCAATATGTTCAACATAGGAAATGATAAAATGAAAGACAAGTTGCTAAAGCAATACACAAAGTTATTACTCTAATGAATAGTCAAGCATCAATAGAAAGATTAACAAGGTTACTCAATTCAATTTAACTTGTGGCATTACAATCATAAATTTAACAATGAATGAATAACAATAATATCTGAACAATTTTTGTAGTATAAGCTTTGCATTCACCATCCTTTGATACACACAAATACAATGATATCACTTGACAGCTTGAACAATGATTTTTGCAGCATAAGCTTGCTTGCCAAATCCCCCCTTCACAATGAATTTGAAACACCTATTTATAACTCTGAGGCAGCTTTTTAGGGTTGAGAATAATAATAAAATATTTCTTTACAATATGCATTAAAACTATCTCATTCTTATCCTTTGAAAATAGGCAAAAAAAATCCCAAATAGACTAAATAGTCTCCTTTCAGCTTCAAATCTGCTTTATTTTGTGAAATATGCTGATATGATTAGAATGTCACCATCATTTTGAGTGCTTTTTTCGCTTTATCAATAAATATAGATGTTTGGGTATTGTCTTTGCTGACTAACTCACCTTGTTGCAGCTTTTGGCCACCTTGACCAGCTTTGTTGTAGGTTTGAATTGGTATAGCCACTCAAAAAAAAAAAAAAAACCATTAGTTTTTCACTTGATTTTACTTTTTTAGGCCTTTAAGCCACCATGACTAATCTTGCAACATTTTTTGGGTTTCATAACCATTTCAAAAGGGCAAAATAACTTGTATTTGAAATGCTGAATGCTTATCACACTTCTCAACCACCTTGACCAAAGGAGACGTGACTTAAATTAAGGTGAAATAGTTGTTTATTGGCTGCCCTACCATGCTTGAAAGGGGCCATAACATTTCAGAATGTGGAGTCTTTGTTAGTCCCAGCCGTTGTACTATTCTCATTCAGCAGTCATACTACCTTATCTCATAAAAGGACTTATCTCTGGATATAATTTGTTAAAATATCAGAAAGGACATTACATCCTCACCACTTCCTTCATTCTCCACTATGCCTGAGGTGTTGGTGACATATGAATTAGCAAATATTTGATTATCAACTTCCTAAAGTTAAGATGATAGAGTGTGCACTCAAGTAAACAAAAACAATAACAGATACTTTATTTTGCCTCCAATGTTGTGTAAGCAATCCTTGTTTCCAAGGTCAACCATTATGTTGTTTGTTTGTTCAAAGCACTGACACAAATCAAAATTGTTATCATGATATAGAGAAACTTTGTTTAGGGATAGTTCAAGGAAGCCTAGGCATCTGCTAGCCATCCTAGGCATTTTGGGGAGTCCCCCCAATGTCCCTTGTAGGTGGGGATGGCCCTAGGACATCTTACTTGTAGGAAGTGGCGAGGGACATTTCATCCATGTACTTGAAATGACTCATTTTTTGAGTGGACAGATCCCCAAAACATTAATAATTTAATTATGAGGCTTTTGACATGGTTTAATCTTCATTAAGCTAGTATTTCATTTTTTTGTTGTTGTAGATCTCACTAGCTTGAGAATCCTTTTTTTTTCTTTGCAATTTTCTCTAATTTTCATCACAATACTTTGTTTCATTAAATGATCCTTGTGGGTGGGTTTACTCTTAGCCTTCCCAAACACTATTTTTGATTTTTTTATATCCCCTTTTTGTTATCTATTCTTGTGGGTGGGTTTACTCTTAGCCTTCCCAAACACTATTTTTCATTTTTTTATATCCCCTTTTTGTTATCATCCTTGAGTGCAAAAACATATGATTCATTTCAAAATATATTTTCTCCACTTCAAATAATTGTGTAGGAGCACATTTCTTTTTCTACCTCCATTCATTACTTTTCCATATCTATTGCTTTGAACCTGGTTTCTTTCCAATCTTATTTTGAATTCTCTTGATGTTTTTGTTTCTAAGAGCTTATTATGCGGGGATAGGATCTTGTTTCATTTATTACTACTGAATGCTCCACTAGCTCAGATTTTTTTCAAATCCTTTTTAATGCTATATTTCTTGATAGACATGGCACCTTAAGGGAATAATTCATAATCTAATTCCCAAAGCTAAGTTCTTAAGTATATGAAAATTTTAGCTATTGTTGGAAGAGGTTTGGAGAAAACTATTTTGATAGAAATTCATGCATGTGGCTAGAGAGTTTTTCTTAACTAAATTAGTTGTGCTAACAAACTCTCCAATATTTTCAAAAATTGTACCGTTCCATATTCGGTAATCCAAATGATCTAACCAACATAGGTGATTTTTGTCATCAATTCTGTACTTGTATTCCATTGTCATAATTATAATATTGCATTCTAATTAAACCAAGGCCCTACCTAGCAATCCCTATCTCTACCATTTGAACTCCCAAAGTTGGCTAGGAAGAATCTTTTTGTGAGGATCCTCATTTCTCAACTTACCCATTAAAATCCATATTCATAGTTCATATTAGGCCAATAACTAATGAATTAGTAAAGACTTTGCTAGTTAGAAATTTTACCTTTGGTTCTATCAATTTGCCATCAATCACCAACACTATGGTTTCTTTTCCATTTTAACTCTTTTGAAATTCTTGCCCTTTTCTATTAGGTTTTGCTGCTTTTCCTTGCTTTCAAACTTTTTTTTTCTTGCAGCCTCTTATTTCTTGTTGTTCCATTTTCCTTATTTTCTTGAAAATCCCCTTTTGTTGTGCTATAACATACACCCCTGATTTTTTTTTGAAACTCCTGTTTGCTGGTTGCTTGTTCAATGATGTGTTTGTGTTTTGTTTTCAATATGTTTTCAGATGAATATAACATAAAGAGAAGATTGCAATGAACAAAAAACACAAGATACTAAAGCCTTTCAATAAAGATTGAAACAAACAACATAAGCAATCATTTTTTGTTTTATATCAGAATATTACAATGTATTTATCAGACCTGGTAAAGCTTGTTATAGCAGCAATAAAGCTTCCAAATTGGCACTGGGCAACACCAAGCTTTAGTCTTAAAAACACCACATTTTCTAGTGCCTAGTCCACCACATTCAAACCTCAAAACCCCAACAATTGAAGGCTAACACGTGCTGGTCAAAACTAAACTTTCCTGGCAGCAAGGGCGTCCCCTCTTGAAAGTTCGACCTCCTCTAATAAATTCAAAACTCCATCAAAAATCACAAACTTGTGCTTGAAATGATCGCCATGGAGAGGCCCATCCTTTTATCCAATACCCATTTTGATTCTTCAGGGTGTCTCAGAGTTATGAGCAAAAAGGTGAGTTCTGACCTAGAAAAGCAATGCCTAGGAAATGAAACTAAACACACCAAAAACTTCACAAAACGCTCCAAAACTGAATACTAAGCAAACCACACCAAAACCCTTCAAAAATATTGATAAATCTTCATTTTTCCAATCACCAAAATTGAACTCTGTGAAGCGCTTTGTGATTCCAATTGTAGAAACACTCTCTATCTGATTAGGGTGGATATTTCACTACTGAAACCAGCCCATATGAAGAGGGTTTTCATCCTCAATTCGCAGCCCAAGCAACCTGGAGAAAATCCGGGAGCATTTTGTTAAGTTGTTAAAGCCAAGATAGCCAAATGAGAGCCAAAATGGAGTGTTAAAGAATTAGGGCGATGGAATTCAAAAACTTCTTAATTTCTCCCTAGAAACCAACGCCCTTCTCGAGCCTTTTGAAAATTAAAACATTTTAATTTGTTTTTCTCCATAAGCGTCCACACAAGAGGAGATATAATAATAATAAATCTTTAAAAACAACTTAAGTTGTTCGACTAGGCTCAAGGTACCTTTTCGAATGACCACACACCCCTCAACTTAAGTTTATAATGTAACTTTATAAAACAACTTAAGTGGTTGAATTAAACAAATATTTAAACACTGCAACCTTAGACTCTCCGAAAATCAACTGAGAAATAATTCTGCTGCATGTATATTGGCCTGGGACCAACTCCCCCAAAGACGACTTACTATAAATAGCACTACTAATAATAGTAAGTATATACCAAACGCCAAAACTAAGCAAAACTGAAGACCACTGAAGAACAATGTGACCAACTGAAGATAGCAACATCATAATCGACCACTGCTATAAATAGAAACCCCTCCGGAAACCCCAACACTGAACATCAATGTTGGCAACTGAGTCCCCTAACCACATCAACTAGTCTACGGGAACTCTGGAATAGGCTAATTGAATCACTGCACTGCTCAAGGGCGAGAAGGGGACATTACATGTGCCTATGTGCCATTTTATTCATCTCCATTTTTTTTCTTTCTCCTAAGCGTATTTCACATCTTGTCTCCTTTCCTTAATCTTCCTCTTTTAGATCCTTTGTGCAGGTCTTTTTGTTTTCCTTTCTCAGATAACCTATCACCTTTTTACACTAAAATGCTTTTTGTTACAAACTATTAAAATCTAGGTGCTAAGGATTAATCTAAGCAGAAATGTCAATGTTTGTAGTTAAATAGACTCTAGATAACATAATAAATGTTGAATCTATGATCATCATTATTTTCACACTTACAAGCATAGTTTAAAAAATTGCTAAAAACTTGTAGGCGTTTGCTAGAAATTGTAATGTCCCCTTCCAACTAGACATCAGTTTTTTAGCAGGATTAACCTATTAGTTGACCCTCGTAGGCTAATGAGGATGGATAGAGGATCTTTTGGGGCAGATACTTGGTTAGTGGATGGTTTATTTCTTCTCCAGAGACTAGTGAGGTTCAGGTTTGGCCTTTGCAAAGGTTTTAGGACTTAGTTTCTCATACTTACTATTTATAGTAAGTCATTCAGTCAGGGTTACTATTTATGGCAGGGCACCTGAATGGGATATTTTGACAATGTCGATTCCAGTATTCATTTGGATTGATGGATTAAGGAGTTTTGCCTAAGTTATGACATTTAATTATTATTAAAGGCGACTTTAATAATAATTAATATTTTAATGTTATATTATAACATTATATTTGCACTTTATGACTTAAAGGTCCATTTATCATTAAAAGGGGGCCATTTTAATTAATAAGTTTGGGCGTTATCTTCAAGGAGATTATTTAATAATTCTAAAGTGCAAATATTATATTATTTAAAATGATAAAAAGGCAAAAGAGAGAGAATCGAACTTTTGAAGAAATATATAAGGCAAAGCCAGGAAAGGTCGACTCATCCATTGTGCATTTGATAAACTTCATTTCTTGGTCTCTTTGGCATTTGGAGGATGAGACCTAGGGTTTCTTCATATCTAGAGCTTTTCGGCATTAGAGAGTGTAGCTTTTTCTTTGTATCAGCATTCTGAGGTTGTGAGACTATCACCTAAGATTGCTTTACTGTTGGCTTCACTCAGGAGTCAAGTTTGGGCAGATTGGAGAAATATTTCAAGGGTTTTCAGGCCTGTTCTTCATTGTGGAGGCGAATATTCTTAAGGGCTGCATTTTATAATCAATACATACTCTTGCTAGGGCCGTACTTTCTGTCTAGTAGCTAGCCGTAGCTCCTCCCAGCCATGGTGTGATTTCTCCAAGGAAAATCGCCTTGCTTTTTGGGCTCTATCTTCTTTCATTTTTGGTGTCACTCTCCATTGAGGCCTTTGGGGTCGATTTGAGGTGGAGATACCTTGTTTTGCAGTAGATCGACTTATTGAAGGGTTTCCTACTTGCTACCAGTATTTGCCAGATTTGATATAAATAATTGTAGCAAACTCCGGGTATGCCATTATGTGTAAAAGCTTAAAATAATCAATAGATAATATATATTATCTTTGCTGCAGTAATATTTTCAGTAGTTTGCATTTTGATTTCTTTTAGTTCTTTGCCTGGCATTTTATTTGAAAAAATACAAAAAAAGCAAATATAAAGCAAAAAAATACAAAAAAATCATAAAACCCAAAAACAGTTAAAACACACTTTCAGCAGTTAGCAATCAGCAGTACAGAGGTTTTCAGTTTGGGAGAACTTAGGGTTCTTACATTAATTGCTAGTCAAAACTCAAGCCAAGTGACTCACTATAAAACTTACTTCGAGTAATTTAAAAAAGTCACAATGATTTATACAAAAAACATCGTGGGTACTCGGAAAATTCACGAAACCCAGCAGTTTAACTCCACATAGATTATAATAAACATAATAGTTAATACCTATTATGGTGCAAAGATGCAACAAAATTTTGCATTTTATTTTCACAGGTTTAAACTTTTGAAGGTGACAGCGAGCTACGCGAGGGTTTGATGGTCTTACAGTTTTCAAACCGTAAGGGCTTCAAAATTGGTTTGAAGATCATTTTGTGGTGTTCTTCAAATTGCCTTTTTTAACATTTTATTATATTGTTGTGTGGTTTCTTGCCTCTATGACCTCCTTGAGTTGTGTTTTTGCATACTATAAACACCTGGTCGTTTGCATGAGCCATCCCATTGTAATTCTTGCATCCCACAACTGTCTCACTTCACATTATTATCACATATAGCTTGTGTATCCATTATTTGAGCTCTTGTAAGTTTTAGATTCTCTTCAATTTCATTATTATTATCTCCGACATCTTATTGCTAAAACATTTATTGAAATCTAGAGATTACTTTGAGATTTTTAGATGTTTTATAGGCTACAATGCAACACTTTGCATTTATTTGACTTTGTTACAAAGCTGAAAATAAAAAACTAGGTGCTTTTCTCTCTTGGTAATTTCATCATTAGATTTAAGTTTTATATGTGGTATGAACGAACTTAGGCTAATTTAATTGTCTTTGTTTATTGTGTTAGTTGTTTATTATTCTAGTTTGAACACCATTTTCAAGCCCTTTGATTGGAATTTTAGAGGCCCATATTACTTTGAGCATGAGCTGCTTTTCATATTTTCCTTGGTCTTCTTAGTCTATCTTTCTAGCTTGTCCTCTAATAGCATTGTCCTAGAGTGTCTTATTATTATTGTTATTATTATTTCCACCCAATAATTTGATGACTATTCTTGGTTAGTATTAGCCACATAGAGCTAGGAAGACTTTTCTAAGCTTTAGTTGTATAAGAAATTTATGATTTGTAATTTTTGTTAATATTGAAACTTTGAACTCATTTTTTGGTCTTTGAAACATATTGAACTTTAATTTTGATCTATATATGAAGGAAATCATTAATATGGTTTATAAATTCAGTAACATGCATGTTTTTAAAGTATATTTAAAAAAATAATGTAATTTTTAATGTTTGAGAAATTTGCCAAGTTATTGCCGAGTTATTCCCTAAGTTTTTGGCCAAATCCCAGGTTTTTAAATTTTTTGGGTCTACCAAGTAATTGTGGAGTCCAAGTTTTTAAACTATGCTTACAAGGTAAAATGTCTTTCAAAGTGATGTTATAAAATATTTTTGTTCAATACCTAATGAAATTTTATTTTCTTATTGGTTTTCATGGGCAGAGTGTGAGAATCAATTACATAATAATGGCTTTCAAGCCGAAAATAGATGCACTACTAGTGCCTCTAGTGATATGCATGATGAAGATCGTGTCATGGACACTGTAGGTGCCATTTGTGTAGATGCATTAGGGAACATAGCTGCTGGGGCATCAAGTGGTGGAATAGCAATGAAGGTGAGATTCATTTGCTAGTTTAAATTTTAGTATTTTACCTTGTTGATTGTTATTAGTTTCTAACGAGAAATTTTGTTTGATGTTTTCTTGTTTGCTTTGAGTACTGTTGTCCCTAATTTTTGACTTGTTAAAAATTGGGATAACCAATCGAAATTTTGATAAGATTTAAAGATTTTCTCTTCTAAGGCACGTATTTCGAGGTGCAAAGATTAGCAAATCTCAATTTTAGGTCTATAGTCCTTTGGGTTACCACTTTTTACACATTCTCGTCCGTTTTTCGTGAAATTCTGAGTCATTTTTAGTGTGTTTTTGGTCAAATTCGGGTTTTTCTAACATCACTGCAAGTAGGAGTTTTTAAGCTTCACTGCAAGTCAACGATAAGAACTTTTTGTGTCTATTGCAAGTCTTTTGTTTTTATTTTCTTTTAAAAGCCTTTTTAGGAACTTTTTTTGTTGTGTTGCAAGTATAGGAACTTTTAAACTCCTTTACAAGTTACTTTTTCATTCAAGTTTCTTGCAATAGCATTTAAAAATTCCGATTTCACTTAAACACTTGTAAATATCTCTGAAATATGCTAACCAATTTTTTCGAAGGAATAACACAAAATAACCAGCAATAGATGATTGGATTAGCGTTAGCCTCAAATCAAAATCTGAACTTGAATGGAAGATACTGAACTTGAACTGAAGAAACTGAACTTGAATAGAAGCACTACTCAACGTCAAGAATGTGCACTCAAGATCCCACTGAGGGCGAGGTGCTAACATATGACGGAGTCTAGAAATTGAAATTAAGAACTATCAGGCGGATAACCAGCCATGAGAAACAATTCCACGCTACCACCAAACAGTGGGGGGAAAAGATTACAATGAAAGCAATTCATCCGCTGCGGCGGGCATCCACAGAACTGTGGGGATTCACCACTATGAGTGGGTATAAGTTATTACAATAAAATTAACCACACTGGCGGTAAACCATCCAGGGGACTTATGTGAGAAGATACAGAAAGAAATTGCAGCAATTAAAAACTGGAACAGTACTACTGTTTGCAGTTTGTACAAATGAATAATAAGCTGCAAAATTACTTAGAAATTACAATAATCTTCAAACACAAGATGGATAGATGTTTTTCAATGTTTGTAGAACTTTCTAACAGCAGATAATAAATCAGAAATCAGAACTACTACAATCTGATACAAAACTGTGAAACTGGAAATATCAATCTGCAACTATGAGAATCAATGAAATCTTCATAACTCACTCAATTCTTCTCCGAATGACGTGAAACGAGTTGCAAATGCACCGTACAAGTCTGGCGCCCAAGTTAGAATCCAGAAACAGCAACCAAAGTCCTTAATTTATTTGGCACGAATTCCAATGCAGCTCTAAATGGTACGGCCCCTTGAGAAAATCGACTTTGCAATATAAAATCAACAACTTCAAAATAAAATCTGATTTTTGGTGGAAGTTGGCGCCTCCAGTCAACAATTAGATTGCTCAAACACCCAGAACTAAATAAAAATCACTCAGCAAGATATGAACAGAAAACAGCTTCAGCTGTAGCAAAACCAGGAACTTCAAAACTGTAGAATTCACCAAAATTCTCAACCTTTATTGCTCAATCTGCTAGTCTGATGTGAGAAGCAGCAATGTTCCAACTAGGTGTTGTATTTCAAACACGAAATTGGGAATGGGCTAGGAGGTAGCATCCTCGAAGCAATAGCAAAATGTCCATAGTCATTTTGACAGCATAACAGTAAGGTAATTGATGGATATCAAATGCTGGAGTCATGTCTTCATTTTATAAGAATTGAGAAACTCTTCAACTTCCTCAATGGTACGCCAAAAGACAACTATTTGAATTCTCCTTATTTTCAAATTTCATAAAAATATATTCCTCATAAAGTGGCGTCCACTTTCCTCCAAGCATAAATTCAAAAATATAAAATATTAATATCACCTTATGACAAGGCGTACCCTTCAAGTCCCCTTTTTTAAAACAACTTGCAAGTTGTATCCTTAGGCCAAGGGGTGGTCAATTGAAAAATATAACACTTATGCCAATACTTAGTAAATTTCAACAATTAAGGCTTGAGAGGAAGATATTGAAACAACCAATAACATGCTCAACTGAAGTGATGACTGAAGACAACCAACTGCATACTGCCACAACTATCATTTACTAAAAATAGTAAATAAAATGAAATGCTACAAAAGCCAAGCCCATGAAACCCTAATTTCCACCTCATTCCAGTCTACGGGTTCCAGAATAGACTGAAGAATGCCAATGCTGATCACTGATGAGAAGGGGACATTACAGTCCGCCCTCCTCGAAATTGCTTGTCCCCAAGCAACTGCAAAGATGGATGCAACAAAATCTGTTCACCTTCCCACGTAGCATCTTCAATAGGCAAATTCCTCCATCTAACCAAATATTCTTTGATCGTCCTTCTTCTCAAAGAACGTTCTCTAGTGTCAAGGATCTCTTCTGGAATCAACACTAAATGACCTTCCTCATCCAATGGAGGTAATTCTGATGTAGCCACCACATTGTGTCCAATTGCCTTCTTGAGGCGAGACACATGAAAAACATTATGTATTTTGCTTTCAGCTGGAAGTTCCAACTCATAAGCAACTTCACCAATCCTTTTGGTGATTTTGAAAGGACCATAAAAGCGTGGTTCAACTTTTCTGCACCACTCTTCTTGAGAGAAGATTGTCTATATGGCTGAAGCCTCAAATAGACCATGTCCCCAACTTCAAAAGACCTTTCCACACACTGCTGATCAGCGTATAACTTCTGCTGATTTTGAGCTTGTTGCAGATTTTCCTTAAGAGTTTTCAAGATGTCTTGGCTTTGTTGTAACATATCCAATGCTTGTGGGGCTCTACTATCACCAAACACTAGATCAACAAAGTTAGTAGCCTCATAACCATAAAGAGCCTTAAAAGGAGACATCTTAATTGACATGTGATAAGAAGAGTTGTAACAATACTCTCCTAAATGAAGCCATTTAATCCAAGCTCGTTGCTGTCCTGAAACATAGTTCCTTAAGTAGCCCTCTAACCACTTGTTAACAATTTCTGACTGCCCATCGGTTTGTGGGTGATAACTTGTGCTTGGAGTAAGCACTGTCCCACTCAATCTGAAGATCTCCTGCCAAAAAACACTTAGGAACTTGCTGTCCCTATCACTGACAATTGTTGTAGGCAACCCATGCAAACGAAACACTTCTCTAAAAAACAACTCAGCCACTTGAGCTGCTGTAAATGAAGTGGTAACAGCAAAGAAATGAGCAAATTTTGTTAGTCTATCAACCACAACAAATATACAATCACGTCCTTGCACCTTGGGCAACCCGGTGATAAAGTCCATGGCAATACTCTCCCACTTCTGATTTGGAATAGGTAAGGGCTGAAGCAGACCAGCAGGAAAAGAGTGTTCATTTTTATTCCTTTGACAAATAGGACACTCCCTAATATAATTCAAGACTTCATCTTTCAAACCTTTCCAAGTGAATCTTTCACGAATCTGCTTATAGGTCTTGAAAATCCCTTGATGACCAGCAAGGGGAACATCATGAAAAGATTGTAGAATCTTTTTCTTAAGCTTAGATTCTTGCACTAAAAAGATTCTATCTTTGTAATAAATTAATCCATCAACCAACTTATACCTTTCATCAACCAAATGACCTTCTAACAAGCTGGTTGCAAACTGATTTTTAACATAATCAGCAGCAATTAATTCTTTCCAATCAGCTGATAACTCACAAATTGATTGCAAATGAGGCCTTCTAGAGAGAGCATCAGCAACTATATTATTTTTTCCTTTGACATATTCAATGTCAAAGTCATATGCTTGGAGTTTACTTACCCTTTTTTGCTGCCTTTCATTCAATTCCTTTTGGCGCATAAAATGTTTAAGACTGTTGTGATCAGTCTTAACAACAAATTTACTTCCCACCAAGTATTGACGGAATTTAGACAAAGCATGCATGATGGCAAGCATCTCTTTGTCATAAATAGAGTAAGTTTTTTCTGCCCCTCTCAATTTTCTGCTCTCGAAGACAATAGGATGTTTGTCTTGCATTAGGACAGCTCTGTCATGTCCCCATTTTTGGCGAGCATCAGAGATCGTGAGATTGGCCTATCATGAGACCCTCGTAGGCTGACAGAGTGGTTAGAGGGTCGTATGGGAGTTTGGCTCAGCATCAGATTGGCCGTTTTGATCAATTGGCTTTCGTTCGGGCTCATTCGGATGTTTCTTGCAGAATTGCTATTTTTAGCAGTTCTTGGCAGGCAGTGTGGGACCCCTGCTATTTTTAGCAGTTTGGCTGTGTCAGTATTCAGAATCACTTCAGGGTTCGTCAGCTTCAGACGGAACAATAATCGGATGATTAACGAGGAAGATATTAATATTTAATTATATTGATTAAATATTAATTATTTAATGTTTATAATATAAAGTTATAATTTTTAATTATAACTTAAGTGATTCTCATAAAGGGGGCGCCCATCATCAGAAAGGGGCCAGTTTGCGTATTAATTTATTATTAAAATATTTCGCTGAGACTATGAGGAAATTAAAAGAATTAAAAGGTGAATATTTTAATGATTTCCTATTATTAAGGAAATCGCACTTTTGAGAAGGATAAAGGTTTTTGCATTGGTTTCTGAGCCATTATGACATTTTGAGAATCAGAATTTGATCAAGACTTCGTCAGAGAACGGAAGCCTTAGGGTTTCGTCTCGATACATTGGAGAACGAGCCATCTCCAGTGGGAGCGATTCAGAGGATGTGAAATAACATCCGATTTATTGCCAGGCAGAGGAATTTCTTCATCCAGGAGGAATTACAGAGCATCATAGTGATTCAAACATCAGAGGTTTTACTTACCCACGGAGCTTCATCATCTATTTCATACAGAAGACATTCTATTTATCTAGGCGTCCATACTTGGAGATCTGGAGGGTTTTCACAAGGGCCGTACAAGTCATTTAATGCATCTGGCAGCCGTACCACTCAGCAATAGGCCGTACCAGCAGAGAAAGAGTGCATATTGTTTTGAATAGGACGCCTTTCATTTAGGCACTCTCCCATCTTCTTTGAAGGCACTTTGGCAACTGGAACAAGTTGCAAGCTATATACTGAGTGAGAAATGATTGTTTGAGGCTGCCGTGTCAGATCTGGTAATCACCAGTTTGCTGCAGTATTCAGTACCAGGCCGTATTCAATATTCTGGGCCGTACATTGCTTGCAGAGCCAACCGCCTTATAATTTCATCATTAGTCTTCTTCTATTGGGCACCAAGATCCAGAGAACCACCACAGGCGTCTTGCAGAGGGAGAAGTGTGTCCTTTGTTGCAGCCGTACCTGATTCACCAGCTTATTCATTGCTGTTTCAAAACCAGGTTTTCAAATATTTATTCCCTTTTACTTTGCATGTCACCAGAACTTCATTGTAGTCATTGCAAAAGAATAATAAATGGTCTGGTTTCAATATTCGTGTTAGGGTTTGCTATTTACAAAGTTAAATTATTTTTGAAGAATTTATTTCATATCTCTAGCAAAAACGCATTCTTCATTGATTGTGCAAAACCCTCAAAACGTCAAAAAAATTCAAAGAGACAGTCAAAAACCTAAAACCTTCCAAAAATCTAACAAAACTGTCAGATCCGGAGATTAGGGGAAACTAGGGTTTCTACAGCAGTATCGTGAGAAGCAATTCGCCATCCTAGGGTTTCAGCTTCATCACATGCACTGCAGGGAATTTGATACATACTGTGTATTATACACGCAGACGTTGCCTTGATTGAAAAGGTAACGCAGTTGAGCGTATTTACCGTGATATCATGGCTGACAGGAATGACAGGGCTGAGAGATCAGACATACCTAGGACAGAGATCCCACAGAATAACAGAGATCAGGACCGTGCAGAGGTCTTGCATGCACTCAGAGAACTTAGTGCAGGTCAACGGCGGTCAAATGGTGTATTACAGCAGGTGGCAGTTGCACTTCAGAGATTGGATACTCCGAGGAGATCGTCACCACATCGTGACGATGACAGGAGTGTTGCAGGTTCACGGAGAGCTCCTAGGACAGTGTCACGGACAGTAGATAGGCCTACTAGGACCACTTTCACGAGACAGGAGCCCGATGAGGTTATAACAGGTGAACAGCATGAGGGTTTGTTCGTTGGTACCTTTAGGACAGCGAACGACAAATGGCAGTTAGAGTCACCTGAGATCAGTGGAAGGATCACAATTGACAGAACACCACAAAACACAGAAAGAGAAGTGATTAGCATGTTCCAGGAGTATAGCGTTCTACCTCAGAAGATTAAAACAAAACTTCCTTTCGTGAGTTACGTGGATGTGCACCCGAGTCTTTGCCATAAGACAGAGTTCGCAAAACAGAAATATCTCACTACAGCTCGTGAGTTGTTTACACCTGGAAAGGATAGAGAATCTACGCATAAGGATGATACCACTCTTCGTCAAAATGATTTGATATTTTCAGTTTCCTATGAAGAAGGCAGAAATTTATGTGATGAGTTCGATAGAAGTGCTGATTTAATTCGAGAACACACTAGCACAGCCTGGGGTAATGATTTACCTACATCGTCCTTGCAAGAGGTGGCCCAAGAAATTTCTACCATGGAGGCTACTTCTGATTTTTATGACAGCGTTGCTAAAACTTCGCGTGAGCATGAGATAGTAGCTATTTCACAGATGCAAAGTAACCCTATTGAGTTGTCACGTGAAGAGACTCAAGAGTTGGGTACTACAGATGCAGTTGGCGTTGATAATTTATATCATGGTAAGTCTGATTTTCCGGATCAGACCTTTGAAAACCAGCTAAAGGATTCGTATGTTGATATGGAATCCCAGGATCGTGCTTTGGATGGGCATTCAGTCACTGTTGGAGTAGAAGCGTATGAAGATACTGTCAGACCAGCAACTTCTACCGTACCAGTTGAGCCACCTTTTGAGGTACAGAATAGCAGTACCTTAGATGCTGAGGTGTGCATGGATGAAAGCACACATGATGTTGCTTATCATGCGGTGAGCGATGACGGATCAGCGTCATATCATAGTGCATATGGTGAACCGGAAATCTTGTATGGGGGTCGTAAGCTTCAGAGTCCGCATCATTTGGTTGGGCAACTACAAGTGAATGATAATATGATTGCCACCGCCCTTGAGCATTTTGACGTTGCTCGTCAGATGTTGACTACCTATGGTTGGAGTCCGCCTGTGACAGATGAGCACAGTGAGAGTGGTTTTTCCCTTGCAGTGATACATGCACTCCGAGAAGCAATTGGAACGATGAAACAAAACTACCTTAAATTACTGGCAGACAGGGATTTCCTTCTCGAGTGGGATTGCATTTGTTATGATGCATGGAAGGGAAAAGAGGAGCGGATCGATGAGCTCACTCATGAGCATGAGGTGACTATGGATTCATTGCAGAGCACCCAGTTGGCTCTTCGTGAGTCACAGTTACAGATTGAGAGGCTTACCGTGGCGTTGAGTTTGGCACAATCTTCACCACCTTTGGATATCGTTCAGTCTTGCATGGCAGTGGTTGGTGAGGAGTATATACCCATGGTTCATAGCCGAGAGGGAGATGTTGAGGATGTGGTTACATCCAGCACGGACACGGGAGCAGTTGATACAGATAGGATGAGTGCACTAGATGAGAGTTGCAGTGAGCTACGCATTGCACCCGGTTCTCATGAGACTAGTCCCGTGATAGGTGATGCAGGGCAGATCATTGATAGTTCCTGTGACATGGTTGATGATACACTCGAGAGTTGTGTGACAACCCTCGATACTTGTCCATCTTCACAGCAGATATTCAGAGACTCATCCAGTTGGGAGATTGGTACTTGTGTTGATTTGTTTCCCTCTCCTGGAAGCAAATCGATCTTTTCATTTGATACAGTTGACTATGATCGGCAGCTGGTTGAGCCAAGTCAGGAGTACAACTCAGTTTATTATTCCAGCGATTCAGAGATGGATGATTCCGATCAGGATGGAGTGATTGTGCAGTTTGTGAATAATCCATTGTTTGAATTTGATGGTGGTTCGATCTATGACAACCCACTCTTCGAGTTGGACGTTGATCGTACTCTTGACATTAGTTCTGAGTTGGGTGATGATCGTAGTGTTTGGGATTGTTCCAGTGCATCGCGATTCCAAACAAGACTCACAGAGGAGTTTAACGAAGTGTACACGGTGAGGAGTGCTTATAGTTTTTCCTTTGATCCACCGGTACATGATTCATATTCGATGCACAGTACTTGTGCACAGGGTGATTCTCTCGGTACAGTGAGGGAGTAATTCACATTATTGTGTGCAGAAGTTACCATCTTCAATGGTAGATGGTGTTGGCTTAATCGCGGTGTACTCAATCGCCAGCTTATGGGTATTACTTGGGTGGACAGCGCCGCCACATCATCCCTCGTACTGATGGCTTGCCACTCTTATGTCGCAGATTCATACAGGTGCATGGTTACAGGGTGACTATGGTATTAGTTGGCATGATGGTTTGGACAGTTATCACATCCATGAGTATTTAGCAGAAGACAGGGAGAGATTCAGGATAGTAGATGCTTCTAGGAGTTTTTATCACTGCATGACGGATGGATGTGGATTCATATTGTATTGGGATCCCGGTGGCGACAGCTTTGGCACCGAGTATTGGATGGGTCCCATTGGGTTACTTCACTATTCTCAGCATGGTGAAGTTGGAGGCAGAGAAGCCAGCTGGCAACAGAGGACCGGCCACGACAAAATTTTACCGGGTTTGGGATCCGTGTATTAATCATGCTAGCTTCGAGTTTTTTTTTTTTGATGATGCTACTGTGAGACAGTCAGGATGTGTGGGACATTCCACGCTTTCCTTTGGGCCTCGATTGGAGTTTGTTTGTGCGGAGATTGCTTGGGGTCAGGGCAATTTTTGGGGCTGACCGCCATGTCCCCATTTTTGATGCAGCATCGGATCGTGATTGCTCCATCATGAGAGACCGTGAGGGTCGGTCAGAGTGGTTAGAGGCCTGCATGGGAGTTTTGGCTCATGATCGTGATTGGTCGCTTTTGATCAATTGGCTTTCGCCTGGCTCATTCTGGATGTTTCTGCGTAATTGCTATATTTTTAGCAGCTCTTATGCATTAGCAGGACCCCTATTTTGGGGCAGCTTGGCTGTGTCAGATTCTGGATCACTTCGTGGTTCACGCCTCGAACAACAATAATCTGGATGATTAATTCAGGAAGATATTAATATTTAATTATATTGATTAAATATTAATTATTTAATGTTTATAATATAAAGTTATAATTTTTAATTATAACTTAAGTGATTCTCATAAAGGGGGCGCCCATCATCAGAAAGGGGCCAGTTTGCGTATTAATTTATTATTAAAATATTTCGCTGAGACT
Organism: Sequoia sempervirens; assembly: GCA_007258455.2. Classification (NCBI taxonomy): domain Eukaryota; kingdom Viridiplantae; phylum Streptophyta; class Pinopsida; order Cupressales; family Cupressaceae; genus Sequoia; species Sequoia sempervirens. Next base: position 397,701 of record VDFB02261228.1, on the reverse strand, counting down.
ATGAGGAAATTAAAAGAATTAAAAGGTGAATATTTTAATGATTTCCTATTATTAAGGAAATCGCACTTTTGAGAAGGATAAAGGTTTTTGCATTGGTTTCTGAGCCATTATGACATTTTGAGAATCAGAATTTGATCAAGACTTCGTCAGAGAACGGAAGCCTTAGGGTTTCGTCTCGATACATTGGAGAACGAGCCATCTCCAGTGGGAGCGATTCAGAGGATGTGAAATAACATCCGATTTATTGCCAGGCAGAGGAATTTCTTCATCCAGGAGGAATTACAGAGCATCATAGTGATTCAAACATCAGAGGTTTTACTTACCCACGGAGCTTCATCATCTATTTCATACAGAAGACATTCTATTTATCTAGGCGTCCATACTTGGAGATCTGGAGGGTTTTCACAAGGGCCGTACAAGTCATTTAATGCATCTGGCAGCCGTACCACTCAGCAATAGGCCGTACCAGCAGAGAAAGAGTGCATATTGTTTTGAATAGGACGCCTTTCATTTAGGCACTCTCCCATCTTCTTTGAAGGCGCTTTGGCAACTGGAACAAGTTGCAAGCTATATACTGAGTGAGAAATGATTGTTTGAGGCTGCCGTGTCAGATCTGGTAATCACCAGTTTGCTGCAGTATTCAGTACCAGGCCGTATTCAATATTCTGGGCCGTACATTGCTTGCAGAGCCAACCGCCTTATAATTTCATCATTAGTCTTCTTCTATTGGGCGCCAAGATCCAGAGAACCACCACAGGCGTCTTGCAGAGGGAGAAGTGTGTCCTTTGTTGCAGCCGTACCTGATTCACCAGCTTATTCATTGCTGTTTCAAAACCAGGTTTTGAAATATTTATTCCCTTTTTCTTTGCATGTCACCAGAACTTCATTGTAGTCATTGCAAAAGAATAATAAATGGTTTGGTTTCAATATTCGTGTTAGGGTTTGCTATTTACAAAGTTAAATTATTTTTGAAGAATTTATTTCATATCTCTAGCAAAAACGCATTCTTCATTGATTGTGCAAAACCCTCAAAACGTCAAAAAAATTCAAAGAGACAGTCAAAAACCTAAAACCTTCCAAAAATCTAACAAAACTGTCAGATCCGGAGATTAGGGGAAACTAGGGTTTCTACAAGCTCCAACTCCTTCTCCTGAAGCATCACATTGTAATTCAAAAGGTTTTGAAAAATCCGGAAGTGCCAACACAGGACATGAACTCATGATTTGTTTAAACTTATCAAAAACCTCTTGTGCTTGCTTAGTCCAAAGAAAAGCTCCTTTCTTTGTAAGATTTGTCAAAGGTGCTGCTTGATGAGAATAACCTTTTACAAATCTTCTATAGAATCCACATAACCCTAAAAACCCTCTCAAATGAGAAATAGTCTTAGGAGTTGGCCAATCAAGAATGGCCCTTATCTTTTCTGGATCCACTTTCACCCCCTTTGAACTGATAATGTGGCCAAGGTATAAAAGTTCTTCCAACCCAAACTCACACTTTGATTCTTTGGCGAATAAACATTCCGCCTCTAAAATGTTAAGCACTTCTTCCAAATGCTTAAGGTGCTCTTCCCATGACTTACTGAATATGAGAATATCGTCGAAGAAGATGAGCACAAACTTCCTCAACTGCTGTCTAAAAATCTTGTTCATACAAGATTGGAATGTGGCTGGAGCATTTGTCAAACCAAAAGGCATGACAAGAAATTCAAAATGCCCAAAGTGGCATCTAAATGCTGTCTTTTCTATATCCTCCTCCCTCATTCTGATTTGGTGATAGCCCGAACGAAGATCAATCTTTGAGAAGAACATTGCCCCATGGAGCTCATCAATAAGCTCATCAATCCTAGGGATAGGATATCTATTTGTAATGTCCCCTTCTCAGCGGTGATCGTTTCTGTTGACCGTTGGCCTATTCCGGAGACCCGTAGGCTGTGCGGATGGTGAAATTAGGGTTTCCTAGTTTTGAGGAGGAGTTTGGGTTTACGACTGGGTTTTCGAGAGCCGCTGGGTTTCGTTTGGCATTCCGGGCAACTTCGTGAATTTACTATTTTTAGTAAATTCTATTTTTGGCAGTGGACAGTTTGGGTTCAGTTGGTCCTCTTCTGCAGTTGTTTCAGCTGGCACTTCAGTTCGTGGCCTTGGGCGCATTTTTGGTGGAGAGATAAGCGTTTTTATTATAATATTATTATTTTAATATTATACCCCCTTGCTTAGCAGTACAACTTTAAGTTGTTTTTAAAAAGGGGACTTTTGAGGGTCAAGGTGTCATAAGGAGATAAAATTATATTTTAATGTCAAATTTTGAGATTATTAAATGGGACGCCCTCTTGAGAGATGAAGTTTATTTTAAAAGTGAAATATTTTATGGAGGAAAAAGGACGCCATCTTTTGGAGGGAAAAGAGGAAATTGAAAATTAGGGTTTTGGGGCGCCCTCTGGAAGTTTCTAGATGTTTCTCTCACTTCTATTTAAGCAGGCCTCAGCTCTTCATTTGGGATCTTTTGTCTACTACACCGTTATGCTGCTGGATTGTCTTCAGGCACTCGCTTCGAGGAAAGCATACCTCCTAGCATTGGCTCTTCTTCTTGCTTGAAAGATAGCAACTAGTTGAGAGGTTAGCATGTATTAGGAATTATATTGCATTTTCAGTTTAGTATATGCATTTGGAGTTCTAGTATTGCATTTATGTTCATTTCTGGAAATTGCTGAATATCATATGGGAATGTAAGAACTGCTCGCAGCTTTTGAAATAAAATTATTTTGGTTCTGGGCATCAAAGAAATCTGTTTTCCTAAGCTAGGCGTCCATCTTTGCCAAGTTATAGATTTTATATTGCTCATTGGGATTTTTAAAAGAAAATCGCCCTTGCTAGAGGGCCGTACCTTTCTGTAGTTGGCTTTGGGTTCTGTGCAAAAACAATGAAAGTCTTTTGGTGAGGTTTATGCATTCCATTTGGGGCGCCATCATTACTAGAGTAATCTGCAGTTGGGTTTAAGTCATTAGGGGATGTTATGAGCAAGTTATGAGCCATTGAATGGCTATTATGTTGCAGATTTTCATTATGCTATGTGCAGGTCTGATACAGCAGATTTAAGATAATTGTTCCTTGGTTGAGATTCGAGTATTGGAAATCAAGTTGGATATTGTAAATGCTTACTAATCATCTGCAGCTTGGAAAGACATAAAATTTCAGTTTAAGAGATTATTCTATCTTATTGTAAGCTGCTAGTAGTACTATCAGCATTTCCTATCTTACCTCTCATTTCTCTGAATTGTAATCCCCACTGAATAAGTGGAAGAGGCTGGCTTGCCGCCTTTTACTTTCTTGCATTGTAATTTCTTAAGTCTCCGCCATATGGTCGCCTCTTATCCCTCACGGATCGAGTAGCACATACTTGGTGTTGAGCTACTTTTTCAGTATTGCAATAGATAGGGATCCTCTGACCGAATGCTCGTCGTTCACCGGCGCATCTCTGGTTAGAGTTCTTGTTCAGCATTTACTTTTGAGATCCTCTGACCAATGCTCACACCTTGCCCGCATCGGGATCCTGGTGTACATTCTGGTTAGAGTTACTTTCTGCATCGTTCTGGTTTATGCTAACCTTAACGGGTGCGTGTTGCATTGTAATCATTTGTGGAAAAAACAAAAAAAAATTGGTCCGGTTCTTTACACTATTCTTGATGGTTTTCTGATTTAATGCGCGATAGTCAACACACATACGCATTGTACCATCTTTCTTTTTGACCAGCACTACTGCTGAAGCAAATGGACTCTTGCTTGGCCTAATAAAACCACTTTCCAACAGCTCCTTGATGGCCTTCTCAATTTCATCTTTCTGCCTCTTGGGATAGCGATAAGGTGTAGTAATGACTGGTTTTGCTCCTTCTTCTAACTCAATCACATGTTCAGAACCTCTTTCAGGAGGTCTTCCAGGAGGTAAGCTTCCAAAGACTTTACTTTTCTTTGAAAGTAAGGCTTGAATATCAGGATGATATTGCCTTTTTTCCTCAACCGGATCAGCTGGTAAAACCATACATTCAGCAGCCCATTCAACTTGATCATGGCGGATCAGCCTTTCCATCCTTTTCAAAGACACAATTCGAGGGCCTCCATTTGACATCCCTCTTAAAACAACCTTCCTTCCATTAGACTGAAATTTCAGCTCCATGGTTTGCAAATTCAATGTGATCTCACCAAGAGATCGCAGCCATTGTATGCCCAACACAACATCAGTGTCTCCTATACCCACCACATAAAAATCATCCTTAATTTCATGATTCCCTAATTGCAAAGATAGGTTAGGAATTCTCCTTGTGCAAGATATAGTGAAACCATCAGCAACCATTACTTTGAAACCATCAAAATCTTCAGTCTTCAAACCCTTTCTAGCAACTAGCCCTTCATCAATAAAATTGTGAGTTGCTCCGGTATCAATTAGAGCAACTATCCTTTGTGAATTTACAACTCCATGAACCCTAAAAGATTCATTCTTTTGAAAACTGGATAGTTGTGCAAAAGCACTACTATCTCCAACCTCTTCGGACTTGTCTTCTTGAACTTCTTCACCTTCACTACTTGCTGATTCGTATTGCTGATCAGACGAATCAGATTCTGATCCATAATCAGAATAGCCCTCCATTTGAACTACTTTGCCTCTTCCATAGCAACGGTGGCCTTTCACCCAAGGCTCACGACAAGTGAAGCAAACTCCATCCTTTCTAAGCTGTTCTTTGAGCTCTTCGGACAGCCTTGGTGGAAACTTCTTGGGCAGATTTGAAGATGGCTTTTTATCCTTCTTATGGCTGAATGTTTTTGAGTGAAATTTAGGTCTTGGGGCTGCCAATTCCATGCTCCTAGCTTTCTTGATAGCTTCATCCAATGTTGGAGGATCAAATGCTTTGACCCAACCCTTCAATGGCTCCATTAAACCTTCAGCAAAAAGGACTACAAGTCTTCTTTCAGTAATGTTGGGCACCATTACTGACAACCTCTGAAAATCAGCCACATAACTTTCTAAAGATCCTTGCTGTTTCAACTGTGCCAATTCTCTAAACTTCAATTCCGGATCTTTGGTGTCAAATCTCTCAATCAGCTTATTTGTAAACTCTCCATAAGTGCGAATAAGGTTATGGCCAAGAGTGACCAAACCGTGAGTCCACCATTCATGAGCTATGCCATCTAAGTGCAAGGTAGCAAATTTGATAGCATCTTCTTCCGGCATAGGTCTAAGAGAGAGGTAGTTATCTAACTTTTGCACCCATGACCTGGCTGTACACTTGTTACTACCATCAAAATGTTCCATAGTGATCTTTCCCAATGCTTGGTAAAAATCATTTCTAGGGCCTGCAGGAGGACGTTGATCATTCCTACCACCATTTCTCCGACTCCTTTGATTCATGAATTGATCAAAGGTCCATGCTCCTCTCAAGTCAAGAGGTAAAGAAACATACTCCATATAAGCTTGACGAGCATCATCAGCAAAGTTTGGAGTAGCCTCAACTGGTTGTTGCTCTTCCCTTGGTGTGAAAACGGGAAAGAGGGGTCTAGAGGATGACCCACTATGAATTGTAGTATGCTGACCTACAATTCTGTCTCTAGTATTCACCTCAGGACTGCCACTATTATTATTTCCATTTACTCCACTACTTTCTCCAGCTGAGTTATTTTGGGGCTGAATAATACTCTGAGCTGCTTGCTGATCCAACTTGGATAATAAACGGGACATCATGTCTATCATCCCGTCAAACTTCTTCTCCACTCTATCCCTCTCTTCATTATCTCTTCTTACTGAATCTGACATTATTACAGTTGTGTGATCAACCACTTCCACTGAATTATCTGAACCTTCCACTGTTTTACCAAGGTCTCTTAGAGCTTCTGAGAAGGTATCTGCCTCTGGAACGGGCGGAAACTGATGCTGATTTCTGGCCTGACTTCTGGTGTATGGCCTAGTGTCTTTTTCACTCATCAGTTAACTACTGCAATCTGCCACAGGATGGCAGGGTCTTCTGCTCTGATACCACTGAAATATGCTAACCAATTTTTTCGAAGGAATAACACAAAATAACCAGCAATAGATGATTGGATTAGCGTTAGCCTCAAATCAAAATCTGAACTTGAATGGAAGATACTGAACTTGAACTGAAGAAACTGAACTTGAATAGAAGCACTACTCAACGTCAAGAATGTGCACTCAAGATCCCACTGAGGGCGAGGTGCTAACATATGACGGAGTCTAGAAATTGAAATTAAGAACTATCAGGCGGATAACCAGCCATGAGAAACAATTCCACGCTACCACCAAACAGTGGGGGGAAAAGATTACAATGAAAGCAATTCATCCGCTGCGGCGGGCATCCACAGAACTGTGGGGATTCACCACTATGAGTGGGTATAAGTTATTACAATAAAATTAACCACACTGGCGGTAAACCATCCAGGGGACTTATGTGAGAAGATACAGAAAGAAATTGCAGCAATTAAAAACTGGAACAGTACTACTGTTTGCAGTTTGTACAAATGAATAATAAGCTGCAAAATTACTTAGAAATTACAATAATCTTCAAACACAAGATGGATAGATGTTTTTCAATGTTTGTAGAACTTTCTAACAGCAGATAATAAATCAGAAATCAGAACTACTACAATCTGATACAAAACTGTGAAACTGGAAATATCAATCTGCAACTATGAGAATCAATGAAATCTTCATAACTCACTCAATTCTTCTCCGAATGACGTGAAACGAGTTGCAAATGCACCGTACAAGTCTGGCGCCCAAGTTAGAATCCGAAACAGCAACCAAAGTCCTTAATTTATTTGGCACGAATTCCAATGCAGCTCTAAATGGTACGGCCCCTTGAGAAAATCGACTTTGCAATATAAAATCAACAACTTCAAAATAAAATCTGATTTTTGGTGGAAGTTGGCGCCTCCAGTCAACAATTAGATTGCTCAAACACCCAGAACTAAATAAAAATCACTCAGCAAGATATGAACAGAAAACAGCTTCAGCTGTAGCAAAACCAGGAACTTCAAAACTGTAGAATTCACCAAAATTCTCAACCTTTATTGCTCAATCTGCTAGTCTGATGTGAGAAGCAGCAATGTTCCAACTAGGTGTTGTATTTCAAACACGAAATTGGGAATGGGCTAGGAGGTAGCATCCTCGAAGCAATAGCAAAATGTCCATAGTCATTTTGACAGCATAACAGTAAGGTAATTGATGGATATCAAATGCTGGAGTCATGTCTTCATTTTATAAGAATTGAGAAACTCTTCAACTTCCTCAATGGTACGCCAAAAGACAACTATTTGAATTCTCCTTATTTTCAAATTTCATAAAAATATATTCCTCATAAAGTGGCGTCCACTTTCCTCCAAGCATAAATTCAAAAATATAAAATATTAATATCACCTTATGACAAGGCGTACCCTTCAAGTCCCCTTTTTAAAACAACTTGCAAGTTGTATCCTTAGGCCAAGGGGTGGTCAATTGAAAAATATAACACTTATGCCAATACTTAGTAAATTTCAACAATTAAGGCTTGAGAGGAAGATATTGAAACAACCAATAACATGCTCAACTGAAGTGATGACTGAAGACAACCAACTGCATACTGCCACAACTATCATTTACTAAAAATAGTAAATAAAATGAAATGCTACAAAAGCCAAGCCCATGAAACCCTAATTTCCACCTCATTCCAGTCTACGGGTTCCAGAATAGACTGAAGAATGCCAATGCTGATCACTGATGAGAAGGGGACATTAGAATCTCAAAAAGGTCCGACCTTTATTTTATTTTCACTTGCAATTGCCTTAAAAAGTTCCACTTTCTTTTATTTTACTTGCAATTGGATGAAAAAGACCCGATTTCACTTAAAATAACTTGCAAAGTGTTTTAAAAAGTCTGATTTCATTTTGAATGACTTGCAAAATGCATGTAAAAGTCCGACCTCTCTTTTTGAGTAACATTTTTACTTGCAATAAGCTCTCAAGAACCCAATACCATTCATGGTTGAAGCAGTTTGAGTTCTAGTTCGCCTCTCTTCCTCATTCCATGCAGATTTTATAGATCCAGGAGCTTTAAATCGAGCTTTTGATTGTAAATAATCAAGCCTTTTCATTTTCCTGAATTTACAATCGCGCCTAGGGTTGTTTTAGCGACATTTTAGTCTGCAATCTTTGTTTCAGGTATGTTCTTATTTCAATGATTTTGTTTCATAAATCTTTTGTTTTCTTCGCCATTCGTTCTTTATTTATTTTATAATGGCATGTATTTTAAAAAAACGTTTGTCTTTACTTAAAGGAAATGCGTTTTTATTGTTTTCTTTTAAATGTCTACGCCTTTATTACATACGTCCTCCATTCTGAATATGCCTTATTCCAAAACCCTTCACTTTCATCAAAACGCGTTTTCTTCACTTCATTATACTTTCATTTTTCCCTCTCCATATTTTATTCACTATTCTTGTATTTTTCAAGCTAGAAATGCGTTTTTCTCTTATTAAGAAAACGTTTTTCTTAACATTCCATGCGCCCTCTGTTCATAAACATGCCCCATACATTAAAATGCGTTTTTCTGCCATTCATATTCTTTCTTATATCAGAACGCCTTTCCATATACCTTCATCTGCGGAATTAGCTATACCTTCAAAACGCGTTTTTCTACATTTCAAAATTTCATTTGCCTTCATCTTTCATTCCATTTGACCTTCATCTCCTTTCATTCCATATTCATTTGCCCTTCCATTTCATAATCCTATTTCCATTCTCTTGAAAAATTGAAAAAGAAATAAAAAAATGACACTTTTTGAAGCAAATCTGGTTTTTGTTCATCCATTACAAGTTAGAAATTTCAATATAGAATGCAAGTTAAAAAGTTATGAAAAGTTACTTGCAAAAGCTTTTCAAAATCCCGACATCCACTATTCACTTGCAGCCGGCCTCTAAAATCTCGAAATACCTTTAAAGTGCCTGAAAATCGGACTTTTTGGCCCTTGACTGCAAATGCAAGTTGAAAGTTGTGACTTGCACTTTTCAAAGTTGCAATCTAACTTTTTCCTTCGTCATGAAAAGCACATGTCCTTTTCACTTGCAATCAGCCTCCAAAAACCCAAAATGAGTTATAATGCTCATTTTCTGCCCTCAAACAGCCAAAACACCATTTTGAGTTTGAGCCTTCGCCATGTCTACGCCTGTAAACGTTGATGACGTCTTAACCTTATGGAACTTTCATCGCAGCCTTGCAGATTCTTGTTCGATGACAGAGGAACTTGCTTCTCCATCAAACAAAAAAATGAAGTACAAATACGACAAATACCAGAATGAAATTCCTCCTCATGTTGTCTCGAACATTGAAGAAATTAGAGACACGGAGATTGGGCATGTTGATATGTTCGAGTTTTTGGAGAGAGCTGAGAAATCGACTTCTCATCATATGTAGTTGCTATTGAAAAGTCATATTCATTTGGTTTCCTCTTTTCCTGTTGCTGCCCTAGAGCCAGAGTTTGTTCTTGCGTGCGCCGCTCACTTTGACAGAGAATCCAGAACCATTAAAGATGATGATGGCAATGTGGTCATTAGGCTTGATCCAGAAACTATCAATAGGGTTTTCAGAGTTCCAGACTCACCTATGTATTCAGATATTTCAGTAAAGAGTGCTCTAGATCATTATGAACAGAAGAAAGAAGATTGTAAACAGCACATCAATACTAAATGGCTTCTGAAGCGTCAAACCTATTTGTCTCGGTTGCCCAAGCTGTATCGATCTGACTTCAAAGAAGAGATCAATGATATAATCACTCTCTTGAGCAGGATGATGGGGTTGAAATTCTCCAATATCTTTGAAAAGTGGATGTACAAATTCATAGTGGTGATTAGGAAAGCACAACACCCAATCTTCTGGGGTGAAATAATCAATGATAGTTTATGTGAGCAACTTGCACAAGTTCCTACCACGCTCACATTTTATATGAATTCCTATCTGGTTTACATAACAGCCTCATTGAGGCAATTTCAAGGCCTTTCTACCGTTGGAGATAGATCTCTAGTTCCAGTTTGGGAATACTATGATCAGCTGCCTTTGATTCCCAGCAGGATTCATTACAAAAGAGTCCAAGACGCATTCTTTGGTCACTTCATGTGCCTTTTTGACAAGACCTTGCAGAACAATAGAGTATCAGATGCTACTTGGAAAAATGTTAATGAATATGGTTGTCTTTTTCTTCAGTTTCCTACTTTTACCTACATGAGAGTTGGCTGTTTTGAAGATCAGCCATACATTCTACCAAGGTATCCAACTGAGAAAATCATTCTAATGGAGCTGGCAAGACAGTTGCTGACAGCGCATGCACGGCAAGCTGTGCAACATAAAATTGGAGTGAGTATCTCGTCTCATAAACCATTATAGATTGGGAGATACTCGTTGACGAGTACCTCAAAGGCGAAAGCTATGGAAACTGAGATTCAGGAGATTAAGTTAAAAAGATTCAAGGCAAGGGCAGATTTTGATTACAGAGGAATGAAGGACAAGATGAAGAGAGCCTTCACTCATGTACATCGCCTTGAAGATATTTTGGCAGATCTGCGAACAGAGAAGGATATCTATAAAATGGACTATTGTAGGCTTACAGTTGAACAGGTTATTGATTTTAATCTGACCTTGATTCCAGAAGGAGTAATTGATGATGGTGATTTTAAATCCAGAATATGAAGAACAAAGAGTTGCTGACGCTTCTATTCCAGCAATACAATGGTCTAATAAAGAATTAGTTTCTATCTTCAACAGATTTCAGTCAGTCTTGGCAAATACTAACTCTTGGCTCAAGAGTATAGGCGTCAAAACTATAAAAATTAGGGTTAATAATGATGATGATTCAGTTGGACCTGTTGGATTGAAATCAGAAGTCAGAGATAAGTCCAAGGAAGGCGCTTCTTCTTCAGGAACGAGGATTATGCTAAGAGTCAACCGTGCTGTAGAAAAACCTTTGGAGGAACCAACATTAAAAGGGAAGGAGGTTAAAGAGACACAGATCCAAATCATCGATCAGCAAGAAGGAGAAGTTCTTCAGTCTCCTACTACTCTAAGTATTATGTCTCCACATATTGATGCTGCACCAGTATCAGTATTGTCTCCTATGTCTCAATTTAATAGTGATGTTGATTCCTTCTCAACGGTTTACGTTCCTCCTATTGAAGCTGCTCTTCATACATCAACTTCATCAACAATGATTGCCTCTATAGAGAATGTACGTGATAATCTGGAGAATGTTTTTGATGCCAATCCGATGTATCCAGTAACATCACAGATAACACTTCCTGAAATAGATACATTTGCTGTAAGTTTTGATTGCTTCATGGCTAATGCTGATCATAATATACCATCCAGTCAAGCTTTTGTTGCGATTCAAACTGAAACATCTCCAAGAGTAACAACTGTGGCTCAAAATGAATCTGTTGCTGTTTCAAATGCAGATACATTGGATCTTCCTCCATGGTTGAGTTCAGTCACTCTAAAGAGGAAGAAACATGCAATCTCTCCAGATGTATTTGATTTCTAGCAATTGAAGAGATCAAAGCCAAAAGCTACAAAGAAGGCTAAAACCATTTCACGGGTAGTTGTGGACAACAACAAAATGAAATACGTAGAAATAGCTGAACCTCTCGCAGATAAGTCACCAAAAGAGATGCAAGTATCTGATTACAAATTCACAAGGGTGGATTTAGGCAAGCAAACACATGCTGGTATGATGCAAGACGCTCAAAATTCAGTAACTGTTTTAACACATAGTTACAATGAACTTTTGGTAAAGAAGGAAAAACTGAAAGAAGAGAATTCACAGCTCATCTCAGTGATTCAGAAGATTGCCAACTCTTCAGAGCAAGTTAATCCATTAACTTCTTTCACTTCTGAAGAATCAGTCAAGCAATTGGAGAAAATTGCACAAAAAGCCAAAGCAGTTGATTCTTGGGCAGCACAGCTGATTGATCAAAGCATACCAGTAATTGAAAAGACATTACAAATTCTAAAAAATGTCAAGATAGCAAGAACAAAGATGAATCAGACTTTAGAAGCTTTCAAACAAAGTTTGGATTCACTTGAAAAAGATTTGAAAATTTGGCATGAGATGGATCAAGTCAAGCTGGAAATTCTATGCAGCAATTCAATCATACCAAACAGAGAAAAATACATAGAATTTGAAGAACTCATGACAAACAAGTCATTAGTTATTCAAGATCTCATCAAAGATGTCCAAGCTACACTAGAAATGAGTGATGAAGTTCAGCAAGACATCCTTTCTAGCTTTGAGAAAATCCCTTGCAGAATTTTGAATCATGAAGGTGAATTACTTGCAACTGATATGGTCACTATAGAAATGGCAGCAAACCTTCGTCAAGAGCTAGAATCAGAACAGTTTACCATGGATTTGATTCATAAGTTTGTTAATCATCGAATGATCCTTGATAAGATGCAAATTGTTTATGAAGAGCATAAAGAAGCAACAATAAGATATTTTGATGTAATCTTGAAGACTGTTGTGGTTGCCAAGAACACACTAGGTCCCGATCCAAATGAGTTGCAAGAAATTATCAGCAGATTTCAATCTTTCAAAGCTAGGATTGAAATAGAATAAAATATTTTATCTTTATGTATTTTGTTTTCGACAAACTACATGTAAAAACAAATTTTGTAATCGCAAGTGTTTCTTTCACTTGCAGTTTTGTAAATTGTCATTACATGTAATCAAAATACAAGTCAAAATAGTTTGAGACTGTAATTTTGAATAAGTCAATTGCAAGTAGTTAGTGGTTGAGAGAATTTCTCAAGTTAGTTGGGATCCTCCCACCTTTTTCTCATGACCTCTCTCCTATAAATACTTGAGAGGGTCCTTTGTAAACATATCTTTTTGGCAAGCAAGAAAATTCTGTAGAAATTTGTATTCATAAAGACTTTGAGCTTTATAGTTATAAGTTGATCTTTTTCAAGTAATATCAAAGAGTTACAGATTTTAGACTTTGTGTTGAAATCCTACTTTGCATCCATTGTGTTCTTATGTCATTTTGGTGCATTACTTTGTGATTATTTGAAGATTGTGGAAGATTGTTAGAGAGAGCTTCAATTGAAATATTTTCAGACTTTGTGCTGTAAATGTTGAAGATTGAATTCATAATTTAGAAGTTAAGAAGAATTGCAAGTCTTTGTGCTCGTAACGATTCCCATTCATAGTAGTTAATAGATACATCATATTCACAGACTTTGTGCTGTCTTATGCTGTATATTATCATTAGAATTATCTTACAAAAGGGTAGATAGGATTGCAGATTTTCAAGACTTTGCGCTTGAGATTGTTTTCCCGTTCCGAAGGAAGTGACGAAAGTCTTTGAACTTTCAGGAAACTTCATTTCCTTTCTACTGAATTTATTGCAAGCTGCTGTTATAGTTTATTTAAAAATTTCATATTACTTTTCTGCGAAGAGAAAAGAGTTTAATCTCTTCTGAAACAAGAGGAAAGATTATCATTCCACCCATATTTGTTTTTAGCTATTTAGATAGGGGGAGCCTTCCCTTAAATAGGAGAGTTTAACTCACACACTGTGTTGAAATCACCATTTTGCTAAACCTCCTAAGTTTACAAAATATTCAACCAACAAGTACATATTCGAAAACTGACTATAGTACCCCAAAGAGGAATTTGGTACATTCATAGATGAAAATAAAGCATACAACATTGTTAATTGCTTTTGTAGACCATGTATTCTCCCAATAAAAGTATTTTAGTGATTCTATTTTAAATTGGAGAAGACTCATAAATTGGAAACCACCAAGCATCTTGAAAATCATATCACATAATTAATGTACTGCAAAAGAACAATGAAAGAGCAGATGGTATTTGCTGAATGTTTTGCATGTAGGGTAGCAGGCTAAGTGGCTTGATTGTGGGGCAAACTCTATAATTAAGCGGACTTGAGTTGGAGTACCTATGAGGAAGTCCTAGTGCTTCATCTTCATGAGTATCAAGTGGACTGTTCATGGTCTTGAGAAATAGGTTATTGTGAACCACTTCTCATAAAAAATGGGTTAGTGTAGAATGATACAAAACTATGCAGCTGAATCCTGAAAAAAATCATATCACCAATTTAAGTTCAAATTTTCACTATCTCAATCAAGCCATAGTTGTTTATGGAACATATACAAATGCAATTTCTTTTTTGTTTTGTACTTTTGTTTGAAATTATCTTTATAATTCTATTTCTATTTTTTTGGTGCAAAATTTATGAAAATCAAGGACTTGGAAGAAATGAAGAAAATATTTTCTGTATAGAATGCAATTTCTATAAAAATATATGTAATTAAGAAAAAAAGATGTTTTAGATCACATTGCATGGCCATTATCAAGGAATCAAGTGTTTGTGTTGTAGACTAGAGCTATCTATATGGATAGCCCTAGTAAAATACAAGATACCCATTAGGTTTATCCCAGTGTTACCCCAAGTTTCCGGGACGGGGATGGCGAGACGAGTCCCCAAGTTTCCAGATTTTGTAATGTCCCCATTTTTGTGAGTATCAGTTTTCAGATAGTCTAGCCTATTCTTGACCCTCGTAGGCTAATAAGCATGGTTAGGTGGTCCCCTGCGGCAGATACCTAGTTAGATGATGGTTTCCATTTTCCTGGATTCAGTTGAATGGGAGACATAAGGTGTTTTATTAAGATATAATGTTTAATTATTATTAAAGGTAACTTTAATAATAATTATTATTTTAATGTTATGTTATAATATTATATTTGCACTTTATATTATAAAGTTATATTTTAAGGGATCTAGAGAAGAAGTTGCGAAAGGGGCTTTGCAATTCGTATTGGTTAGGCGTGTGAGAAGACTCTTCCATGGAGGAGGCTCGACCCTCCTTCACGTCTGGTAATAATTTCCGTTATGGCTGTTCATTCCTTGCCGTGGGCATGTTGATTTCATATCTGGCTGTGATTGTGTGGGACGGGGCCTTCGTGCCGACGGCCCTTTTAGGGTGTGGCCGCATGTGTGAAATTCTTGTAGGACGCAGAGGTGATGGCTGGCGATATGGACCCGCTAGGAGGATCTATTAATGAAGCCGCTACCCCATCGACTAACAATGTTTCTGCTAAATCCTTTCGTGACATTGTTGCTGGCAAGCGTGGGAAGTTTCCGGAGGGCGCCAAATTCTCGATTGGTGGGTGTGTCGTTTCGTTGCAAGATGGAGAAGGAGAGCAAGGTAAGCACCCCTCCTCTCAACCCTTGAGAGCTGTCTTGATTCCTAATGCTTCTCTAGATGAAGCGATTACAGAAGAAGATTCTAGACTGGTGAAAACTGCAATTTTTTTTGTAGCCGTTGACCCTTCTAGGGTTCCGGCGAAGAAATATATGGAAGAATGGTTTCAAAATATATGGAAGAATGGTTTCAAAATATATGGGAGAAAAAACTTGGGTTGCATTTTTATTATTGTAGAATGATTCAAAAGGGTTTACATGTGATTTTCTTTAATAATCATATTTTTGAAGTTGAAGCCATTAAAAAACAATTCTGGAATGTGGGCACGGTTGTTTTTCGGGCCCTGGCCTGGAATTCAGAGGCTATTGAAAATGAGGTTTTGGCTCTCTCCAGCCCTAGATGGTTAATAATTAAGCGTGTCCCTCAGCTGTGGAAATTTTTTCTGCTTCTTTTGGAGCCATACGGGGATGTTTTAAAAATTGATGATACTAAAATGCCATTACCACATTCTAATGCTAGGGCATTGATTTCCCTATCTCCAGGCAAGGAATTGTCGGAAGTTATTGAAATTCATTTAAAAACTGGTATAATTTGCTGTGAAATTGAAAACCTAGGAGGGCTAAATGTGTGCTATCTCTGCAGATTGAAAGGCCACGTTAGACGGAATTATCTGTTAATAAGGAACAAAAATAATCTCAAACCTGCGTATGGTGAAATGAACAAGAACAATAAGAGCAATAAGCAACCCTCTAAAGTAGAGGGTTGGGCGGAGAATGATGTTAATAATTGTGGGGATTCTGCTCATTCGGTCCCCACTCCACAATAGCTTGATGAGATCTTCTCCATCAAAGACTAACAAAAGAACTAGCAATGCCTCTCCACTTTGTGGGGAAGGTGACATGGTTGGAAATAACCCGCTAACTGTTGCTGTTGAAGAGAACCCGGTTTCTCTTCTACATTTGGAGAGCACTACATGTCAAAATGGAACGAAAGGGCCCGTGTCTGAAAACATAAGAAATCCTACTAAAACAGATGGAAACTTAAAACTGAATGCACAACAATTGGCTCTCCTAAGCCTGAGGCAGCACAAACAATCCATTGACACTAATCCTAAACTAGGCATAGAATTATATACTTTTAATTCTAAATACTTCAAGGAAAATAAAGAGATGGGCAATCAAAGTGAAATGTTTTCTGGAAGAATCTAAAGATAAGACATTGCAAACCCTTGATGAGGTAAAGGATACCCCGAATAGATGGGAGAGCCCCCTGACTTGGAGGTAGCCCCAGAAGAAGAATCTCTTGTTGAACATAATAAAAGTCTAGTGTCTCTCCAATTTGAGGATTCAGGGAACAGAATTAAGAGGCCTCTATCTTTCAATACTATTTCTTTTGTTGTTGGTAATGAAAAAGTGCATGAAATCCGGGTGCCTAGCATGTCAGGGAATTTCTCCCACTCTCTTGGAGTGATGAGCTCAGATGGTTTTGCATCGCAGTTAGGAATGGACTCTGTTGATGACATAGACTTGCTCTCTATTAGAGACATAGACCTGCTCTCTATTAGAGGTACCACTAATGGTGATGAGACCCCTATGGAAGTTGTTGTCAAGAAAACCAGAAGATATAGAAAGAAGAAGGGTTTAGAAGGGAGTAAGACTCCCTTAGATGTGAACTCCAATCACCCCCTGAAGGATAAGAGGAAAAAACTAAGTGGTATTCTGCCACCCAATGCAAAGAGAATGGAAGCTGAACCCAAGCTTCCTAAATGCTTTGATAATTTTAAGAGTGATAAAGGAAGTCCATCTAATGAATAGTTTTGATGGAGGTTAACTGTATTTCTTGGAATGTGAGGGGGCTTGAAACCCCAGACAAAAACATGTGGTAAGCAGATTTCTTACTGAAAAGAAGGAAAAAGATTTTGTTTTGTTGCAAGAAATCAAAGCAACTGGTTTCACCCTTGAGACAAGATTAAAAGTCATTTGGAAGGAGGCCACTCAATTTGTTACAAATCATTAAAAAGCAAAAGGAGGGGCTGCTATTCTGATGGCTAATAAATGGGTTCAACATATAACCAATTATGGGATTTCTCCTTGCAATAGGGCTGTTTGGGTGATCATAAAAAAGGATACATGTTGCTTTGGGGTGTGCTTGGTCTATGCTCCCAATGATTATAAGGACAAAATTCAATTGTGGAATTGGCTCTATACTTTGCAAGATGTTCCTTGGATTATTGGTGGGGATTTTAATTTTGTGGAAAGAGATGAAGATAAATGGAGGGGAATAGGTTTTGATTGGAAAGGCAATGAAAATTTTTACTGGCAGAGAATGAAGTCTAAGCTAGGAATAGAAGACCCTATTGGTGGACAAAAGGATGCTACTCAGAAGATTTGGTTCACTTGGTGTAACTCCCAAAGGGGGGGCAGGAGAATTTACTACAGACTTGATAGATTCTATGCTAGCAAGGCCTTTTTCGCGGTCTCTCCGGTGTGTGATGGGTGTTTGGTGGGGGTCTGTCCATATTCTGTTTCAGACCATCACCCCATTAGAGCTAAATTCTGCCTGAAGATTGGGCTCCCCAAGCCGACAGGTTGTAACTATGGTTTTTGTCTTAATGTCAATGTTTTGAAGGACAGTGATTGTAGATGTGCAATCTTCTGCCTCAAGCAGATCATGTAGAAACCCCTGGTCTCACTGTTTCTGAAACTGATTGATTTTGCTTGTTTTTGAGCGTTTTTTATTTTTTTTGTGTTTTTTGCATAAACAAATGAAAGGCGATTTTGAAAGGAAATGCTTGTAAAAATTAAATAAAATATTACAAGTCTAAAAATGATGGAAACTGCTTGATCTATTGATGCCAAAATGTTTATTGATCTTCTAGGCTTATTACATCTAAGATCTGATTACATGCAAACTAAAAAGCAACAACATATTTGTGAAAAAACCTGATTATTGCAGCAACCTGAGATGCCCATGAAATGGTACGGCTATCATAGAAAATCCACTTCTCCCTCCGTCTGATGTTTGCAGTTGAAACTAGAAGCATATGCGCCCCTGTTGGTGAAGTCAGAATGCCCAAAGGAGAGGCGTTTTTCCCAAGATAAAAAGTACAGCCTAGTACTTGAAAGTACGGCCCTGCAGCAGCAAGTACGACTCAACAACAACAATGATGGATCTGTACGGCCCTTAAAAGACGTGTCTAGATCTTGAAAAATGGGCGACTAAAATGAAGAACCCTTCCTGGAAGAGTTTCAAACCAAAACCCTGAAGATGTCTCAAATGGTGAAGCTCAGTGATAACCTCTGGATGAAGCTATCTCTCTGACAAGCAATAGATCAGCTGATATTTCACAGCCTCTGAACTGCAGACACTGAAGATGGTTCGTTCTCCAATGCAGAATGAAAACTGGAACCCTTGGCTCTGTTCTCAGAAGAAGCACTTGGCAAAAATTCGATTTCATAACATAATCATCTTCTTTCACAATGAAATCCTTATATTCTCAAGAGGGTTGACTTTATCCTCAAAAGGCATCATTTAAATAAAGTTGAATTTTAACTTTTAATATTTCCATAGTTTTGACTCACTTTTAATTATAAAATATAATTGAAAAGTGGCCCCTTCTTCATGTTGGTCGACCCCTTCTTTTAAGTCACTTAAGTTATAATATTTCATTATATTATAACTTTATAATATAAGCCTTTAATTAATTAATATTTATTTTCGCAAACAAATATTAATATCTCTCTCAAAACAGGTCCAAATGACGAACCGTCTGAAGCCAGATGATAAGTGACTGAATCCGCATACGACCAAGCCATACTGCTAAAAATAGCAGGGGTGCTTTGCTGAGTGGCTCTACTTACTAAAAATAGTAAGTCAAGCAAATGACGTCCGAACGACCCCGAACGGAAGCCAAACTGAAATGATTCTGCAACTAAAGTCAAGCCAAGCCTCAACCAGACCCTCTATCCACCCTATCATCCTACGAGGGTCACATAATAGGCTAATCACGAGACCTGAGAGATGTCAACTGGAAGGGGACATTACAGTCCGCCCCTCCTGAAATTGCTTGTCCTCAAGCAATCTCAACTCCGGATGCTGCAAAATCTCCTCGCTCTCCCACGTAGCATCCTTTACTAGTAAATCTCTCCATTTTACCAAATATTCCCTGATAGTCCTCCTACGCAACTGTCTCTCTGTATTCAAGGATCGACTCAGGAACTAAGATCAACTTTCCCTCATCATCTAAGGGAGGTAACACTGCTGAAGGTACCACACGGTGTCCCAACGCCTTCTTGAGACGTGACACATGAAAAACATTGTGGACCTTACTATCCGCTGGAAGCTCTAGCTCATAAGCCACCTCTCCAACATGCCTCAGAATCCTGAAAGGACCATAATACCGCGGCTTAAGCTTCTCTGATCCACTCTTCCTAAGAGTAGACTGACGGTAGGGCTGCCGCATGAGATATACCATGTCTCCCACCTCAAAAGATCTCTTTGTCCTCCTTTGATCTGCATACTGCTTCTGCTGATTCTGTGCCTTAGCAATATTTTCCTTAAGAGCCCTCATAATGTCCTGACTCTCCTGCAATAAATCTCCAGCACTAGGCACTCTACTGTCACTCAGTAACAAATCCAAAAAACTAGGCGCCTCATAACCATACAACGCCATGAAGGGGGACATCTGAATGGTCATGTGAAAAGTAGTATTGTAACAATACTTGCATAAATATATCCACTTGACCCACGCCTTTTGCTGCCCTGCAATGTAATCCCTGAGGTAACCTTCCACCCATTTGTTGACTATTTCCGTCTGACCATTGGTCTGCGGGTTGTAATTGGTGCTTGGTGTAAGCTTGGTCCCACAAAGTCTGAACACCTCCTGCCAGAAGTGACTCAGGAACCAACTATCCCTGTCGCTAACTATGCTCCGAGGCAACCCATGTAACCTGAAAACTTCACAGAAGAAAACCTCTGCTACCTGTGTAGCTGTGTAAGTGGTGGTGATCGGAAAGAAGTGGGCATACTTCGTCAGCCGATCCACAACTACATATATGCAATCACGTCCCTGGGCTTTAGGCAAGCCCGTAATAAAATCCATCGACAGGCATTCCCACTTCCTATCAGGAATCGAAAGTGGCTGCAACAAACCTGCCGGATACGTGTTCTCCTGCTTGTTCTGCTGACAAACAGGGAACTCACGCACATACTGAAGAACATCTGCCTTAAGTCCCTTCCATGTAAACCTCTCCCGAACCTGTCTGTATGTTTTGAAGTACCCGGGATGCCCTGCTGTAGGTACATCATGAAAGGCTCGCATAATAGTGTTCTTCATCTCTGATCCTGGGATCAAGAAAATCCTGTTCTTGTAAATGATCAAGTCATTCACAAGTGTGTACTTGGTGTCCACCATAGTTCCCTCAACAATACCAGATGCCCGAGTATCCTTGGCATACTCTGCCACAATCAAATGCCTCCAGTCCTCTGCAATATGTACCATAGAACTCAGATAAGGCCGGCGTGAGAGAGCGTCAGCAACAACATTCTGGGTACCTTTGATGTAGGTGATATCAAAGTCATATGCCTGTAACTTACTCACCCACTTCTGCTGACGATCATTTAAGTCTCGCTACCCCAGGAAATGCCTCAAACTGTTGTGGTCAGTTTTAATGCAAAACTTACTGCCCACGAGATATTGCCTAAATTTTGCCAAGGCATGCATTATGGCCAGCATCTCCTTATCATACATACTGTAAAGCCTCTCTGGTCCTCTGAGCTTCCTGCTCTCATAAACAATCGGGTGCTTGTCCTGCATAAGCACCGCTCCAATGCCCTCACCAGAAGCATCACACTGAAGCTCAAAAGGCTTCGTAAAATCTGGCAGTGCTAACACTGGACACGTAGTCATCAGCTCCTTGAACCTCACAAAACACTCCTGTGCCTCAGGAGTCCAAAAGAATGCACCTTTTTTCAACAAATCCGTCATAGGTGCTGCATGGCATGAATAACCATTAACAAATCTGCGATAAAACCCACATAGACCAAGAAATCCTCGCAGCTGTGTAAGGTTCGTAGGAGTAGGCCAATCTACGATAGCACGGATCTTTTCAGGATCCATCCGCACTCCCTCTGCACTGATGATATGGCCTAAGTATAATAACTCAGTCATCCCTAAATCACACTTGGATTCCTTGGCGTACAAGGACTCCCTCTCCAAAATACTGAGTACTGCATCCAGATGAGCCAAATGCTCCTGCCAAGTCTTGCTGTAGATCAGAATATCATCGAAGAAGACAAGTACATATCTCCTCAGAAGTGAGTGGAAGACCCTGTTCATGGTGGACTGAAATGTCGCTGGAGCGTTGGTTAGCCCAATGGCATCACCACAAACTCGAAGTGTCCACAATGACAACAGAAAGCAGTCTTCTCAACATCCTGCTCACGGACTCTAATCTGGTGATATCCCGATCTCAAGTCTATCTTCAAAAAATAACAGGCACCATGGAGCTCATCAATAAGCTCATCTATACGGGGTATGGGATACCTGTTTTTGATGGTCCTCTTGTTTAGGACCCTGTAATCAATGCACATACAGAGTGTACCATCTTTCTTCTTCACTAGAACGACTGAAGAAGCAAATGGTGATTTACTTGGTCGAATGTGACCCATAGTGAGCAGCTCCTTGATAGTCTTCTCTATCTCATCCTTAAGCCGCTTCGGATGCCTGTACGGAGTAATCATGACGGGCTTAGCGCCCTCCTCAAGCTCTATGATGTGCTCAATACCCCTGTCTGGAGGTCTCCCTAGTGGAATGTCGCTGAAAACCTTCCCATGCTTAACTCTCAACTGCTGAATGTCAGGATGATACTCAGTCTTATGCTGTCCCTCCTGTATAGGTGTCAAAGTGCACTCGGCAGCCCACTCAACCATGCCATGACGCATAAGTCTCTCCATTCGTTGGAAAGAAATAGTCCTGATGTTACTGTCTCGGATTGCCTTCAGAATATGAGTCTTTCCATCCACATCAAACCGAATCTCCATGTCTTTGAGACGAAGTGTGACTTCCTCAAGGGAATGAAGCCACTTCATGCCCAAGACTAAATCAATATCTCCCATGTTCACTACGTAATAATAACCAGCCTTGAATTCATAATTATTCAAGCGCAAGGGGAGATCCTTAATCATACGGTCACATCTGAGAGTGTGACCGTCGGCCACCTTAACCCGAATGCCCTCAAACTCCTCAAACTCCTCGGTTATGAGTCCACGCTTCTCCACAAATCTAGCATCAATAAAATTGTGAGTGGCTCCTGTATCTAGAAGGGTGATAACCTTTTGACCCGCCAAAACTCCACGAAGTCTAAAAGATCCCTCCTACTGAATGCTAGACAACCGTGCCTCCTGGATTTGGAGCTCTGACTCTGCCTTTGCCTTAGGCTCTGAAGCCTCTGACTCTGCCTTAGGCTCTGAAGCCTTTGACTCTGACTCCTCAGAACTCTCCTGCTGTTCGGAATTCTCAGATTCCGAATCCTCATAATAGGCCCACATGACTCTATTGGCCTTGCCCTTAGGCCGCAAAGGACAATCATGGTTAGCGTCGTAGGGACCCTTGCAGTAGAAGCAAAGCTTCTTCCTGCGCAAATCATTGAGAGTCTCACGATCCAAGGGTGCTGCTGATTTTCCCTTTGAATCACTCTTAAAATCAGATTTCTCCCTGTTTTTATTGAATCCCTTATTGTCCCGAAATGAAGAAGTATTTCTAGAGTTGAATTTGCTGGATGGTGCTGCAAATTCCATGCTACGTGCCTTCTTCATAGCTTCCTGTAACAACGAAGGATCAAATGCTTTGATCCAACCTCTCAATGGTTCCAACAATCCCTCCATGAAAAGCACAACTAGACGCCTCTCTAATATATTGGGAACCATCACTGGCAATCGCTGGAAGTCTCCTATGTAGGACTCCAAACTCCCAACTTGTCGCAACTGGGCCAAGTCTCTGAAATAAGATTCAGGATCCTTCTTGTCGAATCGTTCCACCAACCTGTCTACGAACTCCTGGTATGTGGTGATACGATCATGCTGAAGTGTCACCATCCCGTGATGCCACCAGTCATAAGCTGCCCCCTCAAGATGTAAAGTGGCATATCTAATAGCATCCTCCTCAGCCATAGGACGCAACGTGAGGAAGGTATCCAGCTTACTGATCCAGGCCTGTGCTGTGACCTTGCCACTACCGTCAAACATGGCTAGAGTGAGTCTGTTTGTGGCATGCTTCAGATCATTATTATTATATCTAGGCCTCCAATCCTGTTGGTTCCGGTGATGTTCTCTCCTCTGTGTGATAAATCTGTCAAAGGTAATCCTCTCTCTGACCTCTGGTGTCAGTAACTCCCACTCATCGTTCGCTGCCATAAGAGTATCAGCGAACATTCCCTTAGGCTCCTCATCTGCAATAGCCTCATCAGGCTCCTGTCTCACAAAAGTAGGCCGGGTTGGCCTGTTTGCTATCCGTGAAACAGTCCTAGGTGCCCTCTGTGAACCTGCATCACTCCTGTTCTCGTCACGACAAGGTGACGGTCTCCTCGGCGTACCTATCCTCTGTATCGCCACTGTCAACTGCTGTAGTACATCAGTTACCTGCTGTTGACCTGTCCGTAAATCTCTAAGAGTGTGTAGGACCTCTGCATCATCATTGTCCCTAGGGTTATGAGGAATCTCTGTTCTGTCAGCCATGGTACCCGGCTGCCTGTTCACTCCCTGTTCCCTGTCAATCAAGACTCTCCTGCGAGTGTAATATCTGTGAGGCCCAACCTCTTGTGGCTGCATATGAATGCTAAACCCTCAGGATGGTAGGATTTAGCTCTGATACCACTGTAGAAACCCCTGGTCTCACTGTTTCTGAAACTGATTGATTTTGCTTGTTTTTGAGCGTTTTTTATTTTTTTTGTGTTTTTTGCATAAACAGATGAAAGGCGATTTTGAAAGGAAATGCTTGTAAAAATTAAATAAAATATTACAAGTCTAAAAATGATGGAAACTGCTTGATCTATTGATGCCAAAATGTTTATTGATCTTCTAGGCTTATTTCATCTAAGATCTGATTACATGCAAACTAAAAAGCAACAACATATTTGTGAAAAAACCTGATTATTGCAGCAACCTGAGATGCCCATGAAATGGTATGGCTATCATAGAAAATCCACTTCTCCCTCCGTCTGATGTTTGCAGTTGAAACTAGAAGCATATGCGCCCCTGTTGGTGAAGGCAAAATGCCCAAAGGAGAGGCATTTTTCCCAAGATAAAAAGTATAGCCTAGTACTTGAAAGTACGGCCCTGCAGCAGCTAGTACGACTCAGCAACAACAATGATGGATCTGTACGGCCCTTGAAAGACGTGTCCAGATCTTGAAAAATGGGCGACTAAAATGAAGAACCCTTCCCGGAAGAGTTTCAAACCAAAACCCTGAAGATGTCTCAAATGGTGAAGCTCAGTGATAACCTCTGGATGAAGCTATCTCTTTGACAAGCAATAGATCAGCTGATATTTCATAGCCTCTGAACTGCAGACACTGAAGATGGTTCGTTCTCCAATGCAGAATGAAAACTGGAACCCTTGGTTCTATTCTCAGAAGAAGCACTTGGCAAAAATTCGATTTCATAACATAATCATCTTCTTTCACAATGAAATCCTTATATTCTCAAGAGGGTCGACTATTTCCTCAAAAGACATCATTTAAATAAAGTTGAATTTTAACTTTTAATATTTCCATAGTTTTGACGCACTTTTAATTATAAAATATAATTGAAAAGTGGCCCCTTCATGTTGGTCGACCCCTTCCTTTAAGTCACTTAAGTTATAATATTTCATTATATTATATCTTTATAATATAAGCGTTTAATTAATTAATATTTATTTTCGCAAACAAATATTAATATCTCTCTCAAAACAGGTCCAAATGACGAACCGTCTGAAGCCAGATGATAAGTGACTGAATCCGCATACGACCAAGCCATACTGCTAAAAATAGCAGGGGTGCTTTGCTGAGTGGCTCTACTTACTAAAAATAGTAAGTCAAGCAAATGATGTCCGAACGACCCCGAACGAAAGCCAAACTGAAATGATTCTGCAACTGAAGTCAAGCCAAGCCTCAACCAGACCCTCTATCCACCCTATCATCCTACGAGGGTCACATAATAGGCTAATCACGAGACTTGAGAGATGTCAACTGGAAGGGGACATTATAGATCAATAGATGGTTATATAAGAATTTCTCTCCCATTGATAGGTGGGCATTGAACACTGAAGGCTGGAAAACTCTTTTCCAGACAATTGGGAAGAAGAAAGCTAAGGATTGCCGGAGGAGGGAGGCTACCCACCAGGACATGCTCCTACAAGCAAAATCTGAGCTGCAAGCTAGCCCTATGAATGAAGCCCTCACTAGTAGATTGATCATGGCTAAAGATTCTCTCAGAAGACTCCAAAACCGTAAGATCCAAGGACTGAGAGTTAGAGCCAAGATGAATTGGCTTGAAAATGGTGACAAAGATACAAAATTCTTCTTCAGGTACATTAAGGGAAAGCAGGCTAGGGATGAGATTGAGCGAATCTCTGTGGATGGCTCCTAAGTGGAAAACCAGGGTGAGATAAGGGATCATTTTTTCCAGTTCTATAAAACTCTTTTCTCCTCGGAAGGGGAGAAGGACTAATAAATCTGCCAGAGAGTACATATAGAAAATTATTCCAAAAAAGATTAGTGATGAAGTGGCATTGGATCTTGGGAGAGAGGTCACTCAGGAAGACATAAGAAAGGCTATCCTTTCCCTCAAAGATGATAAATCAGCTAGGGCTGATGGACTTCTTGTTGAGTTTTACAAAACTTTTCTGGATTGGATATGTGAGGATTTGTATTTGGCATACAAGGAGGCCTTTGATATAGGCACACTTGGCAAGATCAATAAAGGGATTGCCAAACTCATCTCAAAGGAGGGTGAAAGATCTCTAATGAAGAATTGGAGACCTATCACCTTACTTAATGTCTCATATAAGATTTTAGCCAAAGTGTTGGTTGACTGAGTTGCTCTTGTTCTCCCCTCCATCATCAACTTCACCCAAACTGGTTTTATAAAGGGCAGATATATTCTTGAAAATTTGATCACCAGTTGGGAAGCAATGAATTGGGCGAATGTAATAAATCAGAATGCAGCCATGTTACTCTTGGATTTTGAAAAGGCATATGATAGGATTGAATGGGAATTTCTGTTTTTGGTCTTGAAAGTATTTGGATTTCCAGATCCTTTCTGCCACATGGTTAGAACACTCTTTCAGGATGCCACTGCCCAAGTGGACATCAATGGTTCTCTTACAGCAACAATTCCTCTTGAGAGATCTATAAGACAGGGGTGCCCTCTTGCTCCGACTCTTTTTTTAATTGCTTCTGATGCTCTTCATTATGTTTTGAGGGACAATGCATTAGTCCCAAAGGTAAGAGGTATTAGGCTACCGAATGATAGTGAACTTCTTAATCTGCAGTTTGCAGATGACACTTCTATTTTATCAATCCTAGAAGAGGATAATTTCACTAACTTGATGGGGAAGCTGGAAATATTTTGCTTAGCATCTGAGGCTAAGCTTGTACCATCAAAATCTTGGCTTTTAGGTCTAAAGGACAAACCCCCGAATTGGCTTAGTAAATTTGGGATACAATAGGGTGGTCCCCAAAAACTTGTAAGGTATCTTGGAATACCCTTTGCAGTGGAACCAGATTTGAAAGAAATGTGGCACTGGATTAGAGATAAAATTGAAAGTAAAATTGCTAAATGGAATAGACAATTTCTATCTTTTGTTGGTCGATTACAAATTTTTCAAAAGATCCTCTCTTCTTATAGTTTTTATTTTTCCTTTGTTTGGTTTTTTAATTCTTATTAAATTAATGAAATACAGAAGAAAATAAGGGCTTTTCTTTGGTCTGATGGTAAAGGGAAGAGAAAGAGGCATATGGTTAAATGGGAATGGTGTACCTTGGATAAATCCAAAGGGGGGCTAGGATTAAAGGATCTAAGGCTACATGGCATTGCCTTGGCTGCCAAATGGGTGATTGGGGCTCTGGAAGGGGGAGAGCCATGGAAAGTTCTTGTTAGATAGAATATGAAGAATGCTGTTCCTAAACATGCAAAGGCATGGAGGTCTCTTCCTCTCAGTGATATTCTGAGTAGTGAGCAGGATATGTTACCAGCAGGGTCCAAGGTATTTAGGACAATATGGAAGGTTTGAGATGTGATGAAGAAGCATCTAATCAATCATCACATCACCAAGGGTGATTATGGGGTTATTCAAGGTCACAGGTCTTTATGGTGAAATTTAAGGCATAATAGGAAACCCTTGACTCTTCTCCAGGGGTGTTCTGCAAAGGGATGGGCCCAAAAAGGTATCAAATCCTTTAATGATATTTTGAAAGATGGAAAACTGATAAATTGGAATGAGGTGAATACTAAATTCAATATACCTCCTACTAATTGGAGAACCTATACTATCCTTAGGGAGGCCTGTAACTGGCTGAAGTTCCCTGTGATTTCCAAGATGGATGATAATCAATTCAAAGAATTCCAATGGAAAAATGGTACTAACATAAGCAAGGCTAAAGTTAGAGAAATGTATACCATGCTAACGGATCACTTGGATCTGACAGATCATTTAAATCAAATCTAGAACTTATAGTGGAATAGGGGACCAATGGTAGAATTTTTTTTATCTTTAACTTGTCAAAGCAACTCTAAGCTAAAATAGCTTGCTTTAGATGGCTTCTTATTACTCAGAAGCTCTCATTCAAAAGTAAAAAAGATGACATTGACATGTGCAACATTTGTAAAGTACCTAAGACAATTAAGCACATTTTTCTTGACTATGCCTTTGCAAAAGAAATTTGGAGAATTTTCTGTGATAAACAAGATATTTGGGGGAATGATGGACATCCTCTCCTTGTGAAAATTTTGTTTAATCATCACATAAAGATGGGGAAAGTTACTGCTTTATTCTAGTATTTTGTGGTTCATTTGGAAGGCAAGAAATGAAGATTGTTTTCAAGGAAAGAGGAGGTTTCTTACTGAGTCTTTTAGAAGACTCACTTTCTACACCATTGCTATGCAGGTTTATATCATTGTAGCCCTTTCAAAAGACAAGTTTTGGAGCTATTTGGAGAACAAACAGGTTACTATTGACATTATGGAGGCCAGGTATGGGCATTTATGGCTGGAGGGTCATCTAGGGGTTGATGTTTTCATGAGAGCTCTTCAGGCTTTTCAGTAAGATCTTGCATATGAGTAGAGTAAAAAGAATGCTAAGATGGGACATACAAGACAATTGACTAATGAGGAACTGGCTGTTGCTGAGGCTCTGGTAGCTCTGAGTGATGGTCAAGAGGCAACCTAAAATACTTTATGGACAGTCTTCCTTTATGATTATATCCTTTTTGTGTAGTTTTGATGCTTATAACTCTATACAGTGCTATATTTTGTTAATGGTTTTTGTATATATCTGTATATGATGTAACTAATACAGGCTGATACAGGATGATGAATGGACTCTATGATGTTCCTCTGCAACAAACTCTTTTTGATAAATGTAATTGGGTAGTTTGGGGGGTTGTGGACCATACTTGGGATTTTTGCTATTTTGGGATCTCTGTTTTGTAGTGGAGGGGCTATCTTAGCTGATGAAGTTGTGAACTCTATGATACTTTGACTTGTATTCTCTGCTCCTTTTATACATAATATATAAAAAAAAAAGGTTATATTTTAAATATTTGTGAAGTGTAAATATTATATTATTTTCTAGAAGCTTCTTGAAGATGGATTGAAAAATTATAAAGGAAGATCAAGCCAAGCTTCTAAGGGCATCCAGGAAATGATATTTGTTTGTTGAGATTGTTTGGTGAAGGAGCCAGTTAGGGTTTCTGCGATTTCCAGCCATTGGGAACAAAAACTCTCATTGGTTATGCAATTTTGAGGCTGGGAAATATCAGCTGAATTATTGCTAATTGGTGGGCTTCATTCCAAGGGTCCAATTTGTGCTTCATTGAAGGGGATTCATCTTGCAATAGCTGTTGTATTACTACAAGGGTTTGGTTTGTAGTAGCTGTTGTATTGCTGCAAATTATTTCTACAGGTTTGTCGTTGCCAAATTTAATGGCCTTTAGCCAAATTTGGGATATGCTAGGATAATCGATTTAGGCATCAGTTTTGAAGAATTCATCATTCTATTTGAAAAGGTACTTTGCGGAAGACTTATTGGAAGGACCTGCCAAAAGAGACAAAAGTTGTTAGCATTCAGGAAAAGACAAGAAGAAATAAAGTATTGATTATATGCAGGGTTCGATATTGGGAGATTTCATAAAAGACAATTATAGATTATCTGGAAGCTATTGATTTATTTTTTTGCAGGTAGATAAGACAAACACATACATTGATCTGGGGCCGACTATTGAGGAGATTGTGGTGATCACAAAGCGTCAAAAAATTACACTTGATATCGGGAGTTGCTTAGCCTTCAAAGCGATGCATCTTGTGAAAAGGGTCGACACATAAAGCTGAAGCCGATTTATTCTGAATAAGACAAAGTTACAGATTATATTGTGCATTTAGAAATCACGACTCATCAAAGGTCTTTGACGTTATTGAAAACATTCACACATCATAGAGGAATATATGACAAAGACTTGAGCCGTCTGGAGGAATAAGCCGAAGAAAAGTGAAATAAAGGAGACCACGTCATTGCAGGGAGCTGATCGAACAAGACAAGTAGCTATCAAATGGAAAGGAAGGATTAGGTTTATTAAATAATTCATTGTCTATCTTCTGTAATCATCGATAAAGATAAATAGGGTTGTTCTTAGTGCCCGTAATCATTTTATTGCATCAATAAAGTCAACGGAACAATATTATTTGATATCGAGCACATTTAAAGGCTTTATTCTAGACGGGATTCTTGAAAGACAACTTATATGCAGTAATCTAGTCGAAGTATTTGGAGACACCATTTGGAGATCGATCCTCAGCTGCTGCAGAGATGCTTTTGCGTTCTGTATTTTGTTGGAAGTGAAGGTTAGCTTTCATCAAATGGTCATTCAGCCATTCCGTTGCATCAACCAGGTTCCTCTGTTAATCACAATATATAAGTTTGTTTAAAGATCTGCTCTTGCATGTTGTAATCTTAGTCTTATAGCAGTGTCAATATTGAATCCTGTATTTGCAATTCAAACATGGTCTGAGTTTCTCTTACATCTTATTAGGGGAGTTGATACTGTGTAGAGTTATATCTATATATATTCCTACTTTGTAGATCTTCCTGTGTCATTGTAAGTCTGAAACAATACATATTTATGGGTAGTGTTTGATTATCACAAGAATATTAGTGAATTGGTTGGAGCTACAATGAATAGAATGGTTGCAATTTGAATCTATTATATCATTGCATACTACTACATTTATGTGAACTGGAATTTACTATTGGATAGTCTGGAATAGCATAAGGAGGAGTTTGAATATTTTCAATATTTGTCATTGCTGTTCACAAACTTCTATAGACGTCAAACAGTTGCATACAAACCATTTGACAAAATGACAATATGTCAAATGGAAAAATCGTAAAAATTATCGCTCAATTGTAGAAGGGTCATTATAGATTTTGAGGCCAAATTTGGGGACAACAGGGGGACGACTATATAAAATATAGGGAAAATTTTAAATATATAGGGAAATTTTATATATTTATATGAAAACATGGATAAGGCATGCATAATATACATTATAGAACCTTAACTGTATGTTGAACGTGTGTGTCAATAATCTTGAGAAAGTTGCATATCCCATTAGTTTTGGATGCTCTTCCATTGTAATACAATAACATCTCATCGTGTGTATGGTGTTTATGTTTCTCATTATATGCTGGGTGTACGTTGATAATCTTACATGTATAATAACGGTGAGAAAGAAGTGGTTTATGAGGCATTATTGGCACCAAAAGCGTTGCCAATCCAAAAGCATGACCATGGGCTAAAGTATGTGGTGTCATTTACCATCGTCCTCCTCTCTGGCACAAACTTTGCTACAGGTTTCAGAATTGCGCTTCATAAGACTTTTCTAACTTTGGTTATTATCATGCAATGTAATTTACATGTTTCTAATTAACAAAAAGTTTACCAAAAAATGTGGCACATTCTAGCAATTGAGGATTTAGTCCCACTATAATAGCAGTACATTTATCATCACTGCTATTATTATTATTTATATTCTTGTTGCAACAACAGTACACCTTTTTATAACTTCTTATATCAGATATTGGGATATCTAGTTCTCAAAGAAACCACAATGTGAAGACACTTTTTTGTTACATGTAGAATTTCTGGATAGCACTGGTTAATCACACATCTTTCCGATTTTTAGGTGAACATATTTTGTATACATGAGTGGAGAAATTGTGTTCCTGTGATATTAATTTTGGACATAACATACAAGTATATTTTTTTCTGTGATCGATACTGAGTCTGCAAAGAAATACTACTGTGTGTTTTATTTTGTTTTGAACATGCTTTGACGTAGGGGAGGGACGATTGACCATCCTCGGGACGGTTGGGGGATGTCTCAAGCGTCCCTTGGCCGTCCCCGAGATGGCCAGCCATACCCTTTTTCCCATTGACTATTTCCCTGTTTCGGTGACGTTTCCCAAGTTTTGAAAAGAAAAGGGGATGCCAGGGGACTGTCCCCCAGCCGTTCTCCTGTACCCGGGACATATAGGCTATTTAGGGAGGGGGGGGTACTGGGGATGTGTCCTTGGGTTTCCCTGTATATGTGATGTATTGGAGCATAATCGACTCAGAACTGAGCAGAATTGCAAGTCATAGGGTTTCATATTGGCTGTTTATTACATCAGTCATTATTCACCTAATATGTTGGTGGTAATTTGACATCTACAAATTGGGTCTGCTATAATAGATACTTTTGAGGTTGTATACCAGCCATTAAGGGATTAAGAAAAGGTCTCCAACTACTTGTTTTTGTTTTCAGTTTGCATTTTGTTTCAGAAATTTGCAAAAAATTCTAAAAAGGGGACATTACAGAATTTCCATTTGAATCTTTAGAAGCTCACAAATATAATTGTACAAAACCAGTTAATGATATCCAATTTAGATCATTAGAATTGGGTCTGCTATAATAGATACTTTTGAGGTTGTATACCAGCCATTAAGGGATTAAAAAAAGGTCTCCAACTACTTGTTTTTGTTTTCAGTTTGCATTTTGTTTCAGAAATCAAAAAAATCAGAAATTTGCAAAAAATTCTAAAAAGGGGATATTACAGAATTTCCATTTGAATCTTTAGAAGCTTACAAATATAATTGTACAAAACCAGGTAATGATATCCAACTTAGATCATTAGTACATTTTACCTTTTCTTACTTAATAGGCAATCAATTTATCTACAGTAATTCTAAATATAAAACAAAAACCACTTTAGGGGTATATTGATATGAAATAGATGGAAATGAGTTGGTTAAACAGTTTTCATGACACAAAAGCATATATAAGGATAAGTTCTAGGGTCATCAAAGTCATTTAAAAGTGCATTCATACATTCATTATTTGTATATCGACTAAGAATCTCTTCAAGTAATCCAAAAAGTTTATCATCAAGAATTTTTGTTGTAACTCATAGTATAAATCCTTAATTTCAACTCATAAGGTTGAGCTATTCTCAAGAGTCAAGAAAGAATAGGATATCACTTTATCGAATACATATCAAATTTTCATACAAAACTGGTTTCTTTGTATTGACAAAAGTTGAATCTTTCTTTTAGATTTTTTTTTCTCACATTCTCTCTTAAGTCATTGAGTTTCTGTAGTGATGGGTGCAAATTTTGTCATTACATGACTTAAGAACAGATTAGAAATTGTCCGCTAGTTTAGGGTACTTATGTATCCTTGTTCTCATGTTTCGTTCCTGGTTAAGTTAGCTAGGCCGTCTTAATTTGGGTATAGAACTTTAATGACTAGAGGGCCCCATGGGTTGTGGGTCAGCAGGACACCTAAGTAGTGTCCGATTTTATATCGATTGATCCAACAGAATATCATGCATAACCAGAAATATCTTATAGCATACATTTTGACGGTTTAAGTTTCATTCACTGTTTTTTCTAAAATCTCTAATTCCATTTCATAAGCTTCCACGAATTGTTGTAGAATTATAATATGGCATCAAAATATTTCATTACTTACTATGTCTACAAAATATTTCACATCAGGCAAACATTACATTTATTCCATTACAATGTACATTGAGATGGTGTAAAGTTGATCTCTATTATCAAGGTTCTTGTTCTGTAGTAAATTTCTACCAGCGATTTATTTTTTGTATGCATTTAATCCCTTGTCACTTTATACAATTTTGTTTCTATTTATGTTTGAACAGTTTGAATATAAACTGAAGTGATTAAATAGTATAAGTCTCTATATGCTTTTATTCTCGAACCTAGAAAAATAGCAATTTAATTATTTCACATCAACATACAAGGATGCAAACGAACCCACTCACAGTGCAGTCACACATTGAAATGAATTCAGTTCCGAATAATTGCAACTGCTTGTCAATAAACACTGTTATTGATTGTGCTGCAAAGTTTCTATAAGCAATATGGTTCTTATTTATTTAATATGTATACATAATATCCGATTGCAGTGGTGTAGCTTTCATGCCACCACATAGTGTTTAATTTTTCCTCTTGTTTGTGATTGTTTTTGGACGGGTAGTAAAAACATTTAGTAAAAATGTTGCATGCTTATAATGCTATGAAGTGTTATATGAAAAATGTATCTTTTGTATTGTGTTGTAAAGAGAATTATATTTGTTAATGTTGTTTGATAATATTTTTTGCAGATTAAGGGTCGTGTTGGATTAGCAGCTTTGTATGGCTCTGGTTGTTGGGCTTCTTGTAAAAATTCCCATGGTACATTTTGCAGAGTTGGTTGTTGCACAACTGGGACAGGAGAAAATTTAATGAAAGGATTCTGTGCACGTGAATGTTGCTTGTCTGCCTCACAGTATGTGTCTAGTCTTCTGAATTCTTTAATTTCTGATTGCTTGAGATTAAACGCCCTCCAAATATGACTCACTTTGCCAACAAGAGAAAGAATGACTTCACAAAATGGCAGCTAGGTTTATGAATAACAATTGCAACAAATATCACCTTAAGCTCTTCACACTATAATCAAAATAGCATGTAGAATAGAAGTAAACACCCAACAGTAATTCTAAGCCCAAATGTGACCTGTATGTGAAATCACCATGAAGAGGATTATAGGGTTTCTGTCCTCAATCCACAACTTGAGGGTTCTCGTCCCCAAGAGAAAAAGACGAACATTGTTCAATCTTGATAGTGAAATTTGTTTTAAAAAATGGATAATTTCCTCAAATCCCAAACCCCTCTTTTATAACCTTTTTGAAAAATTTCAATATTATTTTCTATTTTACCTTTTCTCTCCAAAAATAATTAAAGTGTCTTTTTAAATGCTTTTGACACTATCATTTAACAATGCAAATTTTACTTATCCCTTATAATAAAACATCAAGTTACCTTTTAAGGATGACTTAAATTAAATTATTAAATTATTTTTCCTTTGCAACATCCCAATAGCCTATGGAAAAATAAAAGATGGGCTAAGGTTCTTTTGTCAATCTATGTCTTGAAAGGGGACATGACAGTCTTCCCATCTCAGAATTGCAAGCTAGGATGCTGCAATACCTACTCTCCTTCCCAAGTGGCATCCTCTAACAAAAGACTTTCCTATTGAACCAAAATACTCCTTAATGCTTATGTTCCTCAAAGTGTGTTCCTTGGTGTCAATAATTTTTTAGGAACCAATATCAATTTCCTTTTATCATCTAAAGGATGTAATTTAAGCAAGGGAGTAATATGCTGCCCCAATGCCTTCTTAAGGTATGATACATGGAAGACATTGTGTATCTTGCTATGTTTTGACAACTCCAATTCATAGGCAATCTCTCCAACTCTCTACTTGATTTTGTATAGCTTATCAATCAAGGATTAATTTTTTCTACCCCATTTCTTTTACATGATGACTCCTTGATGATTGTAGTCTTAGGAAGACCATGTCACCAAATGCAAAAACCTGCTTTGTCTGATGTTTGTCTGCATAAACCTTTTTTTGGTTCTAAGCCTAATGGATGTTATTCTTAAGAGTTTTCATTATATCTTAGCTCCTCTCAACCAAGTCTCTTGCCCTAGGAACCCTACTATTTGTGATAACCAAATCAACAAAGGAGAGAGCCTCTTGTCCATATAAAGCTTTGAAGGGAGTCATGCCTATGGACTTGTGATGTGTTGTGTTGTAGTAGTGCTCCACCAAAAGGAGTCTTTTGATCCAAGCACTTTGCTAACCTGCTACATAATTTCTTAGATAAACCTCTATCCACTTGTTCACAATTTTATCTTGTCAATCTAGGGTGATAGCTAGGACTGGGAGTAAGTTTCGTCCCAGTCAATTTGAAGAGTTTCTACCAGAAAAGGCTAAGGAATCAACTATCTCTGTCACTAACTATTGTTCATGGCAATCCATGGAGTCTTAAAATTTCTTTTAAAAATAACTCTACTACCTATGGGGCCTTTAATCAGAGGAAATGGAAAAGAGATGAGTAAACTTAGTAAGTCTATCTACTACAACATATATACAATCCTTACAATGAACTTTTAGAAGCCCTATGATAAATTCTATTGATATACCTTCCCACTTTTGATAGGGAATGGGTAGGGGCTATAATGAACCTACAAAATGAGTTTGCTCAACCCTATTTTTTTGATAGGCCATACACTCCTAAATGTCTCTAAGAACATCATCCTTGAGATTTCCAAGAAAACCTCTCCTTGACCTTATAAGTTTCAAAATATCCTAGATGTCCTACCAAAGGAATATCATGAACTGCCTTTAAGCTTTTAACCATCATCTTTGATTCTGGAACAAGATAAATTTTTCCTTTGTATAAAATGAACTCATTTGCTGCTATATATTTGTCATCTTGCAAATTTCCTTTTGAGACATTAGTAGCAAAATAATTTTTGAAGTATTCCACCAAAATGCGACCTTTGCAATCAGTGAAGATCTTTGTCATTCAACATAAAGTAGGTTCTTGGACAAAGCATCAGCCTCTATGTTCTTCCCCTTGACATATTCAATTGCGAAATCAGAAACGTAAAGCTTACTCGCCCATTTCTATTGTTGCTCATTCTAATCCTTTTAGTTGAGAAAGTACTTCAAATTGTTGTGGTTTGTTTTCACCAAAAAATGGCTACCAACTAAATATTGTATGGATTTGGTCAAAGCATGTGTAATGGCCAACATCTCTTTTTCATAAGTGGACAACCTTTTTTCTTGTTCTCTAAGCTTGTGTACTCGGTGTACAATGTCTATTATTATGCTTCAATAATATTGGTTATCCGTCTATGTATTAATTATTTGTATTAATTGGTTGTCGACTTTGGGTAGTATAAGCATCGGTTGGTTGACGGTTGTGTTATTCTTGGCAACCATCAGGTCCTTTAAATACATTGTGTATTGTCAATGAGAGTAGAATGATCTAGTTGGATCTACTCTAAACCTTGGCTGACCATCTTTGGTCTTCTATAGTAATTTCACGTGCGAATAAAGATATATTTTACTCATCTATCTAGTATGCATTGTGGTCTCTTTTATTAATTCATGTATTTAATTAATTAGATAGAGCAGTAAACATTTGGCATCGTTTCCTTAAAGAAATCGGGTCAGATTTGAGAAATTTATGCCCTTAGACCCCAATAAAAGTGGGAAGAGAGCACAATGTAGTCAAGATCAAGAGATCAGGTGATCTTTAAGGATCATTGAACAAAGAGAACAAAGGAGACCACTGAGAGGTGAAGTTGAAGAAGGTGAAGGGATTCTGAGAGAAAGCCTGAGTCCATGTAGTGACTAACCCCAAATATATATATATATTTTTAAAGTTTTTCTGATTTTTTGTTTGTGTCGTTTTGATGATGTTTTTTGCTTGAGTTTTCAATGCAATCAAAGCTTTGCATACATGATAAGATAACAACAAAATATTGGAAATAACATGAAATAACATTGCTTGCAAACTTCAACTTCAGATTGAGATACTCAGATCACATAACAGAAAATTTCTGAGTTTACAATGATAAATCAGACTTCTCACACAGCTAAACATGCTCGGAAAATTAACATAACAGACCTGGTAAGATGAGCACATAACAGCCAATATGAGTTTCCAACTTGAGATGCTCTTCACCGTAAGATAGACCATCAATCTCCTTGCAGACTCCACGCCTAATTCCACTCTTCCAAACCCCACAGTAACAGTTAACAGTCCTTCACATGACAGACCAGAAATCTGGAAATACACCACAGTTTGGGCGGCTTCTTGACTTGGGTGATCTGCTCTATAAAATCCAGTTCCTCTCCAAAAATTGCAAGTAAACCCCTGCTTGATTCGCCTTGAAAGAAACTTCAAAAGATTTGAAACCCACAATGATAATTCAACCCTAAAGATGTTAATATCATATTTCAAGCACTGAACAAGGCGCCCAGGCTGAAATCAACTTGGCCATTAAAAAACTCAGAATCTTCACCTTAAATTTCAGGCAAGTGCTTGAAATGTTCGGCTAGTAGAGAGGCTTCCAAATAATCAATACCCACATTCAAAGCAGACCTCAAATCGGAGATATGAGCT
Organism: Sequoia sempervirens; assembly: GCA_007258455.2. Classification (NCBI taxonomy): domain Eukaryota; kingdom Viridiplantae; phylum Streptophyta; class Pinopsida; order Cupressales; family Cupressaceae; genus Sequoia; species Sequoia sempervirens. Next base: position 359,673 of record VDFB02261228.1, on the reverse strand, counting down.
AAAATGTGTGATTTAGGGCCAATGAAAATCTTCAGGAAATTGATATTAAACAATCCCAAAACTTCAGAAAATTGCACCAAACTAATTCTAGCAATATCACTCCAAAATCCAATTGAAACCCTTAGAGATGAAACTGGAAAAACTTCAATCAGAAAGTCTGAACCTGCAACTTGAAGCTTGAATGAAGCTCCTGTATGAAGCCTCCCTGCAAACCCTCCTGATGTTTGTCTTTCAAACATGGGAAGAGTGTGATCTACAGAGGTTTTCATCCTTGCAAACCCATGTTTCCTCCAAAGCCAAGCTTCCATGTCCTTTTGGAAGCTAATGAGTTTTTTCATGTGCATATGGAAGTTGATTTCTATTTCCTTTTGATTGCCTCCTCTTACAGATGGATGGTATGTGTTGCTTGTATTATGATGGATATCTATAGCCGAATGGGTAGGACGATTTGGGATCCAGGTATTGACATGGATGGTACATTGGTACTCAGTGATCGTGGTGAGTTGCTTCAGGAGTTATGGTCATATGGCATGTATATCAGAGTGGAGCAGCGTTCTGGCATACGATTACTTGAGGACAAGCAATCCTGGGAAGGGAGGACTGTAATGTCCCTTCCTAAGGCAGCTCGAACTATAGCGGAGGTTGGCCTACTATTAGGGTTCCCATAGGTCAGCAAAATGGTTAGGGGACCCAACTGAGGGAGGTGGAGCTTAGCTGGGAGCTTTACGAGTCTTTCATTAGGAGTTTAGTTGATGAATCCAAGGATAAATTGGAAATATTAAAGTTTGCTTTAATGGAAAAGCAAAAAGTGAATAGTAACAAAAAATTATAAAAGGAATAGTGAAAAGTGCCCCAATCCTAGTAACTCAAAGTTGTTTTTAAAACATGGCCCTTTCTTTTGATGAGAAAAGATCCTCAAGGAGGATTATTTTATTGATATTTATAAAAAAACTCATGGGAGGTTATAAAGCAATATGTTGGGCTCATTTTTGGGCATTCTATTCTCATTTTGACAAAAACAAATTGCAGGTTTGAGCTCTGGAAGAGGGTTTGAGCAGCATATAGGTCTTTTGAGGATGAAACCCCTTGGAGGATAGTGAATTGGACAAAAACCCAATTCACAAAACAAGGAAATCTATCCAGGGTTTCCATTTGGGCATCATTGGTCTTCATCACAGGTTAATTTGCATTTAGAATTGATTACAGCAGTATTTTTGATTTTTAACTTGTTAAAAATTGTGGTAACCTATTAAAATTTTGAATAATTTTGAAATTTTCTCTACTAAGGCACGTTTTACGAGGTGCAGACGTTAGAAAATTTCAGTTTTAGATACATGGTCCCCTTGGACATCCATTTTTCTTTGTTCTTGATCGTTTTCGTGAGTTTTGAGTCATTTTCCTTACGTTTTTGGCCAATCTCGGGTTTTTATGGCTTCACTGCAAGTAGGAGATTTAGTTTCTTATTGCAAGTCAATAATAGGAACTTTTTATCTCTATTGCAAGTCATTTTTATTTTTTTATTTTTTCATTTCAAGTAGGAACTTTTTAAGTAACTTACAGGTATAGGAACTTTTAGAGCACATTACAAGTTACTTTTTAAAAGTCATTTGCAATATGTCTTTAAAATCCCAATTTCACTTAATTTACTCGTTTTGAGTCCTAAAAAGTCCGATTTGAATTTAAAGTCACTTGTAAAGACCTCAAAAAGTTCCGATTGGAGTTTCTTTTCATAGAAAACTTGTTATTCACTTTAAAAAACTCAATTTGAGGCATTTTAACTTAAAGTCACTTGCAAAGACATCCAAGAGTTCCGATTTGAGTTATTTTAATAAAAGTAACTTGTTACATGCTTCTTAAAGCCCGATTTAAGTCTTTTAGTGAAAATAAACTTGTAATGAGTTGTTAAAAACCTGATTTGAGTGTTTTAGCTCAAAGTGACTTGTAAAATGTTTCAAAAGTTCTGATTTTGCAAAAGAGTCGATTTCTTTGCTTGTTCTGAGTCATGAAATTTTTGACGCCATTAATGGAGGAGGTTGTTTGTGTTTGAGTTTGCTTCTTCTCCTGTTTTCATGACGAATTCTTGAACGTTTTTCTGCAATAAGAAGACTCCCAGCTGTGACAAATCATTCAAACTTCTTTGGCTGCGTTTTTGCAAGGCGTCTAGGGTTTCTCCTTCTTTTAGTTTGCAATCTCTTATTGCAGCCTTGCAGATTCTTGTTCAATGACAGAGGAACCAACTTCTCCACCAAATAAAAAGATGAAGTACAAGTATGATAAATATCAAAATGAGATTTCTCCATCTCATGTGGTCTCAAACATCGAAGAAATCAGAGACACGGAGATTGGACATGTTGACATGTCTGAGTTTCTTAAGAGAGCTGAGAAATCAACTTCACATGATATGCAGTTGTTGCTGAGAAGTCATATCCATTTGGTTTCTTCTTTTCCTGTTGCTGCCCTAGAACCAGAGTTTTTCCTTCCATGTGCAGCTTGCTTTGACAGAGAATCCAGAACTATCAAAGATGATAATGGTAACGTGGTCATTAGGCTTGATCCAGAAACCATTAATAAAATTTTTAGAGTTCCAGATGCGCCAATATATTCAAACATCTCAATAAAGAGTGCTCTTGATCACTATGAACAAAAGAAGCAGATTGTATACAACATATCAACACTAAATGGCTTCTAAAGCGTCGAACTTGTTTGTCTCGGTGGCCCAAGCTATACCGATCTGAATTCAAGGAAGAGATCAATGATATAATCACACTTTTGAGTAGGATAATGGGATTGAAATTTTCTAATGTTTTTGAGAAGTGGATGTACAAGTGCATAGTGGTGATAAGGAAGGCACAACACCCAATCTTCTGGGGTGAGATAATTAGTGATAGTTTATGTGAGCAGCTTGCACAAGTTCCTACTATGCTCACGTTCTACATGAACTCCTATTTGGTGTACATGGCAGCTTCATTGAGACAATTTCCAGGTCTTTCCACCAAAGGAGATAGATCACTATTTTCAGTTTGGGAGTATTATGATCAGCTACCTTTGAGACCAAGTAGAATTCATTACAGGAGAGTCGAAGATGCATTCTTTGGTCATTTCATGTGTCTCTTTGACAAGACCTTACAGAACAATAGAGTATTTGAGGCTGCTTGGAAGAAGGTGAATGAATATGGTTGTCTCTTTCTCCAGTTTCCCACCTTCACCAATATGAGAGTTGGCTGTTTTGAAGATCAGCCATACATGCTTCCAAGATATCCGACAGACAAAATCATTTTGATGGAGCTTGCAAGGCAGTTGATGATAGTGCATGCATGACAAGCTGTACAACATAAAGCTGGAGTAAGCATCTCTTCTCATAATCCATTACAGATTGGGAGATACTCTTTGACAACTACTTCAAAGGCAAAGGCAATGGAAACTGAAATTTAAGAGATCAAATTGAAAAGATTCAAGGCAAGAACGGATTTTGACTACAGAGGAATGAAGGACAAAATAAAGAGAGCTTTCACACATGTACATCGCCTTGAAGATATTTGGGTGGATCTTCGAATAGAGAAGGACATCTGTAGAATGGATTATTGCAGGCTCACAATCGAACAAATTATTGATCAAGAATCATGCATTAAAGAAGACATTGAAGAGATTAAATCTATTGATCATAAATTAGATTATAAACAACCACTGAAGGATAAATATTTTATTCATAGTTCTCCCTCACCTTTTGAGGAAGACATGATCTCCTCCAATCAATCAATTGTTGTCGATGAGGAGAGTATCCTTTCTAGTGACATCACATCAAAAGAGGCATTACTTGATGATTTGATCATAGAGGATAAAACCAAAGGAGGAGAGGCAACAAAAGATGAATTCTTTGAAAGAGAAAACCATCTTGTAAGTGAAAATGGTGATAAATGTTTTGAGGAAAAACTTTATCACGCTATAGATGAGATTGAAAAACTTAGAAAAAGGAACCAAAAACTTGAGCTACAACTTCAAGAGTCAAATGAATTAAATGAAGAGCTTGCTGGATATTGCTGATATGTGGTTGTCATTGATGTCAACACTATTGCCATTAATGTCTTTAAGAGTGTATATGTCGAGGATATTGAGAAAACTGTAATAAAATAAGTTGCAGGTTGTCGGTGATGCAGTGATGTTCAGTATGGTGGGTAGCTCAGTATATTGATGATAAGAGGTTGCGGATTAAAGGGTTTGTTGACAAGTATGTCTAGTTTATCCACATAAAGTTTCAGAGGTTCACATGAAGATTTGATTGAGTTATGAGTATATGTGTTCTGATAGTTGCTTTGTTGCTTTAGTTGGTGTTCCTGAAAGAAGATGATGTGATTGTAGTAATTTGAGTTGTTGCGGATGCATCTGTGGTGATTCATGATGCTTGTGGATGTTTCTAGATCGTGCTCTATCTGTGTTGTTGGTCCGCATTGATCGTTGTGCTCGCGATTGGCGATTTTCTTCTATGAGTTCATGTTTTTCATGATCATGTCCGATAGGGTGATTGTAGCGGGTTGCGAATCTTTGAGGCATAATTGTTTAAGGTGTTTAGTGTTTGAGGATGTTGTTTTGGGTCCTTACTATGTTTTGGCCGACATTGTTTGGTCCGCATTGATAAATTGTTTATTGATTTGGGCCGATAGTTTGTACACATTTCATATTTTGTTGGGCCGACATGTAGTTGATGTTATCCTTAGTTGCGGATATATATGATCAATTGTTTATACCATTTGAGGGTGTGTTGTGCGATGTATGTTGTATGCTAAGTGGGAATAATGTTCTAATCTTTCAAAGGCAAAAGTAAAGTGTGAAGAAGAGTGAGCAGATGAAAGTGTTTTTGTGCTTAACTAGAACTGTAATCAGCTATTAGAAGATGCTATTTTCGCAGTTCAAAATCTTCTGGATGTAATCCCAATGTGACTGTAAGACAGCGAGTCTTCTTTTGGGTAGTAAGCCTTTTGTATTTGAGTAGTGAGCTCTAGGTAGTGTGCCTGAATGCATGTGCATTCCCCATTTATAATACTTTTATACTTTTAAGAGGGTATAATCTTGTGGATTAACCTCCACCATGGTTTTTCCCCTAACAGGGTTTCCACGTAAAAAATCTTGGTGTTATGTGTGTTTTTGATGTGGTGATGGTTTACGCTTTCATGTTTATTTATTAGATTTGAGAATAAGTTTAATATGTATAATTTTTGTGACAACTGATTCATCCCCCCTTCTCAGTTGTTTGCCTTGGTTTGCCAACAATTGGTATCGGAGCAGGTTTCTGCAGAGAAGCTTGACCGCTTGAGGTGATCCAGGATGGCGACATATAAAAAGGATAGTTCGAGATTTGATGGAACTAATTATTCTTTGTGGAAGACTCAAATGGAGTGTCATTTGAGATGCATTGGTGAACCTTACTGGACAATTACAAAGAATAGGTATATCATCCCACAGAATGGTCCTTCTACTATAGGTGAGATTAAGGAAGCCGAGTACAATATCAGGGCTAAGGAAGTGTAATGTCCCCGTCTCAAGCCTGATCTTTTCAGTGACCGTTGGCCTATTCCGGAGACCCGTAGGCTAGTCGGAAGGTAAAATTAGGGTTTCCTATTTTGAAGGATGTTCTGGCTCAGAGTTGGTTGTTTCAATGGCGGATTCTTTCTGGGTTTTTAGAGAGCTTCGCAGTGATATGTTTCTGTTGGCATTCTGAGTACTTTCTGGAATTTACTATTTTTAGTAAATTCTATTTTGGGCAGTGAACCTATTGGTCTCAGCACAGTTGACTTTCTTCTTCAGTCGTCTCAATTGGTTTATTCAGATTTTGGCTTCAGGATGCAGTTTCAGAGAGATAAGTTCATTTCACTTAAATAACATTATATTTTAATGTTATATTACCCCTTGGCCTAGTCTATTGACTTCATGTTGTTTTGAAAAGTGGTCTTTTGAGGGTGGCGCCTTCATTAAAGATTATTTTATAATTTATCAAGGTCAAATCAAGCCTTAAGTTGGATGCATTTATTAAAGTGTTGAATTTATTTAAAAAGGTCAAGATTGAGCTTTGAAGAAAGGGACGCCATCTTTTGAAGGGATTAGGGTTTGACTCTGAAGAGAGGTTTAGGGTTTCGAGAAGTCGACAGGAAATTATAAAAGGAAGACTTTGATCCTCAATTCATTATCTTTTGTCTACAGTATTGTTACTCTGCCGGAATGGTATTGGATTGCTTCGAGGAATGAAGGCCTCCTAGCTCGGGCATTGCTTCTTGCTTGCAACACAGCAACTAGTGGTGAATTAGTCTAGTTTGTGAGTTTGCATTGATTTGTGTGCATTGTAATCAGCTTGTAGCTTTCTTGATTCAGTTTTGCATATTAGAGATTTCCAAGAAATTGCATTATTTGTCACAGCAGATTGTAGTTTCCTTTCATAAATCCAAAAATACAAAAAAGATTGTTCTGGGTATTGTTCATATCCCTCTATTTGGGTAGGGCGAATCCTTGTCTTAAGTTTCAGATTTTTTAGATCAGCCTTTAATTTTTAAAGAAAAATCGCCCCTCTTGCTGGGCCGTACCATCTGTATGTGCATTGGTTTTCGTGCATAAATAATATAAGGTCTTTTGCTGGGGTTTCAGTGTGCTATTTGGGTCGCCATCATTCTAGGGTTATTCTGCATCTTACTCTGTGGGATTTGAGTGAGTTTTGAGAGTGTTGTGAGCAAATTGGTGAGTTGCAGGGCTGCTGTTAGTTCATACGGAAATCTGGACTGTCAAAAATCAGATTACCAGGTTGGCTTTTAAAGTGCAATTTCTGATTCAAGTTTCCTTATTCATTGAACAAAATTCTATAAACATTGTTGCAGCTCTATTCCTTTTCAATTCGTATTGATATCAAGACATTGTCTAACATATTGTAAGCTGGCAGTAGTACTGACAGCAATTATTATCTTGCTCTATCAAATTGTAATACTCAACTCTACTTCCCGTATTTGCTATTGTATTTACTTTATCTCCGCCCTATGGTAGCTACTTTCCCACCTCGGGACAGAAAGCACATTCTGGGTGTTGAGTACTTTCAGCTTTTCAGTTATTTCTTTCAAGCATTGTAATTTGTAATATTCCGCCATATGGTCGCCTCAACTCCATACTGGATTGGGTAGCACATACTTGGTGTTGAGTTCCCTTTCAGTACTTAGTGTAGAAGACCCTCTGACCATATGCTTGCCATCATCGGCGCCATTCTTGGTTAGAGTTCCTGCATAAGCATTTTGATTAAGATCCTCTGACCAATGCTCACACCTTGCCCACATCGGGATCCTGGTGTACATTCTGGTTAGAGTTGCTTCAGCAACGTTTTGGTTTAGCTGCTAACCTTAACGGGTGCATTGGTTTGTAATTTGTAATTTGAAAAAACGAAAAATTTTGGCTCGGAATATTTCAGGAAGCATTGTTGAGTGCTCTGACTGATTCCAAGATGACAAATGTAATGGAGTTGAAGACTGCTTATGAGATCTGAAAAAAGTTGGAAACTTTGTATGAAGGTGATACCCATGTGAAGATTGCTAAGTTGCAAAGCCTGAAAGGGAAATATGAAACGTTGAGAATGGGTGAAGATGAGAACATCACTTCTTTTATGCAGAGAGTGAATGAACTTGTGTGTAGTATCAGATGTGTTGGTGGAACATTGGAAGAATCAGATATTGTTGCTAAAGTGCTCAGATCCTTGCCTGTTGCATACAAACACAAAGCTGCTGCTATTGAGGAGATCCGGACTGTGACAAATGTAACCAGACATGTTGATTGGTAAGCTTGCTGCTTTTCAGTTAAGTGAGTTTGGTGAATCTCTTCCTAAGACAGAATCTGCATTCAAAGCTACCATCTCCAGAAAAGATAAGCAGAGATATGATCCGGGAGAAAGTTCTTCTAGAAAAATGTCCAAGTATGAGCAGGAAATGAGAGAGATTGAAGAAGAAGAGAGAAAACTAGATGAGCTTGAAGCACTCATTGTCAAGAGGGTAGCTAGAGGAGAAGGTAAGTATAAAGGGAAATTGCCTCTTAAATGTTTTTCTTGCAATAAGATAGGTCATTTTGCCTCAAGGTGTCCGAAAAGAGTTCCTAAGCCAAGACCTAACAAGCCTAGATTCCAAAGAAAGTGTTATTATGCTACTAATGAAGGTGTGATAGATGATGAATCTGATAAAGGGAATTTAAGTGAGGATAAATGGGTATTTATTGCTATCAAGGAAAATGATCCAGTACCTACTGAATCTACTAGTTGCATAAATGTGGAGAAAGCTCTAGCTGCCAGAGTTGAAGAAAAAGATGAATGTGTGATTGGCAGTGGATGCTCTCATCACATGACAGGTGAAATTTGTGAGCTTGGAAAAGTATGATGGTGGTGTTGTAAGATTTGGTGACAACAAAGCCGGTGTAATCCGTGGCAGAGGATCCATTTCTCTTGATGGTAAGCATGATACCGATGATGTTCTATATGTGGAAGGTTCAAAGCATAATCTCTTAAGTGTTGGACAAATGGTTGACAAGGGATACAGTCTTCAATTCAAGGATGGAAAGTGTAGAATATTGGGGAGTTTCCGAAATATGATTGCATCTGGTACAAAAACAAAAGGTAATATCTTTCACCTAAATGCTACTGGTGAAAGTTGTCTAATTGCTCAAGTTGATGAAAGTTGGTTGTGGCATAGGAGATTGTGTCATGTAAACTTTGACAATATTATCAAGATAAGCTCTACTCGAGTAGTGAGAGATCTTTCTAAGTTGATAAAACCTACTAATGCTATATGCCAGGAATGTCAGTTAGGGAAGCAAACTAGAGTTTCATTCCAAAGCAAACAACATTGTTCAAATGAAGTGTTGGAGCTTGTGCATACTGACTTGTGTGGTCCTTGTAGAGTCAGAAGTTTACAAGGAGACAGGTATTTCATGTTACTTATTGATGATTATTCTAGATTGATGTGGGTTACTTTCTTAAGGGAAAAATCTAAAGCTCTAGAGAAATTCAAGATTTTTAAGGTTATGGTTGAGACAGAGATAGGTCTGAAGATTAAGTGTTTGATATCAGATAGAGGTGGTGAATTCACTTCCGGTGAGTTCAGTTCTTTTTGTGAAGAGCATGGGATAAAGAGACAATTATCTACCCCACGGAACCCTTAGCAAAATGGAGTTGTGGAAAGGAAGAACAAGACAATTCAAGAAGCTGCTAGGACCATGATGTTGAAAGGAAATGTTCCGCATATCTACTGGAGACAAGCTGTGAGTATTGTTGTTTACACTCTCAATCGGGTACATGTCAAAGGTGATACCGGTAAGACTCCTTATGAGCTATGGTTTGGTCGTAAGCCTACTGTTAGATACTTCAAAATCTTTGGGAGTAAATGCTATATCAAAAGAGATGAAGATGTAGGAAAGTTTGATGTTAGAAGTGATGAAGGAATCTTTCTTGGTTATTTTACTAAAAGTAAAGCCTACCAGTGCTACAATAAGAGATTGAGGAAAGTAATTTAAAGTGCTAATGTCAAGGTTGATGAAGACACATTTAGATCATTCAGAACCTGCAAATATGATTCAGATTATCAGAATGACAATTCAGATAAAGGAAAGAAAGTTCAGCCTCTAAATCAAGTTTAGATCATTTCGGTAAATCGGGATTTAAGGATACTTTTGAGTATCTCAGAGGGAAGCTAGGGGTGATTACCCCTCCTAATCAGAATTAAGATGCATTGACTTGCATCTGTCTGTGCATTTCATAGTCATATCTTGTGATCTGAATTGATGTTGTGGTGGCTGCTACTTAGGGGGAGTAGTCAGATGTTTAGAAATGTGGTTCAGAGCTTGTGTGGAGAAAGATAATGTGTATCATCATTGATGTCAAAGGGGGAGAAGAGTCGTGAAAAACTATGAAAGAGTTGAGGAGAAAAGAGTCAAAATCTAAGGGGGAGAAAATGTTAAGAGAAAGTTGTGTTGATGGTGTTTTTCACATCATGTGTTGCCATCAATGCCAAAGGGGGAGATTGTTGGATATTGCTGATATGTGGTTGTCATTGATGTCGACACTATTGCCATTAATGTCTTTAAGGCTGTATATGTCGAGGATATTGAGAAAATTGTAATAAAATAAGTTGCAAGTTGTCGGTGATTCAATGCAGTTCAGTAGGGTGGCTAGCTCAGTATATTGATGATAAGAGGTTGCGGATTAAAGGGTTTGTTGACAAGTATGTCTAGTTTATCCACATGAAGTTTCAGAGGTTCGCATGAAGATTTGATTGAGTTATGAGTATCTGTGTTTTGACAGTTGCTCTGTTGCTTTAGTTGGTGTTCCTAAAAGAAGATGACATGATTCTAGTAATTTGAGTTGTTGCGGATGCTTCTGTGGTGATTCATGATGCTTGTGGATGTTTCTAGATCGTGCTCTATCTGTGTTGTTGGTCCGCATTGATCGTTGTGCTCGCGATTGGCGATTTTCTTGTATGAGTTCATCTTTTTCATGATCATGGCCGACAGGGTGATTGTAGCGTGTTGTGAATCTTCGAGGCATAATTTTTTAAGGTGTTTCATGTTTGAGGATGTTGTTTTGGGTCCTTACTATGTTTTGGCCGACATTGTTTGGTCTGTATTGAATATTGATAAATTGTTTATTGATTTGGGCCGACAGTTTGTACACATTTCATATTTTGTTGGGCCGACATGTAGTTGATGTTATCCTTAGTTGCGGATATATATGATCGATTGTTTATACCATTTGAGGGTGTGGTGTGCGATGTATGCTGTATGCTAAGTGGGAATAATGTTCTAATCTTTCGAAGGCAAAAGTAAAGTGTGAAGAAGAGTGAGCAGATGAAAGTGTTTATGTGCTTAACTAGAACTGTAATCAGGCATTAGAAGATGCTATTTTCTTTCAAAATCTTCCGGATGTAATCCGAATGTGACTGTAAGACAGTGAGTCTTCTTTTGCAGTAAGCCTTTTGTATTTGAGTAGTGAGCTCTAGGTAGTGTGCCTGAATGCATGTGCATTCCCCATTTATAATACTTTTATACTCTTAATGGGGTATAATCTTGTGGATTAACCCCCATCGTGGTTTTTCCCCTAACAGGGTTTCCACGTAAAAAATCTTGGTGTTATGTGTGTTTTTGATGTGGTGATGGTTTATGCTTTCATGTCTATTTATCAGATTTGAGAATAAGTTTAATATGTATAATTTCTGTGACAACTGATTCACCCCCCCCGGCCCCCCCTCTCCCTCCCACCTCTCAGTTGTCTGCCTGTCTACCCTTGTGTTGCCAACAGAGCTAATACAAATCTTTGAAGAATTTGAGAAGACAATTGCTAATCTAAACACACAGTTTCAAGAAGAGTGTAGATCAAAGGTCAAAATTCTTGAAGAATCCATAGGTTTAAAAGCTCAAATTGAAGAAAAGAAAAAAAGTGAAGAGGAAGTAAAAATCCAATTGAAAGCAAAGGAAGAAAGTGTTAAGAGTTTGGAGCGAGAAGTCAAAAGAATAAATGATGAGATTAAGGAGATAAAGGAACTAAACAACATACATAAAACCTATGACAATTGTCCCAAAGAATCAACAAATAAGAGTTTGGACCGGGAAAAAGGTAAGGTTGATTTTGAGAGCAAAGATAACTTTCATATTGTTGATAATCCTCAGTTTGAAGTTAAATCAAAGACAACCTATGATAATCCATTTTTCAAGTTGGATAATGAAGCTAATCTAGAATCATTGGATAAGATTGAAGACAATCATAAAACTTTGGATCCCAGTGCATGTCCTATCCGTGAAGTGTGGAATCAAGCTTGGGGTAGTGAGACAAACCCTAATAATGCTATCACCCATAACTCTCAAATCACATTACAAGAAATTTCAATTCTGGTCAGGCCAATGAAGAGGTTTCCTTCTTTTAATCAAAAACCAAATATTGGATATTTAAGTTGGGTAGAAAGAAGAGGCGATACTGCAACCATATCTATGCACATGTGACCTATGAGGCTACCAATAGATTACCATTGCCCTAGTTTCTCTACATTGATAACATCAATTAGTGGTCAAATGAATCCTAAATCATTGATATCTTGAGAGCAGCTAATAAGGAGGAATTCTTCAAGTACACTTCAGATTTTCTTCACCACCACCATGAATAGTGATTCCCATCAACATTTTAGGGTATTGATATACATGTCTACATACAACCCTATGATGATTACAATAGATTGGAAAGCTTGGAATTTTTCTTTGGATATTTTGAGGGGATATGTTAAGCTTTTGGTTCTATGGTTGAACCAATCCTTTTTGCGAATCAATGTGTTTGGCAACGGCCTCTTCAATGTGAATTTGAACCAAAAATACTCAAGATTCCATGAGAAGTGGATGCGAATTGAACAGGAGGATTGGATTGTTGAAATTAGAGTAGCGCTGCGTTAGCGTGATGGTACTTTACTAAGAGTAGCTTGGAATCTTGGAATCATTTGGAATTCAATAGTGGTTACAAATAAGACAGCTTGTAAGGATTTTTGTAATTTTATAGTGTTAACGTTTATCCAAGAACATGTTTCAAAAGATTGGATTGACCTTTCTATTAGTGATTTTCAAGAGATCACTTGCACTAGTGTTTAATAGAACTATGTTATGAGTAAATGGTGCTACAAACCTTGGAATCGAGGAAATTCTATGATAGATATATTGAATGACATGGGATTGCTTCATTTGTAATGACCTATCCCTTGCATAATTAATTTTTTTTTTATTTTTACTCCAAACATATAAAAGTAACAAGTAACAAAGACATTACAATAAAATTTCTCCTTTCTTTATTGATAAATACGTACAAGTTTTAATATATTTCAACAAGAATTCCAATTTCATTGCAAATATAAATCAGAGTACAAAAGTAAAACAATTACATACATAGCTTGTAAGCTTTTGCACAAATAGACGTGAGAAGGTCCAGGAGTCCGTCCTTTCAAATCTTGGTACATCGGCTGCTTGCTGTGGAGGAGAAACATCACTCGGGCGCTTTTCGGCCAACCATAGGCTTATAATGTGGTCCCCTGCACACCTATCGTTAGGTAGATGGCCCTCCCTTCGAAGAAGAGATTGATAGGGTCCTTTAACGATTACCAACTAAGCATAGTGCTGTGTCCTACACAACTAGAACCTTGCTATTTCATAATCTCGAACTAGTACTCGGATCACAATGAATTGACAGTGTAGTCTCAACTAACTCACATCTATGTGGAAGTCGTACATTTCACTACTTTGGCCAAAGTATTCTCATTCAGTACTTCGAATGAAGGTCATCTATCATAAACACTACTAAGAGCCGATTTGACTTAAGGCTTCCTTACTCTACGTGTAGGTTAGTCTTTCCGGGGTAGTACATACCCTAGACGTCCTACATCATACAAACTACTAGAAATGAGGACAGCATAACAAGTATTCACAATTTTCCCTCCTATACTGGACATCTTCATCCTAGGAGTTTCATTAGCTTAACTTAGTTAATCTAATATCTTGTTGTGATCAATACTTAATTTAACGTCCTCAATTCCTTCCTAGTTATTTAGTATCTACTTAAAAACATATACTCCCTATATGGAGTCCATACAATGCAATTCACACATTAATGCAACTATAATCTTAGTGTAATTCACACACCATTGCAACCAGGTGTACACATCATAAAACATGTAAAACCATTCTTTGAAGCATAACAATTACCTGGTGCAACATAGAACAAATTCCTTGTTCATCTAACTGAAGTATTGAACTAAATGCAATTCCTTATCTTTGCACTCTCAGTAATTACACTTTCAGATTTATATTAATAAATATGTGCTAGAACATAAAAGAATAAACAGCATGCCTGATTTATGCCTTTCCCAAGATGATGAACTTGATTGTGTTTGCAACACTTCATGAAAAAGTCCCCCAGCAAAAGACCTCCAGCCAACTCTCAGACTAGGCTCTAACTCTCTCTCAGATAATAAACTCTTATTAAAATACACAGCTGAAAGACAACCTCAGCTTCTCACTGTTAAACTCAGAAAAGATAATGACAAAAACGATTCTCTGCCAATGGTGAATTTTGCTTTCAGAAATAATGCTGAATACTCTCAGAAAATAAGATGTTGCTCTCTAGAGAAAACCTAAACTCAGATTGTGAATGGTGAATGTAAAGAGTGAGCAGGGTGGCTTTATATAGAGCCCTTGCTCAACCATTTCCCTTCTTTGATGGTATGAAAAACGCTAGACAAGTCTTTGAATATTTCAAATATAAAATGTGGCAGAATTCAGAGGTTATTCGCCATTCTTTGCTGCCAACAAGCCAAGAAATATTCAACTCGCACATGGAGGAATTTCCTGAGTCGACACCTCCCAGGCGTACTCAGATTTTGGGCATTTTAATGAAATCTGTTTTGAAAGTTTGTTTCAGAAGGAGTCAAGGCTGTATGAATACCATTTTGCCAATTTTCGTGGCTGGAAGGACAACATTTGCAACATGTTTGCGGACCAAGTCTCAGCCCGTGTGCTTCAGGCGCGTCGTTTCCCAGCTTCATTTTTTTTTTAAAACTTTCAAATGTTTTCTAAAGTCTTCAAAACACAATATTTTACCTTTGTAATGTTTTTACGTGATCATTCTCAAAAATGCGTTGCATTTAGAGTGAATCATTTTTCCCAATGAAATAAATCAATTTCAATAGTTTAAACTTCATGTTTTCGTGAATCGACTTAAACTCTTCACTTTATGTTATTTAAATAAAGCCCTTTTTAAACTATATCGATTTCCATTCTTTTATTTCAAGAATAATATATATATATATTTATTTTATTATATTAATATATATAGTATAGTTTTTATTTTGCATTAATATATATCTATGTATATATATATTTAAATTTTATAATTTAAATAAACTTATATATACATATATATATATATATATTTTATATAATATTAAATATATATATATATATATATACACACCTTTACATATATAAATATATACACATTTACATATTTAATTACAAAGTACGTATATTGTGAGCCAGTCAGCATACTTTCAATAGACATACCTATGTACATGTGTATATATGTGTATATGTAAATTCCAAGGCAATATTAACATAATATTATTAATATTCACATATATATCAGGTTGGTTGTGGGTATATATACATGTATATTTTCCTCTATGTACACGTATTCATAAGTGTATTTATATTGACGCACTCGTACAAGCATATCCATTTGCCCTCATACGTTTGTATCGACATGAATATACTTATGGTTACGTGTATATACTATATACATGTATACATGCCCATCTCCTAACTAGTAACATAATTTCATAAATAGTTACACAGGCAAGCATCACTTATACATGCATACAGAAGTAGATAAGACTCCTAATGTCAACATACAAGCCTACAAATGACTTAACCATAACTTCAATAAACTGACTTAGCTTACTCAATCTAAGGGATGTGTGTGTATGCTCAATTGGTACCCGTTACTGTTTACCCGACCAAGCTCCTCCCTGAGTGATATTTCTCCTCTGCCGGGAGGAATGGTCCTCTTTACTTGCACACCATGACACAACAACGTGAGTCATATGCTCACAACAAGGCAATATACATAAAACATCTCAAAAGTTAGAATAAACATTATTCCATAACTTACATGCGACATTTAATCAAGAATTACATCAATAGGACACATTCATTTGATAACAAGAATAACATGTTTTATTCATCTAAATGATTCAATCATTACAATACATTGCCCTATGCAATAGTAGCTATACAATCGGGGTGTAACATCATTGTATGATAAAGATTGAAAAAATGGGTGAACGTAGTGACAATCGCATGGAGCAAGGAATATGGGTGGGAACCTTCTACAGACTTATTTGGGACCCTAGTATCGACATGATGATTTAAGATTGCTTGTGGGCAAGGAATTTACAGGAAGGGGGGACTATAATATCCCTACTCCCATGGGCGATTATGATATCAAGCAATTGAAATAATAAATTGAGCAATTAAAGATATATTTAAAGTTGTTAATGTGCAGCGATCATATTAAAATGAAGATATTCTAAAAAGACAAAAAAAAAAGAGAAAAAGAGAAAATCATATAAAACAAAATAAGAAAAAGGCAAACATTAAAAAGGCAGTATACATCGATCTCTTAAAGAAATATTGAAACTGCAATTAAACTAATTTTATAAAGGGTGAATAAGACAAAAGTGAGTAAGACAAGGATGCTGACCTGTGAATGAAGAAAAAATAAAAGAGGCTGCGATCCATATTAAAGGGAGTTATAAATATTTAAAGGCATCGATGCATACTATGGACAGCGATCTCATTTTAAAGTGCAGCGATTAGGGAAACAACAACTATATATTTAGCAAACAATAATTAAATCCTAACTAAAAGACATGACCAATTGGATGGTCAACCCAATTCAAAAGGGTGTGTCTCTTTGGTTAAGACATAGACATATAAAAGGGTATTGGGAAGTGAAGGGAGGCATCGAATAGTATTGCAGATATATACTTCTATTACCAGCAGATCTAAGGAGCTCATCATGGAGCAAGGACCAGTTTTATGGATGCATGAATCAATAGAATAAAATCTGAAACAGTATCAAGGACCCAGTTGCATGTTTTGAAAGAAGTTTAATCAGAAATAGCAATCAGAAAAGGGCCCCATCAACTGCATAAATTTAAAGGAATATATCTGAAACAACAGACTTATATTTCGCCCAATTTTCAGTCTTGAATCACTTAATTATTTCGGACTCATTTCAAGACTAATATTAAGGACATAATCCTTATTATTCTCTATACTTGTCAATATACTTAATTTCTTCAATAATTCAAGCTAGTGTAAAACATTTTAAGTACTCTTTAATTAGATCAAGTACATCGATTCTATCATTATTCAAAAGATATTACTTCTTGTCATCTTTGATATCTTATATATTAAAACTAAGACAAATATAAGGATCAATTTATAAGGGGACATTACAATGAAAGGCAGTTGAATGAAACCATCCAGTAAGTGGCAGCCAAGAAAAAAGGCCACTGCCAGTACCCATGTTGAGGCCAATCACTTGCCTCATCATTCTCCCAACAGCCTTTTCAAACCAAAACCTCAAACAACCATAGCAAGATGGAGATTGAAGCTGAAAAGAAGCCATTCAAACAAAAGCATGGATGAGACCTCTGATGGATATCATTACAGCTAATTTATCACTGATTTTAAGTCATCACTGGTTATATTGCCTCTTTTTGGCAATCTCAAAGTCTAAGTCATATTATCTCCTATATGATGTATCTTAATGCCATTGTAGCTGAAAGTCTTTGTAAGCATTCTTCTTGCTGTCTTGTTCACTCCATTTTGTTCTCTGGTGTATGTTTCTGGATATGCTTTGCTCACCTTCCACTGATTTCAATAATTGATATGGGCATTTGGTAGAAAGCTACCTCTTTTTTCACAAATATATTTTTCGTTCCATGCAAAAAGGAAAGTTAGCAAGGGATTTAAGGAAGTTCATCAAGTACTGCTTTGTCACTACTCTCTTTTTAGTGTTTTGATGCCCTTCAGAATATCTTGTAAACACATTTCCACTATAGAAATGGCAATGCTCCTGTGTCCACTGTGGAAAATATAAATTTTGCTCCTTTTCCATTATAATTTGCTGTTCTACAAAAAAAACGAAAAGAAAAAATAAAATGTTGCCTTACCCACAGAACTTGTGTCCTATTTCTTTGAAAATATATTGACACTTTGTGTTTGGTTTAATTTATCAGAGACTAGTTAGAAGTTACAGATCCTAAAACCAAAATGGTTTTGAAGCAAAATATTGGAAATTTTTATGTGTAGTTTGATAATGTAGAATTAGATATGTGGAATTGTAGGTCACAGTCTGGACCAATCTTTGCCTGTGTTGAGGTTCTAGAGACTATTATTGGTCAAAGCGGGCATTTGTCTATTCCTATCGATGCTGGCGTGCTGATGTTGCAAGCTGATAACACAACTGTTGTAAGTGATATGTTATCGCATAAGAAACATTACATATTCTAACATATTATTGCCAATGTTTGTTTGTATAATAATGAAGTTTTATGTAACAGGATGCAAGTAATTTTGAGCAGCTAAAAGCAGTAGAGTTGGCTGTGGCATATTCATCATTATCATTTGGTGTGGGGTACTTTGGGAGCTCTATGAATCGACCCAAGGCATGAATACCATTCCATGCTTTTGATTTTACATTTATTATTTGCTTTATGAGAACATCACTATTAATTTATTACACATCTATAGTCTTCATATAATAATGGTCATATATACCGTTATCATTAGTATGAACAATTAAGATTTAAGCACTCGCATGAAGATCAAAAATTTTACGTAACCTTTTGAGTTTGCTGACTAAAGAAATAGGGAGCTAGGTTAAGGATGTTTTAGAACAGCAAAAGATTAGCACTTAAGGGATACATATGGCTTGTAGTGATAGCCTTGAGGATAACGAAATCTACACTGCCAAAATGTTTGCACAAATTTTTTGATAACTTTTCTCTCCTCCACATGATAGATCCTATAGGGTCTCTTATTTACATTAATAAACACATTCTTTATTAAAAAAAATGTTCATATTTTAGGTTATGCATGATTTTGATGTATAAGAGTACCTATGGATAAGTCTGCATGATTTTGATTTATGAGAGTTCCTATGGATAAGTCTGGAAATTTAGCTACCTCTCGTGCCAACCATATGTTCCCTTACAATGTGGAATTGTGGGTAAAATATTTAGAAACACAAAGAAAATAAAAAATGTAAAACCAATTAGGACATATGCAAAAATGAAAGCTTAATAGTGAGTGCTAATTATGAATCAAATAATATTAACATAAAAAAGAACCCAAAAAATGATAACTAAAATTGATATGAATAGTTATTCTAACTCACGAACCCATGGTCCCCTTGACCTTATAAATCACAAATGCAATTTATTGCATTGAGGTTCACAAGAGGGAATCCTATGCTAATGGGCAAAAATATTTTAAACAAGCTTTATTCTCTAGTGTTATCTAGCGAGGCATGTGATATTGTGGGGTAATGGAGATGCTGACATGTGACACACATTCCTTTATTTATATTGGGTCATGTGGATAACTTATAATTATTTACTATTTAGCCTATGCGGGGATTATTGGTTTACCCCTTCATTATGTTATTAGGAAGGGGATTATATATAAGAGGTGAATATCACTATAATATACATGAAGAGTTGAATGATTTCTCCCATGTTGAAGATATAGAATTGAGTGATTTCTTCCGTAGGATTATTGTTTGGTGTTTCCCTACTTTAAGGGTTTATTCTATTTTTTAATTAAATGGATATTATGGCATCTTGGCCCACAAACATCTCATGTTTTGTGATCGATGTTTTTATTTTCCTAATTATTGTTATCTTGTGAATTTCAATTATTATGCATGGATCCTAATATATGGTAAAGCATTAGTTTGCGCAAAGTGGCAAAAGATTGTCTCTGTTTTTCTTCTAGGAAAATAGGTTGTCTTGCAAATTGTCATTCTCCTCACATACATACAAAATTAAGATCTCAAAGTTAAGAGAATTTGAAGATTTTTTAAAAATTGGTCATCATAAGAATTTGAAGTGTTGTGATTGTAATGTCCCCAATTTAGCCCTACACTCTTCGTTTGGATTTAGCCTATTTCTGGAAACTCGTAGGCTAAGCTGAAATGAAAATTAGGGTTTCCACTTTCAGAGGAGGTTTTTAGGTCTTGCATGCGAGAGTTTCTAACGCATGTCTGGTGAAGCTTTCTGGGTTTTTGGAGAGCTTCGCAATGAGGTAACATGCATTACAGGATATTGACTTGCGTTCTCGGCTGCTTTTTGGAGGCTTGCATGTTGGAGTTTTCTAGTTTGGCTTTTGGATTCCTTCTGGGTTTTCAGAGAGCTTCGCGATGGTGTGACATGCAACTGAATCAGATGACTTTTCCGGACTTACTATTTTTAGTAAGTTGCGCTACTCAAAATGTGGAGAAAATGAGTTTGGAACAACTTACTATTTTTAGCAATATGCTATTTTTAGTAAGTACTATTTCCTTATTTTTAGCAGCTTCACAGGCAATGGCTATTTCTCAGTCAGCTTGAGCAGTGGTCTCCAGCATTTGAGGTGATTATTTTGGCAAGTTTGATATTTGATGAAAAATAATGTTTTAAGTGAAAAATATTTGGCTAAGGCATGGAGGACGATTTGGAGAGATAAGTGATTTTTATAATGTTTATTAATTAAACATTTTGGAGGCCTTATTTGATGAATTAATATTTAAGTGAAATATGTGCTAAGGCAAAAGGGGACGCCTAGCTTGGAGACATTTGAGTTTAATTAAATATTTCACTTAAATCTTTTAGTGAAATATTTGCAAGTTATAGAATATTTCACTTAAGTCTATCTTGGATGCCTTTTGGTGATATATTTGCATTTTATTAAATTATATTTCCACATATGGGTTGGAAATGAAATGCAAATGAAATTTGGAGAAAAGGTGAAAAGTGAATTTCATTTAGGCACCCTAATTGGAGGGAAAAGAAGATTTGAATTTGGAGACAGAAAAGTTATAAATAAGAGACTTGGCCTTCAATTGGATTATCTATTGTTGCTTATCATACTGTTATGTTGCTGAAATACTTTCAGAGCTTGCTTCGAGGAATGCATACCTCCTAGTTTTTTCTCTTGGTTTCGTGCTTGAAAGATAGCACCTAGCTGAGTTTCTAGAGACTGCTTCTCATCCAGACTAGCAGACAGAGCATCAAGGTTGAAGATTTTAGAGATTTGTTAGTTTTACATTTGCTGGTTAGGGTTTTGTTGAAATAGAAATCTGCTGATAAGTCCATGCACGATTTTTTGTAAATAAATCACTACTATTTGGAGGAGTTTCTTGGCTTGGTCTTGGTCGCTCAACTCCTAGCTCTCATTTGCATTCAGTTCCACATTATTCGGAGGTGTTTTGACGAAGTTATGAGCATTTTGGTGATTCTAGGGCTCGCTGGTATGAATTTTCTGATTGCTGCAATTTTATATCAGACCTGATATTTTAGTCCCTTTTGCTATATTTCATATGTTGGATAGCTTGTGCTTGTTTGGAGTTCATTTCCTAACATTCTGGAGATCATTGGTTATCTATATCTCTTTGTATTTGCAGATTGTTCATCATATTGTAACTCTGAATCAGTAGTACTGATCAACTCTTTTACTTTCTACACTTTACATTTTGTATCCCCACTTTAGTGGAAGAGGATGGCTTTTTTCGCCTAGTTTACTTTCAGTTTAATCACTTTCATTCCCACGGTTGTGGATGCGACTGGCCCTTGCTCAGTCTACATTGTATTTGCTTTATGTTTCTCCGCCATATGATAGCGCCTTTCCCACTTTGGGTTAGGAATGCACATGCTTGGCGTTGAGATTATTTTACTTGCATAGCATCATTGTTAATAGAATCTCCGCCATATGGTAGCGCCTTTCCCACCTCGGGTTAGGAGTGCACATGCTTGGCGTTGAGTTTACTTTCCAGTATTGCATTCTTTACTAGTGATACTCCGCCATATGGTAGCTTCTTACCCAGCTTGGGTCGGAAAGCACATTCTTGGCGTTGAGGCTCTTTCCTTCAGTTGCTGGTTTGATTTGAGCTAACCCTAATGAATACTTTGGTGCTGTTGTGATAATCTCAAAGTTTGAAAAAAAATTGGTTTGGGATATTACAGTGATATGACCATGTAAAGTTGACTGTGTGAATCTAATTTTTGGCAAAGTCTTTGGTGCAAATTAGGGAATTTTTTAAAAAATGCAATCAACTTGAAAACCTTTGTTCTCATCATAGTGTAGTTTGTTTGAGGTCTTGATCTTGTAGAAAAAACATTTTCAAGATCTTTCCAAAATATGGTTATTGTAAGGATTTTGAGCAGTATTAATGTAATGGTGGTTCTCCATAGCGGACCTTCAAAATCCAAATTTGACATTTTTCTCAAGGAAAGACACAATAAGTCTACTATAGTTCAATTTGGGTTGCCAATGCTCCATCAATGTTCATGTGTCTCATGAACAAAATTTTCTACATCTTCCTTGATTGATTTGTCCTTGTCTTTTGAGAGGATATTTTTAAATATCCAAGGATAGATGAGGAGCATGAGAGTCACTTACACTAGGTTTTGTAGTGATTATGGGAGAACCAATTGTATAGTCAACTTGGCAAAGTGTGCGATCTTCTAGCTTGAGGTTCAATATTTGATACATCATATTTTGTGACGGTATCTTAATAGGTCCCTCAAAAGATTTAGGCTATTATAGATTGGCCTTCACTCACTAACGTTTTTGAGATCTATAGATTCATGGGATTAGTGGGTTATTACCATTGATTTATTATAGGATTCTTAACAATGGTATGTCTCACCACTTCTCTTCAATAGAAATATAAGATGTTTGTTTGGTTTGAGTAGTCCGAGAGAGCCTTTCAGTTTCTCAAGGAGTTGCTCATGAGTGCATCTTCTCTTGTAGCATTGGATGCTATAGCACATTTTGTCATGTGCATTGATGCATCATTGGAGGTTGTGGGGTTAGGTTGTCCTTATGCAAGAGAAATGTGTGATTGCTAATGAGCCACAAAAGCTCAAAAACCATGAGCTTGACTACCCCACCCACGATCTTGAGTTAGTAGTTGTCCATGTACTTGAATGATGGAGACATTTTTTTCTAGATAGTCAATATAGGTTGCATACTGATCTTCATAACCTTTATTACATATTCAAATAGCCAAATTTGAATGCACATCAATGTGGTTGGATGGAATTTCTATGAGTGTGACTTGATGTGTAGTACATAAAAGGGAAGAAGAACATTGTTGCATATGCCTTGAGCAGGAGGCAACACTAGTTCTTCATTTGGACCTTGAGTACAAATTTGAGAGGTTGCCTTTTGAAGCAACTTCTTTGGGATTCTTGGTATCGAGAGGTTTGTGGTGAGATACAATCATAGAGGGGCCTTGAGAGCAAGCTTTTTGGATACTCTCTTGAGTCCAATGGACTTTCGCAACATCTTGGTCATATATATACCCTAGTTTTTGGTGATCTTCACACACTTGTGTTGCATTGCACACCTAATGCAACACATCCTAGTGTGAGGAAGATGCTTGGAAACCTTTGGCATTTGTATCATTAGGCATGAATGAGGGAGGAAATTGCTGATTTTGTTGCTCATCTTGAGTGCCAAAGAGTGAAGGTAGAGCACCAACAGCTTGTAGGACTTTTGTATCCACATGGCAATCTTAAGTCGAAGTGGGACACTGTATCGATGGATTTTATTGTTGGTTTTCCTATGTCTTCCATTTGTCATGATGCCATCAAGGTGATGGCTGTGATATTCTGACCAAAGTTGCCTACTTTTTATCCATGGGAACATTGTATCATACCACATAAGTGGCACAAGTCTTAATGGACGATGTCATTCATTTGCATGGAGTTCTTTGTAGGATCATTTCATATCACAATCTTGTGTTCACATCTTTGTTTTGGATGTCATTGCAACATGCATTGGGTAATTAGCTCAACTTCAGTTCTAACTATCTCCTTGACACTGATGGTCAAACTACACAAGTGAATTAAGTGTTGGAAGATATGCTTCGCATGTATGTGATGGACCAATAGCCCAAGTGGGAGGAATGCTTGTATCTTGTTGAGTTTGTATATAAGTTTATAACAATGGCGATCATAGTTCCTTAGATATGGAACCATTGTAGGAATTGTATGGTCACTTGTGTATGACTTGCTTGAGTTAGGATATGTTTGATAACATAGTTATTGGTCTTGAGATGCTTTGGGATATGGGCCAACAGGTGGTTTACATTTGAGAACAGTTTTTGGTTGTGCATGATTGACAAAAGAAGTATGATGATTCCAAGAGGTTGGATTGACACTTATTTGTTGGCGATAGAGTTTTCTTGAGAGTGTGTTGGTATCCTTATGAAACTCCATTTTTAATCCTCCTTTTGTTAGTCAGTAGTCAATAAATCAGTAGTCAATAGGGGAAGGGTGATTGAATAAAAGAAAGATCACTTTCATCTAGTCATGCCCCTCATGGTTGTTATCAAGGGTTTGTTGAGTTTTCACATCTCTACATGAGATTAGTGCAATTTAAGTTTTGTGAAAACATGCCTTTTGTAAATGAGACATTTTTTAAATGGATGTGTATGATCTAGATATTCTTTGTCAAGGTTATTTATAATTAGGGTGGGTAATTTCAAATTACCTCTCAATTACATATTATTTCAGTAAAACCAAAGCAATGAAAGTCCCTCTTTTCCTTTCTAATAAACCACTAAACTCACATGGTAATAAATTATCCTCATATAGTTTATAGTATAACTGATTTTTGGTCATTCAAGGATGCTCAATAGGACATGAGTGTAATATTTATAACATTATGCATTTCTTGGTTCAAATTGAAAGATTTCATAATTTTGATGTTGCAGGCATCTATTCTTAGACGGCCCAATAGTGCAAATGAAGGGAATGTTAACATTTTTGCAGCTCGTTTTGATGTAAAAAAGTATGGAGATGATGCTTGACAAGATTTTAACAAAAGGATATGTTGGCAAGTATGCTTGTTTTTCCATTAATTTATGGTAATGGTATTATATGAAATTCCAAGTTAATTTTCCAACTCAGCAAAAGCATTTTCTTAGTTATAGTGATTTATCTCATAGATATATGCCGCACAAGCTGCTTTTAAGCTTTTATCATGTAGGAAGTTGTGCCCTGCTATATATAATATCATTTTTCTAAGGTATTTTTTTATTAGTAACTTTTATTCTAAAATTAATTGTATATAATCTAATATAGACTGAAATGTCTTTTCCTTTTGGAAAATACACATTCTTCTCTCAATTAAAGATAGCATGTCATTATTGAATATGCCTCCATGATAAAAAATATTTTGCAGGTGCATGCCAAATCAGATTCCTTAGAACCTTAAATGAGTAATTCTGGAAAGGAACTTTATAATCTTCTAGGCTGTTAAAAAAAAAATTGTTGGGATGAACACTTCTTCTGTGATGACTATGTGAGGCAGTAACATTACAATAGTGAGTGGATGGAGGATAATTTATTTGCTGACCCAGGGCTGAGATTCTTGCTAGTGGTCATTTTAGAGCTGATCGTTCTTTTGATATGGGAGATGATATAGTGATGGAATGCTAGAGGGACAAAGTAGTTTCTCATCATTAGTAAGAAAATATTGAATTAGCAACAAAGATAATGTTAATCACATTTCCAGATATTATCATCTTAAATTTGGAGGATGGAAATCAAATATAGTTTTATATTCAGCATTGATGTCACAATTTTCAAGAATGTACACCGAGACTTAACTCATCTATGTATTCATTGCGTAATCCTAGGTTAGTGAATTTGCATTTTCTTCTTGTCAATAGATTGTATATTTGTAATGAGAATATTTTGAGTTTCAATAGTAGGCTTGTAATCATTCTCAAAAGTTTCTTTTGATCTTAGTTGGATTGAGGAACCATATTCAAATGCCCTTATGGTTGATGAACTGCTTGTGCATTATTGACTTTTTTCTTAAAAATAGTTGTGTAATTTGGATGTTATATTTGAGAATGCATAGTTGTTATTTCAAGGCAAAATCTATTTCATCTTCAATTCCGAGCTCTTGAATGAATTTCCTGAACTTATCTCCTCCCTGCCAACCCCTCTCTTGGCTAGCTATAGAGTGATTGGTGCTCGAGTATAACTGTCACCCCTTAGGACACCGTTGCCTTCTCAACCCCCTCACTTTCCCCTATTCATCCTTCTTTGAATTTCAAATTATCCTTATTAAATGATTCAACCCAACATATTAAGGGAGAACTCCCAAATTTTATTCAATATCATTCTTAGAGATCTCTTTCTAGGCCAAATTTTCTGAAGAAAAAAAAGAGAGCTAGTTCTCTTTAAAAATGATGAACCACCCAAAGTATTCTTCATTGTTGAGGAAGTAGGGAACACACTAAGAATACTAAAACATAGATTACTGATCTACAATTTAATGGGAGCCCACAAACCCTCTGGACTTAAGTTAAAAGCAATTGGAATATCACTAGCTTTGTTGACATTCTGATGGTGTTAAAGAAATATTTCATGACAATTTTGAGCTCAAAACAAGAACATGAAAAAATTCCAAGGAGATTTGAATTCATGAATAAATGAGGTCTATTAATGGAACACTGGGTTGCAATCTTCAAGCACATTGCAGATTTTTTGAATGCTGTCACAATTTGGTTTCACCTACCCTTCTTTCTAATTGTAAATTGGCATGAATCCTATATGCAAAACATGGAATTGCGTACACGAGAATACATTGTAGCTTATGTTTCATGAAATACTTGAGAATTCTTGGCTGCT
Organism: Sequoia sempervirens; assembly: GCA_007258455.2. NCBI lineage: Eukaryota > Viridiplantae > Streptophyta > Pinopsida > Cupressales > Cupressaceae > Sequoia > Sequoia sempervirens. The sequence goes on along the minus strand of VDFB02261228.1, from coordinate 333,166 downwards.
TGCATATATGCGTCAATATTCTTCTAGACAAGCCTTCTCTAGATCAAATTATCCTTGATATAGGTGGTATTTTGATTCACAATCAAGATGGATTTTCCATTGCAGGATTCATTATTTCCTTGGATGTTGTTTCCAAGCTCCATGCTATTACAATAGCACTCAAATCCATTCACTTATGCTTTATACAACTCTTGGCCTGCTATCTACACCATACGTTTCATTATGAAATTATACATGTCATATCATGTTCCCAGTCCCAACAATGCTACTATCAAACATGTTATTCTTCTTGTCATTCCACAAAACAGTAGTGCACAAGGATTTGTTGTTTTTTAACTTTGTATGTAACATAATTCGATTCCTATTTGCTATTAGGAATAAGTACTACGATTGTGATTAGATGTTCAATTGATTTCTATGCTTTCTTATGTGTTTGAGGTAGTGGATTGGTTGCAAAAATAAAATAAAATATGCAATAAATGAGACAAATGCACCAGCCAAAAAGAGAAACACAAGAAGTTACCTTGGAATCCATTGTGGAGAAACTCTAGAAGAGTGAAGCATTGCTTCCTCACCTCTGCTTTGGTATCTACAGTTTTACAAGTTTATTGATTTTTTGAGGCCTCAAGGGACACAAACATTCTATTGGTTGTGAAGTCTAACCGCTGCCTCTTTGTCTTCTCCTTCTCATGACTCTTCATTTGCCCTGAAGAGAACATTATATATTTTGCAATCTCTTTCATTTGGTTATCAATGAAAACATTGTATTCAAACTGCTGCAAATAATGAGAGCTATATGCTCTGCTTTTCCCGTGGATGTAGCCATTCGTTAGTGAACCATGTAAATTGGTGTCGCTGTTCTATATCTCTGTTTTGTGCATTTTATTGCTGTTCTGTTTTTATTAGTTAATTGATATTCTATTTGCACTTTAAACTTGACAAGTGGTATTAGAGCTGGGGCAATTTGAGGAGAGACAGAGGAAAGCAAAATTGAAAATTTTTCTGGCCAAAACTTTGGAATGTGGAAACTACAGCTAGAAGCGTTGTTAATTCAAAAAGACCTCTCAATTACACTAAAGGGAAAATCAAAGAAACCTGCTGCAATGTCCGATAAAGATTGGGACAAATTGGACAAGAAGGTAGTGACAACAATTATCCTCTCTCTATCTAGTAATGTTTTGTTTGATGTTGCAATGGAGAAGACAATGAAGGGTTTATGGAATCGTTTGTCTAATATGTACAAGATGGTTTCAACCTCAAACAAAATTTTCTAAATGAAGAAGTACAACTTGAAGATGAAGGAAGGTAGTAATGTATTGAACCACTTGAATGAATTTAATACTTTGATCAGCCAATTTATTATGTCAATATCAAATTGGAAGATAAAATAAAGGCTATCTTGCTATTGTGTTCATTCCCTAATAGCTGGGAAGGAGTTGTTATGGTTGTTAGCAACTCGATATCCAGTAAGAAGGGAATCGTGTTAAATTTCGATGATGTTATTGGGATTCTCCTCAGTGAGGACATGAGAAGGAAAAATCAAGGTATCTCATCAGGAGATGCTTTGGTAACCAACAGTAGGGGGAGATCCTAAGAACAGGGAAGAAATTATAATAGAAAAAGATCTAAATCTAACAATAGATCTAAATCTCGGGACAAAAATCCAGGTTGCTAGTTTTGTGGCAAGGAAGGCCATATAAAAAAGAATTTTTGGTCATACAAGGTGGAAAGTAAATCAAAGGAAAATGAAGTAAATACAACATATCAAGATGAAGCGGGTGCATTAGTTTGATCTATTGGAGAAGCTACAACTGATGTGTGGGTGATGGATTTTGGTGCCTCTTTTCATGCCAATTCATGCTGTGAAGTTTTCAAAAACTATCAAGAAGACAAACTTGGCAAGGTCTACCTTGGTGACAATGAACCATGTGACATTGTCAGTAAAGGAGATGTGTTGTTGAAATTAAAAAATGGGAATAATTGGCTGCAACGGGATGTAAGACACGTTCCTCAACTTAAGAGGAATCTAATTTCTACGGGATAGCTAGATGCTCAAGGTTGTAGCATTGCTTTTGAGTCAAGCAATTGGAAGGTGACGAAAGGAGCCGTGGTAATTGCAAGAGGCGGAAAATTAGGCACTTCATAGTGCTAGAGAGTCACGTTGAAGTGGGAGCTATGATGGCAGTTGTGGGCAGCGGAATAGAGCTTTAGCACAAGAGGCTCGGTCATATGAGCAAGAAGGGTCTTGATATTTTGCGCAAAAGGGATCAACTTCCAGGTTTGAAATCTATTGATTTAGATTTGTGTGAACATTGTATTTTTGGCTAACAAAAGAGGATCAACTTCTCCACCAAAGAATGTCACACAAAGGCAAGATCGTTGGAGCTTGTGCATTCGGATATCTTTGGCCCAATCGAAGGTAACATCTATTGGTGGGTCTAATTACTTTTTACTTTCCTAGATGACTACACTAGAAAGGTTTGAATTTATATGCTAAAGATGAAATCTAAAGTATTTAGCATGTTCAAGAATTTTAAAGCACTGGTTGAGAATTAGACTGGTCATAAAATTAAGTGCTTAAAAATTGGTAACGGTGGAGAGTTTTGTTCCTTGGACTTTGATAAATTTTGTGTAGATAATGGTATTCAATGGATCAAAATTGTTCCTTTCACCCCTTAAGAAAGTGGTGCAACTAAGAGGTTGAATAGAACAATCTTAGAGAGAGCTTGCAGCATGGTTAGAGGTAGTTAATACAATGGTGTTCCTAGTTAACCAAGGTCCATCTTCTCAGTTGGATTTTGAGATTCCGGAGAAGTGCCTGGGAAGGAGAATTTCATATGATCACTTGCAGGTGTTCAATTGTGAGGCCTTCATTCACATCCCACCGAAAAAATGAACAAAGTTGGAAATGAAGTCTAAAAGGTGTATCTTTATTGGATATGAAGAGGTGACATATGGTTATTGTAAGGAAAGCTTAGGTGCGGAACAAACTCTTCTAACGTCAAAACCTCAGGGAAGAATGCAAAGGCGACTTTAAATTTTCAATTACAGTCCACTTAAGGTACACTTGAAAGGAATAACAGAACAAAGAAATGTACATAATTGAACACCAGATTTACGTGGCAAAACCCTTATGGGAGAAAAACCCACCATACCAAGAAAAGCCTCTTTGTATTACAGTAAACAAAATTACATACAGAGTACAAACTTCACTTTCTAATGTCAATTTTACAGCATCATAATTTCCTGATCAACCTTATACAAAAATGCTCTCAGAAAACATCCAACGAACTTACACAAATCAATCTGTATTCTATCGAACAACACTGTCACTCATCAAAAATTGTTCACCATCATCCGCCATTGCCCAACATAGTCGTTTTCCTCACAATCTATTCATCTTCCACACAGGAACGTTCGCAACAGTCCAACTGCTAACGGTTCACATTCCGCTTCTCCGATTTGTCGAAAACAGACCACGTAGGATAGTCATTTGATCAAAGAAGTTCAAACGGAATCGCATGTCGGTGAGACACTAGGCCGTGTCTCCCCGATGCCACAATGCCCGACTGTCGTTATCGGCAAAAGTCACTACCATCGACAAGAGTCATATCGAGTTTAGAACCATCGCCCAGACTCACTCTATCGCTAAGACATCATACCAAACACAAATCTAGCTTGTGCAGATATATCGGCAAGAGTTTCGCTATCGCAAAGAGTCTTATAGAACCTTATGTGATATTGATGTTCATACCCGTCAGCAAGAGGATAACCATCGGCAAGAGTTCTCACCGAAAGCACCTATCTGTCGGCAAGACCAACAGTCATCGGCAGGAGATCACACTGAAGACATACCCGACAGTTCATATTACTTCTACTAGTCTATCAGTGAGAACAACACCATCAACAAGAGGTTACACTGAAGTCCATCACGTGGAGTTCCATCGGCAGTTCACAAACAAATCCGTCGGCGAGACTAGCACTCTCGGCAAGAGTTCATACCAATTGCAAATCCGTTAGCCAAGAGTCTTCTTGACGATCACTAGGAGCCAACCCATCACTGAGACGAGCTATCGGAATGAGTCACTTTGAAGGTTCAACCGTCTTCCCAATGTGTTCCATCTGTTGCCAATGTGAAAAACCTCAGCGAGACATACTCAGGTCGGAATAAGTCATTGTGAGTGTTCATGCCTCTCCCTGATGACTTCTGTCGCCACGAGTCTCCCCGATAACCATTAGAAACCAACCCGTCGACAAGAGATCTTTCCGGGCAGAATGAGATGGAAGTTTCATAGCGATCGACATGTCTTGCCAATGACTCCCGTCGGCAAGACAGAAACAAAGTCTCGGTGATCTGAGCACTTCAGAAGTTTAGAACACAACTGCTAGTCGGTAAGACTTCTAGAGGGTCTCACCGATTTTGCCCTTTTAGGAGTTTCATGTTAGTAAGCTTGAGGCACATTTTCCAACAATCTCCCACTTGACGAAGATCTTACTGACACCTCCATAGCACAACAAAACTACTGAAATTCATTGGCACTGAGGCCCATCGAATTGGCACACCACCTGAACTTGTCTGTGCTCACTGGTTTCGTCAATGCATCTGCAACGTTTTCCAAAGTATCCACTTTTTCTAAAGAGACCTTTCCATCCTCCACCATATCTCGTACAAAATGATACTGCACATCAATATGTTTTGTCTTGGCATGGAAAGTAGGATTTTTTGCCAAACAAATAACACTTTGACTGTCACAGTAAATTGTAATTTTCCTTGCATCAAACCCAATGTTAGAACAAAAACGTTTTAACCAGATTGCTGCTTTACAGGCGTGTGTTGCTGCCATGTATTCTGTCTCTGTAGTGGACAAAGCGACTACAGCCTTTTGCTTACTCATCCAACTAACTGCACCACCATTCATCATGAAAATATATCCACTGGTGGATCTTCTGTTGTCAATGTCCCCTGCCCAATCAAAATTGACATAGCCTCGAACGTTGAGAGTCCTCTATGATTCAACCAAATTGCCATGGTAACACAAAGCATATTCTAAAGTGCCCTTCAGATATTTAAACATTCTTTTCACAACGTCCCAATGTGTCCTTCCAGGATTTGCCATAAAGCGACTAAGTACTCCCACTGCTTGGGCAATGTCTGGCCTGGTACAGACCATTGCATACATTAAACTGCCAACTGCACTAGCATAAGACACTCTGGTCATGTCCTCTATCTCAGTAGAAGATTTTGGATAGTCTTCAATAGATAGCTTCGTTCCCTGCAAAACTGGAACAACTAGCTGCTTGCAATCATTCATACAAAATCTCTCCAGAACATTATTAATATACTTGCTCTGACTGAGCCACAATTTTCTACTCTTCTTGTCCCTGGTTATTTCCATTCCTAGAATATACCTAGCTGCACCAAGATCTTTCATTTCAAACTTTGCAAACAACTGAGATTTTAGATCAGAAATCATTAACTTACTATTGCCTATGAACAACATATCATCAACATAGAGAGCAATAATAAGAACACGACCATTTTCAACTTTATAGTACACAATGATCAGATTTCGATCTTACAAATCCCAATGACAAAACAAACGTGTCAAACTTCTGGTACCACATTCTAAGAGATTGTTTTAATCCATACAGAGATTTTTTCAACTTGCAAATTAGTTTTTCTTTACTTTTTTCCACAAAGTGCTTAGGCTGGGACATGTGAATTTCTTCGTCAAGGTCACCATGAAGAAATGTTCTCTTCACATCCATCTGTTCAATCTCTAAGTCATACGTTGCTGAAAGTGACAAAAGAAATCTAATAGACGTCAACTTTGCTACAGGAGAAAAAATTTCTCCATAATCAATTTCCTCTACCTGAGAATACCCCTTTGCAACCAACCTCGCCTTATACTTTTCCACACTGCCATCCAGGCCTATTTTCTTTTTAAATACCCATTTGCAGCTAACAGTTTTTCTGCCTTCAGACAAGGGCACTAAACTCCAAATATCATTCTTTTCTAAAGATGCCATTTCTTCATTCATGACTTCCAACTAAGAGTTTGAATCAGACATTCTAAATGCCTCTTTTACAGTCCTAGGCTCATTAGAGCTAGAAATTAAAGCATAGGCACAAGTAGAATCTAACAAAGAGAACCCGTACCTATCAGGTTATTTTTCTTTCACGTGTTGACCTCCTCACAGGCTGAGGCTAAGGTTGTTCTTCTTCAGAACTCTCAGAACTACTTGAGCTCTCTTCAGTTTCAGGTACATTTTGAATTTTGAATTCCTCTTTATATGGTGTAGGAGGAATTTCAACTACATCTTTTTTATTTTCTGATTGTCTCTGACTACAGATCCAAAGTAGAAGGCTTCAACTCACGAAAAATAACACTCCTGCTGTATAGAACCTTCTTCGTATCAGGATTCCAAAGTTTGTATCCTTTTATGCCAACACTATAACCAATAAAAATACATTTAATAGCCTTGTTTTGCAATTAAGATTTTTTTTCATTCGGCACATATGCATATGCTTCACAGCCGAAGACACGAATGTGTCTCAGAGAGGGCTTCTTTTCAGACCATGCTTCCAAAGGTGTTTTCTCAACAAGAGCGGAATTCAGAGAACAGTTTATTAAATAACATGTTGCAACTGCCTCAGCCCAGAACTTCTCCTCCAAGCCAACATTGCTTAGCATACTTCGTGCTCTTTCCATCACTGTCCTGTTGAACCTTTCAGCAACTCCATTTTGTTGCGGAGTGTAGGATGTAGTTTTATGTCTTTTAATCCCATGATCTTTACAGTACCTTTCAAACTCATCAGAACAAAACTCACCGCGATTGTTAGTCCTTAAACATTTTATTTTTCTTCTAATATGATTTTCCACAAAGTTTTATATTCCTTAAAACGACTGAACACTTATGATTTACTTTTCAAAAAATAAACAAATGCCCTTCTTGAATAATCATCAATAAACGATACATAAAATCTTGATTTAGACAAAGAAGGAACATTTACTGGACCAAAAACATCAGAATGAATGTAATCAAGTAAACCAGAAGATTTATGAGGATTAGAGTAAAATGAAACACGATGTTGTTTACCATATATACAATGTTCACAAAACTCGAATTCGAGGTTATAATCATCAAGCCTTTCAACCAGGTTTTTATTTTTCAAGGTTTTTATACCTTTTTCTCCAATGTGGCCAAGCCTATGATCCCAGAGCATAGTCTTTTTTGCTGGAAGTTTAACTTCCATAGAGTTTGCATTATCAAGAACTTTTTCCTCTTTTTCTCCATGAGTAGCTTTCCATGACTTTACAGAGACACTATTGCATTGCACATCATGTGCATCCAGCTTATACAAGGTACCAATACGAGCACCCCTTGCTAGCACCATTGAGCCTCTAGTCATTTTGCAGCCATTTCCAGAGATGTGACTTGCACTCCAATATCATTCAGCTTACTAACAAAAAGTAAATTTCGAGCTAGACCTAGTATATGCATTACATCATTGATTCCCTTCACTTTTCCATCAGGGAGTTGATTTCTGACTCTTCCACGACCAACTATTTCTAGAGATGAATTGCTTGCCAAATACACCCTTCCACCATCGTATTTTTCATACTTAGTGAACCAGTCTCTATGAGATGTCATGTGGAAAGATGCTCCAGAATCAATAAGCCAGACAACATCTGATACCTGTGTAGCCAAGGCTGCTATGAAAGCGTCTACATCACTCTGAGAAGAATCATTGTTGGAAGAATACTTCTTTTTCTTCTCTTTACAATCCTTTCGGATATGACCAGGTTGTCCACAATTCCAACACTTCACCTTGGACTTCTTGCCAGGAGACTTTGATCTCCCCTCTGATTTGGATTTGGATTTCTTGTCCTTCTTGCTTTTTCTTTCGATCTGCCTCTAATAGCAAGAGCCTCCTTCGCCATCTCAGAAGATTTTCTTCTCATTTCTTATGATATCAAAGAAGCAACAACATCTTTCATCTTAAAAGTAGATGTCGTACTCCCAATAGCTATCACCAAGTGATCCCAGGAATCTGGCAAAGAACATAACAACAACATACAACAATCTTCTTCATCAATCTTCACACCCACAGATGCTAACTGAGCAATCAACATGTTGAAAGCATTCAAATGATCAGCAACAGATGCTCCTTCCTGCATTTTCAAAGAGTACAACTTCTTCCTCAAGAACAACTTATTCACCAAGGACTTGCCTTGATAAATAGCTCCCAGTCTTTTCCACAAAGATGCAGTCTTTTCTTCATGAACATTTAGAAGAATAGAGTCTGCTAAACAGAGCCTTATCAGCCCCTTTGATTTTCGATCTGCAAGGTTCCAATCCTCTTACTTCATGCCTGTAGGCTTCGTTCCACACCAAGCAAGCCAAAGATCACAATCAACCAACAGATCTTCCATTTTAAGTTTCCACAACTCAAAATTGCTGCCATTGAATTTTTCAATTTCAATCTTTCCTAACATGCTTGCCATCTTAATCTGTAATTCAAATTACCAGACTTCTACAAGACTCCCACTGAATAGAATTGACACAAAAAACCCAACATACCCACAAGGATAACACAACTGGCCAAGCTCTGATACCACTTGTAAGGAAAGCTTAGGTGCAGAACAAACTCTCCTAACGTCAAAACCTCAGGGAAGAATGCAGAGGTGACTTTAAATTTTCAATTACATTCCAATTAAGATACACTTGAAAGGAATAACATAACAAAGAAATGAACATACACAATTGAACACTAGATTTACGTGGGAAAACCCTTACGGGAGAAAAACCCACCACACCAAGAAAAACCTCTTTGTATTACAGTAAACAAAATTACATACAGAGTATAGACTTCACTTTCTGATGTCAATTTTACATCATAATTTCCTGATCAACCTTGTATAGAAATGCTCTCAGAAAACATCCAACAAACTTACATAGATCAATCTGTATTCTATCGAACAACACTGTCACTCATCAAAAACTGTTCACCATCATCCACCATTGCCCAACATAGTCGTTTTCCTCACAATCTGTTTATCTTCCACACAGGAACGGTCGCAACAGTCCAATTGCTAACGGTACACATTCCGCTTTGATTTGTCGAAAATAGACCACGTAGGATAGTCATTCGGTCAAAGAAGTTCAAACGGAATCGCATGTCGGTGAGACACTAGGCCGTGTCTCCCCGATGCCACAATGCCCAACTGTCGTTATCGGAAAGTCACTACAATTGGCAAGTCATATCGAGTTCAAAACCATCGTCCATACTCACTCTATCGCTAAGACATCATATCAAACACAAATCTAGCTTGTGCAGATCTATCGGCAAGAGTTTCGCTATCGCAAAGAGTCTTATAGAACCTTATGTCATACCGATGTTCATACCCGTCGGCAAGAGGATAACCAAAAGCATCTGTCTGTTGGCGAGACCAACAATCATCGGCAAGAGATCAGACTGAAGACATACTCGACAGTTCATATTACTCCGACCAGTCTATTGGCAAGAGCAACACCATCGACAAGAGGTTACACCGAAGACCAACACGTGGAGTTCCATCGACAGTTCACAAACAAATTCGTCGGCGAGACTAGCACTCTCGGCAAGAGTTCATACTGACTAGAAATCCGTCAGCCAAGAGTCTTCCCGACGATCACCAGGAGCCAACCCATCACCGAGACTAGAGCTATCAAAATGAGTCACTCTAAAGGTTCAACCGTCTTCTCGATGTGTTCCATCCGTCGCCAATGTGAAAAACCTCGGCGAGACATACTCGGTTGGAATAAGTCATTCTGAATGTTCATGCCTCTCCCCGATGACTTATGTCGCCACGAGTCTCCTCGATAACCATTAGAAACCAACCCTTCGACAAGAGATCTGTCCGGGCGGAATGAGATGGAAGTTTCATAGCGATCGACATGTCTTGCTGATGACTCCTGTCGGTAAGACAGAAACAAAGTCTCGGCGATCTAAGCACTTTAGAAGTTTAGAACACAACTGCTAGTCGGTAAGACTTCCACAGGGTCTCACCGATTTTTCCCTTTCAGAAGTTTCATGTCAGTAAGCTTTAGGCACATTTTCCAACAGTTATCAATTGTGGGATCCCATCGCCAAATAGGTCACTTGCAGCCGAGATGTAATCTTCAATGAGAAAATAGTGTCGAGTTTGCTAGAATAGGGGAGATCAGTAAAGGAGTTTGTGCTTGTAGAATACATCTCAAGTGGGAGTGATTGTTAAACCGTCAACACCAAGTTTATTCCCAACAAGCTCACCACTCACAAGATCTATCTTCTTTAATGCCACAACATACACATGAGCGACCAATTTTAGATAGAAATATGGTGCCAAATCTACCACCCAGCCATTCACAAAATTTGTAGCCTAATGTGATTTCTTTACTACATATTCATTCGTAGGAGTTAGCTCTACTACAAAACCATAATAATGAAGAGAAGGTTCATCAAAATTGTGCTTTTGAACAGGGTGTTGAAGGAGGAATTACCCAAGAATCCTTTCCTCAATTGAGGAGATCAACCAGGGAGTGCAAGCCTCCGTCAAAGTATGATGATTTTGCTCAACATTTTCTAATCTCTAATCAAGTTAAACTTGTGACTTTTGAAGAGGCATGTAATGCCTCCAATTGCAAACTTTGGATGGATGCCATGAGAGAAGAAATGGCTTTGTTGATGTCATATCACACATGTGACTTGGTCCATCTTCCGCTAAATCGAAGAGCCTTAAAAAATAGGTGCGTTTACAAATTGAAGGAAGAAGATGGTGGCAAGAAGCGTTACAGGGCCAGCTTAGTGGTCAAAGGATATGACCAGGAGAAGGGGGTTGATTTTAATGAAAAAATTTCACCTATTGTGAAAATGACTACTATTCGGGCAATTTTGGGTCTAGCAGTTGTCTATGACCTTGAGTTGGAGCAGCTTGATGTGAAGACAACGTTTCTTCATGGGGAATTAGAAGAAGAATTCTATATGCAACAACCAAAAGGTTTCAAAAAAGAAGGGCATGAAAATTTAGTTTGCAGATTGAAGAGAAGTTTATATGGGCTAAAACAAGCCTCGTGACAATGGTACCTCAAGTTCGATTCCTTCATGGCTGAATAAGACTTCACCAGGTGTGAATATGATCCGTGTGTTTATTACAAAGTGTTGGAGACTGGTGAGTTTGTATTACTATTATCATACATTGATGATATGCTAGTGATAGTGATCAACACTAGTATGAATGTTGTTAACAATCTGAAACTAAAATTGGCTAACAAGTTTTCGATGAAGGATTTGGGAGTTGTAAAGAAAATCCTTGGCATGACAATAATAAGAGATAGGTAGAAAAGAGAGATCAAACCGTCACAAGAAAAGTACATTGATAAGGTTTTAGACAGGGTTAGCATGAAGGGTGCTAAGGCTGTAAGAACACCTCTTGTTGATCATTTTTGGTTATACTCCAAGATGTGTCCTAAGACAAAAGAAGAAAAAGAGTATATGAAACGAGTGCCTTACTCCTTTGCAATTGGGAGCCTTATGTATGCAATGGTATACACAAGATTGAACATTGCTCATGTAGTGGGAGTAGTCAATAGGTACATGAGTAATCTTGGTAAGAGTCATTGGCAAGCAAAACAATGGATTATGAGATACCTCAAGGGCACTTAACATCATGTTTTGAGGTTCAAAGGTAAAGATGTACGGTTGCAAGGTTATGTCGACTCCAACATGGTTGGTGACTTGGACAAAAGATGCTCTACTACTGGATACATGTTCACATTTGCAAGGGTAGCGATCAGTTGGGTTTCTAGATTGCAACAAGTGGTTGCTCTCTCCACTACCAAAGGGGGATACATTGCAATGATCAAAGGAGCTAAGGAGATCTTGTGGTTGCAACATTTATTGGGTGAATTGGGTTCTAAACAACAAATTTTCACTTTGTTTAGTGACAGTAAAAGTGTTATTCATTTGGCGAAGAATCCAACTTTTCATAATTGCACTAAGCACATAGAGCTTCGGTATCATTTCATCCAGAGTGTCCTTGAAGAGGGCAAAGTCAAGTTGGAGAAGATACACATTGATTTCAATCCTGCAGATGCTTTCACAAAACCTACGTCACAAGAGAAGTTGGAGTTTAGCGGAGCTTCTCTTGGTCTGGTAATTAAGTGACAATGAGCTTGGAAAAGCAGGGGGACAACTCTGTACATCACAATGTGGTTTGGATGTCAAGTGGGAGATTGTTGGTTGTACCATTGCCTTTTTGTCTTCCCCTTCTTGTGACTCTTCGTTTGCGCTAAAGAGAACATTATATATTTGCTATCACTTTCATTTGGTTATCGATGAAAACATTGTATTCAAACTGTTGCAAATAATAAGAGTTGTATGCCCTGCTTTTCTCGTGGACATAGCCATTCTTTGGTGAACCACGCAAATTGGTGTCACTATTCTATATTTTTGCTTTGTGCATTTAATTGTTTTGTTTTTATTAGTTAATTGATATTCTATTTGCTCTTTAAACTCAACACATTCTTCATAATATCTTTCATGATTTTTTTTCATGGGGATTTTAACTTTATTCTACCTTTCTAATTTTCTACTTCACTAGAATCTTTGAAATTTTTAGTCCTATCTCTCTTCATTGCTATCTTATAAATACATGGGACACTTTCTAGCACTCTCATGGCCTCATACTATATTGAAGATAAATATCTATGCTTTTTATTAATCAGTTTTGTACACCTTGTGGTTTCCCTCTTTTTTTTCTCTTGAGTATTGGCAATCCTTAGTATCATGTTGATATTGAGCTCAACAATAAGCACAAAATGTCACTCTAGCTAGATTCATTAGGGATTTTTTTTAACACATGGTTTGGTTTCATGCACATATGACAAACAAAAGGAGATCCACATTTCCTTTGGCCTACAATATTCATTTTCATTTTTCTTTTTGTTTTCTGATTTTATGGTTTCTTGTAGTGCCCCTTTGTTTGCCTTTTTTTTTTTTACAATGACTTGGTTGTACTTGGATATTATGATACTTTGATGCTCAGTTATGATGACATGTTTATATCTGATGCTTATGCTTATATCATGCTTAGTAGATCAATTTAATTGATTATGTGGGTTATCATTGATATGAGTATTATGTGATTGTTAGATGTATGTTCTCATCATGATTTGATAAATGTTATTGTGGGTTGATGTATTGGTGTAGGGGAACAGAGTCGCATCACTCGCTTGTGAGTGCCCTACGATGTTGCGATTTTCCCTTCATGGTATGTTTGCTTGTTTGTCTATGTGGTTTGCTGCAGGTTGCAGGTACCAGGCATCAACTCCACCTAAATTGCCAGGTTTGAGCGTGCTTTAATCCCAATGGAGGTTGTTGATTTGGAGATAGCGTTGGGTCCCCCATGTTGGGCCATCATCTTTGACGAGGATGAGTGTGTTTGTCATTTCCTATTTGTGTGGTCAGTTCGAGTTGTTTGGTTGATGTTGTCATTTGCCTTCCGTTTCGCCTTGCAGTCAGGTACTGTTTGGTATACAGTCCATTTGAGTTATTTGCTTGATCGATGCTTTGATGGATTTTATATTAAAAAAAGAGTATTGTAGTTAGAAGGTGTTTCGATAATTTAATTATATGTTTTAATATATTTGTAATTTTTAATAAATAAAGTATTATTAATGTTTTGTAAGATTTAAATAAATTAAAACTTATAGTTTAATAAAGAAATATTTAAATAAATATGTTAATTATTTTATTGTGCAAGCAAATTTTAGATGAAAGGATTATAGTAATAAATTAAATGTGTAATAGTTGAATTAATTTTGTGTGCAAATTTTAAGGCATGGTGAAAATTACAAAAATAATAACATAAAGGAAGCTAAGAGTAGTGGAGGAAAATTAAATAAAATAACTAAATACATGCAGTTATGGGGAGTGGAAAATAAATTAGTTAGAGATAACTTAGAGAGGGGCTTTTTGGTTATTTTCGGAAAACGAGTCTTGGAGCTTTGTCGTGAATGATTTTTTATGTTCTCGGTGTTTTCTGGTGTTTTTGAAAGTTTGAATCTGGATTCTAGAGGTTTTGGGTTTATTTTGTTTTGGAGGCTTTCTACTGGAGTTAAGGTTCTTCAAAAAATTGAAGCTTTTGGGAGGAAGCCGAAGTTGCATCTGGGATTCAGACTCGGTAACACTTTTAGCTCTGTGATTTGAAATAATCCAGGTTCCATGATTTCTTCTCAATTTTAATGTTGTCCAGAAAATGAATAGTGTGTGATTGTGTTGCTTGAGACAAATAATAATTAGTTAAATTTCTGAGTATTCTGTAAAATGTTTGTTCGGTGTTTTTCCCCAATTGATTGTAATCTTTTAAGCATCTTAGCTGCAACAATGAAAAAATGTTTTCATTCTCGTTTTTGTTGCAAACCTCTACTCTCCTTTAGTTTGCTTTCGACTTTCCCTACTTATTCAAAATTAATCGTAAGGCAAGTTGGTTTATTGTTTATACTCTGTCAAGAGTCATACTTACCCTGAAAACCTTTAAGTTTGAATCTTTAACCCTCCTTGCTTGTGCGTAATCAAGATTCTTGCTCGGTAGTTTTATTTGTCTTCCTAGTGCGAATTTCTTAAGTCATCTTCAATCTTTACCTATCAAAATTCCATTTGGGATTAGTAGTTATGTTCTGTTCAAATAAATTCATGTGTGCTCTATAGTTTATAATTAAAGTTTGCCCTGAATTGATAGTGCGGTATGTTACACATTTCGCTACCTGTAGGTTGTTTATACCACGACTTGGAAAGAAGTTTCTTTTGTAATCTTTTCAAATTTCTTCAGCCTTACTAGTCATTTGATGGAATACGATAAAGCCCGATACTCTCTAGTATTATGTTGTGAAAGGCGAATATCTTAAACCTCCTTCATTCATACTTTACCGATGTCTCATCTAGTTAGCATGAAGCTTTGTTCAATTAAAATGTTATACCCTTTGTACATAGCGACGTATTCAACCCAGCGCATGAATTGAATCATACATGTTTATTTCGACTCTGTAGAGGATTATGTTCTTTAAATTTATGTTATCGGATGAATCTTCTATCATGTGCGTCGTTTCACCTTGAAAATTTGATTTAAAAGCTTTTGTTGAATTTCTATTTTGCGTGAGTTTCTAGTGAGATAGCTAAATTCGCTCATAATCTGAACCTTCATTAAGTTCAAATTTAATTGACTTTTCCCTATGATATCGTGCGAATTAGGAGTTAGTTGTATGTTGGTTGTCTTTGTTTTGTTTTAAGCTTGCGAGCCACCTGATCTCCCTGTTGCGCCACACATTCTCTGTTAGTAATTGCTTGGGAAGTATTCGCATGATATTATGCATGTAATGTACTACAGTTTGTTGGACTAATGTAGAAGTCTACCTTCGTAAGAAATTGCATATCGGCCTTAATTTGTTATTGCCTATTGGCCCTTCTTTGATATGTATGTGTGTGTGTGTGTGTGTGAGTGAGTGTGTTTAAGTATTCACGAATATGTGTCATGTTTTCTTGAAAAGTAACTTATTGCTTTTATGTATTTCTAATTAAACAGATGATACAAACGAATAAGTGGGTTAGAAAATTGGATACTTTTGTAGTCGAATAGTTGAAGTTAGTGCATATGGAAAGAGAATATCTGTGAAGAATACTCAGTTAACATGAAGTGATTGCTTGTAAACTGTACGTGTACCCCATGTTTCTTACGATTATTGTTTTGGTGTATTTGTGAGCTATTGTTTAATTTGTGTAAGTTGTTGTGGGAGGTAGAATTGGAAGTCTTCTAGAGGCTTGGAGAAATTATTTTTTGGCTAATGTTGTGTTGTACCTTGACATTGGTTGATGTGATATGTGCCATGTGTTATAGAAAGAGAATTAGCCATGTACTGTTTACTTACCTTTATGATTAATTTGTGTGCAAAATGGGTCATGCCTCGCCTTATGAGCACGTTTTTGTGTGTTAGTGATTCGTTCAAGCTGTCTTTGCTTTATTGGTTGTGTTGGGTTTTTTTTTAAGTTGTAGAAAAGGGAGTGGCTCTCAATGGGGGTCGGCGCACAAAGTGGCGTCTAGGACAACCCATGTGAGAGTTTACTAATCAAGTGATAACCTAATTAATTAACTAGGGGGTTGGGTAGAATTCACTTTAATCAAGATAATTGGATGCCTCACCCATGCCTGTAGCACTTGTTCAATCTAAGGATGGGTTGAGAAGACCTGGTTGGCAAGACCAATCTCCTTGTCTTCACGAAAGGAAAGTGGTTCCGCATGTGTGACCCTATGGGCCAACGTCTAATGTGAAACTATCAAGACAACCATAGATGGGAACCAATGTCTAGTGAAAGACTGTCAGGACAACCCATGCCAGGACCATGCGATGTCACTCTCCCTTGCTACAACATTTGTTTCCATTCTATGTATGTTTGTGCCTCTAGAAGTGATGTCACTGTTGTGTTGAGTTATGTTGTACTTTGCATGTTGGAACCCCTTACAGCCTCCTTGTGTCAGTTGCATATCATCTTGTTGTCATTGTAGTGGTGGGACCCTTTCGCTATCTCCTAGCACAGGGGGTGGACCTTAGGGTTCCACATGGTTGGGTGGAATGTGTCTTGTACTCCATTGGGTTCCCTCTCTTTGTTCATGTTTGCAGTGACCTCTCTTGGATTTGAAGACTTCTACACTTGTTCCAGTTCATGTGGATTATTATTACATGTACTTGTATTGTACCAGAGTTCTATTGTATCATGTATTCACTTCTGTTGTACTCTCCTTTCTCATTCAAGGAGACAATGATGTTTTGTTGTATTATTGTAACTATATGTAAACTCTCTATTGTAATGGTAAATGCAACATATGTTATTGTCTATGTTAGTTAAATGGATTGATTCTTATTGATATCTATTGATCACATGTAATGGTTATTTCAAATTAGTTGATCTTGTAAATGCGAAGGTTAAATGTAATTCATATTGTTGATAGAATATATCTAATGTAATGATGTCTAGTATTTGCTAGTTTAGTTAATGGGAATTTGGTAGCGTAGTCACGGACCTTAGAGGACCTAGGTTTGAATTTAAGTTAACGTTACATTTGCTATCGTGTGAATATTGCACTTAAAAATAAAAAAAAAAATTGTTTTTAGGTGTTTAGTGTGTTGTCTTCTATGGTTTCGTGGCAGGGTGTTACATTTCCAACTTGCTTTTGGGTGATGCCAATTTCAACCATCTTGTAGTTATTTCCAATTTTGCTAAAGTATATAGGCTTGTATTGGTAGTGGCATTGTTGCTATATGATTATATTGAAGTTGAATTTAGGATTGTGAAATTAGTTTGATTGATATTTTCTATATTTTCTTATAATCATATACAATCATTTATATTGTGGGTTGTAGACTTATAAAAATTGCAATTGAACACTTGCATTTGATTGGTGTATCTTCAACAAAGTGGCACCTTATGGTAGCCTCCTACCATGCTTGTATTATCAAAATATTAATTGGAAACTTTTTTCGAATAGTTTTAATGATCCATCATACAATTACTTTGTTCGATAATTTCTAGACAACCACCTTATAAACAAATCAACTTAAAATAAAATTAAAATGAAATCAAAGGACATACATAGTAGCTCATACAAAAGATTCAAACAACATACTAAATTGAAAATAAATATCCAATTGATGTTGTGGATTTTTTTATATGTAAGTAGTGGATGAGAAATCTAATCCAATCATGATTATAGCAACTATATGTAGTTGAAACCTCCAAGATTATTTAGCTTTCTAACTATAAAATAATTTTCCCATGGCATCCTATGCACCCCTACTATTGAAAATGGGACAAAAATCATGAAGCATAAGAGGGATACAATTGAACATGTATGTACTAGAAACTTAACTCTTTGTTGGCCCAATCGCCAAACTTAGACTAAGAGGTTATAGTATTTAGCAAATCATGCAAATAATAAGGTAAAATAAGCATAACCTTAAATATTTCATTATACTAGCTTTGCTGCTATAAATAGAACATAATTTTAATTAAAAAATAAAGAAAAAATATAATCTATGAACCATGAATTAGTACAAAATATAAAGAATTTTAGAAAAAAATAGAGCAATTTTCATTAATTGCAATGTAATGCCCCTTCGCGCTTGTACTGACTGCTGGGTGCGAATTGGTCTGCCTTTGTTGATGTCACTTTGTATTCCGTTCCGCTGTTTGGTTTGGTAATATTTGATAGTAAGTCTCTTGGAGTCATGCTTATGATCGTGGTTTGTTGATTATTTTGTTATGATCGACAACAATGAAATTTAAGACATTGGTATAATTAAATTAAATATGTATGTAATTGAGTATTTAATTAAGTACGTTATTAATAAATATTCACTTGATTTTAATAAATTAAATTTTATGATTTAAAATGAAGTATTTAAATAAATATAATAAATTTAAGGAGAAATTAAATCAACAAACTAAATAGATTAAATAGTTAGCTAGGTGTGAGCAGATGCAAAATATGATTTAAAAATTACAAAAATAAAATAAGTTGAAAAAAATGTGTTTAGTGGGGAAATTAAAAGATAGATAAATAAATTAAATGAGGGGGAGCAGTTACAGATGGAATTAAGGAAGATGATAGTGGAAGCTAACTAACAGAGGAGCAGTAGATTATTCTCGAGAAGTAATTGCATTCGGGTACAGAGAAACTAATTCTTGTTTTTTTGGGGATTTTTGCTATGAATGGTTGGTTGGGGGTTTTGCTGGAAAAACTTTCTATGCTTTTCTTGAAGCTTCTGCTGGGAATTGGGGTAAACTCTGTAATTGTTTTTGGAATTTGGGAGTTTTATTTTGTTGACGGTGGTGAAGCACGCAGTAGAGTTGGAAGCTGCAACTAAGTGTGGAAGAGAAGATTAGAATTAGCAACTTCAGAGAAGATTAGAATTAGCAACTTCTTCAGCTCAGCTAACTTATTGAACCAGGTTCTTTTCTTTGCAATTTTCTTATTGACTAAAGTAGAATGCTTGTAATCTCATAAGTCATATATCTTCTGAGAGTTTGCATTTGTAGATCCGTTTGAAACTAATGTGTTGCTCATCTTGTTTTACTATCAGTTTGCCTGAGTTCAAGGTTATTTTCAAACCTTCGAATCTGCTCTTGATTTAATGATATAGAGCGCCTTAATACCTTGTAGTCGTTAATCCTTCTTATTCTTTATGGCCACTTCTGTAGCTTTTCATCAATCAAATAACACTGCGGGCTTGGTTAAATTATCATCAGTTTCATTGGTACCCTCTTATTGCCTTGGTAATGCCATATTATAGTTATATATATATATATATATGTCAATCTGGTAGACTGTGGCGCCGTTGCCAATCTTCTCTAACCAAACAAGAAAACTCTTAAAGTTGGAGTTGAGAGTCGTTATCTTGCTTCTAGCCGACGTAGAGATTCGTAGGAGGATCTTTAAGGGTGTTTCTGATTATAAACAGTTTGAATGCAGCCTTGGGATTCACCGCATGTTACAGCCTTACCAATGCTGCCATAAATATTATGCGCAGCATAATCTTAAACATACATTTATTCTTGGGGATCTTCTTGACCAAGAGAGTCGGCCTATGATAGTTTGCTTCAGTCTTCCTTAGTTTGTGTCTAAACCTGTCTTAAAGATCTAACATGTGTAAGTAATAATTTTCAGACAATAGAGGAATAAAAGTTGAAATTTTGAAACCAGTAGACTCTCATTAAAGGTGCCGCCAGCCTTGTGATCTGTAATTTCATGCGTAAAAAACTTTCACTTCCCGTTCACTATCGGCCTTTGAAGCCAGTCGAGTTGGAATCTTGCGTTCTATTTAACTGATTTTATACTTGATTTTCATACCTGTTGAGCGCAAGTATTTAAATGTGTAACTCACTTATTGCGGTGATAGGCGTTGTTTTTCTTGAAGATTTAAGCAATTTCTTTATGTTACCGACTGTGAAGTGTTAACATGCAAATATTAGCGTCCCTATTCTTTTCCTCATTAACCGGTTCTTAAACTCATTGCTAGTTGTAGATTAAACCAGAGTACTGTAGTTTCATGAAAGATCTGATCGTCATTGTATTATTGTTTAACTGTACTTATTCCAGCTGACTGCTTCACTCTTTATATCACAAGAGTTTTAACCGAATCTGGAGGATATTGATCTCATTATAAGCTCCTTGATTCCATCGGCTGCCAGTCACAACTGCCACACTCGAACATAGAAGGCTGTAAAGGTTTAAAATACCTTTCTGATTCCTTTGGCAATTTATCACACCTGCAGCGCTTGAAAATAGAATGTCGTAGAGGTTTAAATATCCTCCCTGATTTCATTGACAACCTGACATAACTGAAGCGCTTGAATATTATAGAAAATTTTAAAAGCTCAAACAATCTCTTTGACTCCATTTTCAACCAGTCTCAGCCGCAGCACTTGAACTCTTGTAGATTTTGTTTGGAATTGATTCTTAATAGAAATTTGATTTGATTAAGACAATTGTAGCGCGTGTCTTTTAATCTGGTGTATCTGTTACATATGTTACCTGCAGATTACATATTGTGTACTGTCACTTCAATCAGTTTGTTTATTTAATCGGCCACATAAACAATGCAATTACGATATACTATCACTTAGTCTGTTTGGTAGGAGATTAGATATCGTTGTCTGTATTTTTATCCCTTTGATCATTGGCAAGTATCTCTTAGTGTGTACCAGTTGAGTGATGGTTGAATTAGATACGCCAGTTAGAATGATAGAATCGTCGGTCTCATGCGTTTATAATATTAGTTTTGAGATTTGAACTCATCTTCTTTTGTCCGCCGTATGTGATATGTGGTTGTTGTCACTTTAGATTTCTTTGAATTGAGTAATCTTCAAATATAATGCTAAGTAAACTTAGTTTTTTGCATATAATCGGTTACCTGACAACCCTTTATGTGGGAGTCAGCGTATGTATTTCTATAGGAAGATGGAACCAATAGTTTGGAATTAGCTTTTATGGCTATTAGGTCGCTGCACATCTTGAGAGATGTTGCCAAATAGTAAGGAAATTTGTAATCGATATTTATATGTGCGTATAGAATGATATCTTAGCTCGAGCTTGGTATAAGAGAGTGTTTAAATAAATGTATTTATATAAAACACTATATAAGTAAATTAGTCTATTTTTGTGGCTTTTTTATAGATTGTTGAGTTCCTTGTAATAGGTATTGGTTGAATTGTAATAATATTGTAATTAGAATTAAGTACATTATTAGTTGTCGAGGAAATTATGCCTTTCTTTTATTAGTTTCTTTAATTGGTTGGAACATGGTGCTTGATTTGAGATTGTAGTGTTTTGGGTTATAATTGTTGTTCATGATGTTAGGGTTATTAATTGGTTAAGATGAATAATTGGAATATGATTCTATTTCTCTATTAAAGTTTTGATTTGTTGGTTGTTTGGGGATGAATTGTAGGATTTGCATCTATATATAGGTCATCTTGTGAAGTGAACTTTTGGAGTCTTCTAGAGGCTTGAGAAAATTTCCTTCGTGATGGAATTATTTGATATTCTTTGAGATGATTGTTGGTGATCCATGAGCTTTTGAAGGTCTTTAAGCTTTGCACCTTATGTTATCCTTTGTGGCTGAAATTTGATTATGCGAGGTGGTATGTGCCTCGCCATGTTGTTCTGATAAGGAGGTTATTGTTTGTGCAAGCCGACCTTGTGTTTAAGATTTTATTTGAGTTGGTTGTTATTAGTAGGGGAGTGGCTCTCAGTGGGGGTTCGACACACAAAGGGGTGCCAGGGTAACTCACTGAGGGTTTAAACAAGTGAAAACTTAAAAAGAATTAAGGGGAAAGGGTAGCTCTCACAATAATAAGATAAAGGAAACCTCTCTCATGGCTCAAGTGCTTGTTTAGGCTTGAGGTGAGACGAGAAGCATAATTTGTATGGGGGTCCGATGGTTGGTAGAGGTAGTCAAGGTAACCTAGGATGGGGGTCCAGTAGCCTAGGAAGGTTACACTAGGGTAACCCATAGCAAATTATGTGGTGACACTCCTATGACAATTGAGTATCCTTGTGATTTTGTCTCTCCTTGCTATGGTATGCATCTGGAAGTAGTGTTATGTTGAATAATGTTGTTTGTACTTGTTTATTGTTGTTTTGTCAGCTTTGTGAGTCTGTTGTCCTTGATTGTCAGTGTTGGTGGGACCCGTTGTTGCCTCCTAGCACAAGGGGTGAATCTCCGGATTCATGCGGTAGGGAGGAACGTGTATCGTATCCATTGGGTTCCCCTTATGTTCGTGATGTGGCGATTCGGTACTGTCTTCAGCATTGTATCTATTCCTGGCAGTTGATCCTCATACTTGTAATGTATTGTAACTTAATTTTGTATCTTGTATCATTGTAAAGCATTCCTCGCTTGATACGAAGAAGTATCATTGTGCAAATGTATATGTAAATTGTATTGATGTATCTATTGTATGTAAGAAAGTTTGTAATAAGTGACATTGTAATTGTTAATTGAATGAGAGAGAGATTAATTACTCTTTTATGTTATATGATGGATGTTTCACGTAGCTCTTATGTTCATACGTAATTGAGTTAATGACATGCTAATGATGTTAGCGTTTAATTGTTAATAAGATATTTTGATTTGTAAATTGGATAAAGGAAAATAAGTAATGCAGTTGTGCACCCTAAGGGACTTAGGAAGATAATTTATGTGATGCTATATTCCATTACGCAACAATGCACTACTTACAAAAATAAAAATAAAAAATTGTCCTTTTTTTTAAGTTAAAGTTTGTCCTCTAGGGTTCACGGCAGGGCATTACATGCAAAATAGTATATACTAGTTTCTCACTAATAAGCACTTTTGAATTTATGATAAATATGCATATATTTTCCATTTATTTAGGTCAAATATAATTACTTGTCACTTTAATTTACAACCAACTTAATATGTTTTATTATATTTTATTAGTTCATTCACATGCACTTTACCTTACATCAATTTTGTTTGTTTGGATAAATTACAATACACTAATCATTTGTATGTAATATCCCTAAAAAATCTTTGAAAATAAACATTTTTTTTCTAGCAATACTTCACTAACCTTCTTAAATTCATCTAGAAAAGGAAGGCTAGACCAGCTATTAAATATTTAGATCCTTTACAAAGGACTTGCATTGTTTAAATACTTCATTGATTCACAACTTTCAAATTCACTTTTAATGTAAGTCCATGGACTTTTCCTTGGTTAGTCTCACTTTAAAGGCATCGTAAATCTTTAATCCATTTGCTCACAAACAAAGACTTGCATTATGAATAAAGTGGAGTGAAGCCTTGTGACGTGTCACTCTCTTAGAGTCTTGAGAAAATGAACCTTTGTCAACCTAAATTTCTTCACGTCATTGATCAACATCTAATTGAATGGTATAGAATAAAAGGTCCAACATAAAGAAATATTATAAGGAATGGTAATGAAAATTACATGGAATTTGATCACTACAAAAGAGAGAATAATGGGACACATGGCATGTGTATACAAGTTTAAAAGACCCAAAGGTCCAATACACTCTCCATTGTTGAGCTCTTCCCATGATTGTATGACCTGACAACTCAAACCCTCTTAGAAGGTTCCCATTGCATGGTGCTCCATAAATATACTAATTCTATGTGGATTGGCTTCCTATGGTCTTAGGGAAATATGGAGATCTTTAGATCCCCTTTTGAATGCCATGATTCCTCTTCAAGACCTTTGTCCACCATCCCTCATAAATCAAGTTGTAGCCTATCATTTGACTCCTATTAGGAGCATGTCAAATCAAATAGTTATATTTGTGGCTCACATGAAGAGTGCAAATTCATTGATTTATTTCGAAGGATAAATGTCAATCTTTGATTGAGTATATGTATATATTATCGATTGATTATAGCACCTAGGACAACATGCATCTCTTTCACCTCATTTATGCAACATATATCAATGTAGTTGGCACATCACTTTGTTGCCTCCTTTTCTTTTTACTAAGATAAAAATGGGATTAAGCCAAGGCTAGAACCTTATTACAAAGTAGTATCCAAATGGCAAAAGAAACTAGCCTCATGAGATATGAAACTAAAAACACTAAAATACATGAAGACTAATTGGACAAAACATAACCAACCAACAAATTGTAGAAGAACAAAAACTAGAAGGAAAACTAACTACTACCAGCTAGATTTTGCATGTTGTCAGTTGCTTATGACTCCTTAGTTAAGATATCAAACTTATTGTCAAATTAACCTCCTTGGATCCACCAGTATGAGTCCTAGGGTATTTTGTATCAGCCATGGTTTTGGCTTGTGTTCTTTGGTCAGGCCCTCTTGAGAAGTATCACCTTTTATTTTGTGTATTTCACCCTATAACACATACAGATTGGTGGTAACATTTTTAATAGACTCTCTACTCATGGTTAGAAGGCTTGAAATTTTTATTTTAATGTTTTCTTGGTTCTCTTACATTTTGGAGAATTCAAACTAAAGATTCTCCCAATTGTTGAAAGAAGTAGCAAATTTCTTAACCTTAGCCCAAATCTACAAAGAACCTCTAAAGGTGTCGCTAAGGTTTTATAAATTTGAGCAACATTCATGCAAGTCTTTACAAATACTTAATGAAATTTTTTGATTGATATTTACTGAAATTTGTGGTGGTCTAGCTTTTTGGTGTTGATGTTTTGTTAGCCTCCTTTCTATTGTTGGTGTTGTTCCATTATTATTTTGTACAACTATTTTCTTGTTGTAGTTTCATTGTTGCTAAAATGTTGTCCCATAATTTCATTATGTTTTCCTTATGAAAGGGCGGGGGCCTTTCAAGATCCCTATTTTTTACCTTTAATCAAAAAATTGATCTTTGTGCAAATTTACACAAGATTTGGAATAGAATGTAATTTTCTTTTAATCCTACAAATATTTATTTTAGTGGTGCCAAAATATCTACCAAGCAAATTAACAATTACCAAGCACATGACAAAGATACCATTGTAGACAAATTGATGCCATAACCAAATTCAACCATGATTTATAATGAACCTTGTAATATTTCCTTCCTAGAAACAATAATCGTCAATGATTGTTCACAAACCCAAGCAAACCAAACAAGCACTCTTGAAAAATATTTTATATTTTATAGTGGCAAAGCTATAAGAAGCTCACAAGAACTTAATGATTTTGTAAAAGATCCACACAAATGTACAACAATCATAATAAATTGAATCACTAAGATTAACAAAGTATTTTCAAATTCATTTAACCTTATCAACAATGTCATTCATTAATGTGAACTACAATGCAACTTACTATAAAAACTCACAAATGAAGTGAAATTAGTCAAAGATCTAGGAAAGGGAAAACCTAATATAAGATAAAGAGGAAAGGGAAAATGAAAGAGGAACCCATTAGGGATTATGAATTGGGTTTGCAAGATACCATATACCTTTTAGGTAAAGTGATCATGATAAGTTTACAATACTAGGCCCAATTATGGAAAAGGTAGAAGGTAAGAAAGAATTTGGAGTTTCAAGGAACTAAATAATATAGGCAAACAAATTGATAAAAACCCAAAAATATGACAAAAAAAGGAAAGGGATTAAGAACATGGGGATTGAGATGCTTACTTGCTAAAAGAAAAAATAATTGACAAAATGGGATGCTAAGATGGAAAAACCCAAAAGACTAAAGTGTGGGGGAATGAAGAGGAATATAAAAGCATGCAAATAAGAAAGAACCTAAAAACCCAATAAAGAGGACAATGTGGGGTTGCGGAGAACCAAATGTAGGTATGAAGACAAGGGAAAACCTAAAAACCAACCAAAAGCTAGAAAATGACATAGAAACCACCACTATTAGAACAATTCTCAATTTTTGAGATTTTAGGAACATGAAGAAAATATGGGGAAATAAAACTACAACATTTAAGTCCAATTTGACAAAGGGGTTGATTGAATATTTATTTTATTGAGTATAAAAATATAGGAAAAACAAGGCTCAAAGAACAAAGGGGATATAAGATCTAGAAAACTTATAAAAATTGGGGCATAAAAGAATAGAATCCAATAAATTTAATGTCATGTAAGTGTCATCTACATAAATAGAAAGAGTATGGAGAACAAATATATAAATTATCCTAAAACACATCATCTTTCTTTTAGCTTTAAACGACTAAAATGACTTCCATTTATAAGTATCAAATCAATACTATTAACTGTCTAATTAAGAAATTGTATTTGACATTAAACTTGAATGAAGTAAATTAAAAATCATTTATCATAGTATTATATATTTTTTAATTTTTTACGTCTACAACATTATCAATTTAAAATATATATATATTGGTTAGTAGTGTAGAGGTACTCTAATGCGATCCACCCTAACTATTTCTCTTCATAACACAAAAAGTAAAGTAATTAAAACCCATTTTATGTCTTATTTTAAATTTACATAAAGAAATATTTAAAAACACTCATTCATTTTCTTATTATTGTACTACATATTTTAGCTTGGTGTGAGATCATTATTGTTCATAATACTAAGCATGCCAAATTCAATAATACATGCTTTTGGATATTCATTAGCTTATATATATATATATATATATATTTCAAATAACTGTGTGCACTTATGGTGTTGTATTGATGTTAAAGATAAATCAATTTGTGGAAAACTTCAAGAACTACAACCAATCTTTTCTTTGAAGCTAAATTAGCCATTTGAACATATCTTGTAAAGCTTATGCAAAACCTAGTTATCATCTTTTTAACATACCTAGGAACCTATTATGATTTCCCCCTCCTAATCTAATGTTTGAACAATTCCTTGTTGAGCCTTTTAATAAAGAATAGAATGGCTAATATTGGCTTCCTTATATCTAGCAAGATATACCACCCTTGTTGCATATTTTGTATTAACTTGTAAGGATTTAGTTGTGATTTACACATTACTACAATAATTTTCTATCACATAGTATTTGATACATAACTAATGGATTAAATACATCCATATGTAGGTTGGAAAAAAATGCAAGGAAAGGTAATTTTAACATACCTTCTATCATGAGTGATTGCACGTTGGGGCTTTTTCTTTGGTTTCATCGATAGGTGAATTTAGATGATGTCAAAGCTATTTTTCATTTTCTAAAAGTTATTTATTTCAATTATAAATCACACACTTAGAAGTATCTCTTAAGTTTATATAGTGTAAATATCTTTATAGTAAAATTAAAAGATGCATTTCTAATGAAAACCATAACTTGTCAATATTATAGTTGCTAGAGAGCTAAAAACTTAATTGCCAGTAACTATTTAATACTTTGTTGTCAAAAAAAGGGGTTTGATACTTCAACGATTGAAGATGATGAGGACTAGCAAGATTTGAGGCTAGGGCAGACTCGATGGAGGTCCTCTCTTCCTCCCCCTTAGTCTTGGGTGGGAAGAAGAAAAGGAAAGTCCCCTCTAAAAATACCCTACCTAAGAAGAGTCCTAGAAAGGTTATCTCTTGGTCAAAGGGGTCCCAAACAGGTGACAAGGATGATGGTGATAGTATCTAGAGAAGGGGTTAACTTGGAGGTCCCTAGGGGGGCTAGTGATAAAGGGAAAGAGAAGATGGGTGAGGATACTACCCAGGTGTAAAGGGATGCCAAAGTGGATGTAGGCTTATCCCTTGTGATGGGCCTTGCTAGGAATTTGGTTGAAGCGGCCAAGATTGATCCTTTCTTGGAGGATTTCAACTACTTGATCAATGATAGGGAAGTGATTATTGATGTTTTATGGGTGGTGAGAGACAATGTGACGGGAAGTTTCAAATAAACAAGTGGTTCCTTAGGGAATTTAACAAAGTTAATGTTAAACTTCAGGGGCTACAGGAGAAGGTTGCAAGTGAGGATAATGGCATGTCTTCCTCTAGGGTGGAGGATTTAAAGAAAAAAGTTGTGGATGTTCAGGAAGTTGTTCGTGAGCTCAAAGAGGACCATGATAACTGCATTAAGGGCATTGAAAAGATGATTCAAGATATTAAAGCTGGCACAGAGAAACTCCTAAAGATTAGCCAACGCTCCATTAAAAATAGCATAAAAACTTTAACAATTATCATTGAGAAATTACGAGAATTGAGAGAAGAGCAGATAACCGGTGAGATATTTTCCATCAACAAGATGAAGGAGCATCCAGGAAAGGAGAAAGATAATTTTGCAGTGTTGGAAGCTGAGCAGGTCCTAGTGCTCATACTTGTGGTAGAAAGAAGAAGACTTTTGATGAGGAGAAGGGAGAGCTTCTTATGTTGGTTGTGTGAACATGATCATGAACTAAGCTAAACATGATTGAATTACTAGAATTAAACCAGGATTTAACTAATTAATTCATGCTCCCAATGAAATCCTTGAAATATTAAGCTACGAAACCATTAAAACAACAAAGAACAATGAAATACTTAAAGGAAACCTAGTCTAATACATCAAACCTCATCCCATTGGGAGATTGGTGCTGAATTGATGCAAAATGTCGACCCTTTCCCAATCCCTTGGTTGAAACAAGCTTGAAAATGGATGTAATTGATGGAAATTGATAGAAAATGGATGCAATATTAGCTAAAATGGATGAAAATGGATGAAAAGCTCATAAAGATTGTTATGAAAATGACTATAATGCAGATGCTCCCAATGAATGTGAATGAATTGCTCAAGAAATGATGGCTATTTATAGGAAAATTGAGTGAATCAATAGACAAGATCAATTTGCTTAATCAATGGATGAAAATTGAGAAGAATTGGCATGGATCAAGAATTCAATCCATGGAGGAGATTGAAAGTTGACATGGATTGATGAATTTAATCAATGGATGAAATTGATTTGAGGAAACACAAATCCTAAAATTTAGAATGTGCAAGATATTTCCATTTAAGAGGGAAATTGTTTTAATTTGAAATGGAGGAATATCCCATGGGAATATTCCTTTGCAAGTGGGAGAAATTGGAGGGATGAAAGAAATTGGTCAATTAAAGAATTAAAATATTATTTAATTGTGCAAGGTGATAGAATTAAAAGATTTAATTAAACAACTTGCTCATTTAATTAAAAGAGGGAATTAATGACATTTAATTAAAAGAGGGAATTAATAAAAATTTAATTAAATAATTCAAACTATTTAATCAAATGAGAAGACTTAGGGAATTTAACTAAATAATTCACATTATTTAATTAAATAAGATGAAAATTAGTTTGAAAAGGGTGAATTAACCTACTAATGCCAATTATTTGATTAATAGAAGGAAAATGGAAAATTTAATTAAACAATTAAGATTATTTAATTAAATAGTTTAATAGAGGTGAATCAGGACGAAAAGGATGTCAATAATTGAATTCGGATGCATAATATTGATCAAGAAAATTTCAAGTGTCTACATTTTTCCCCTCTTTGAAGCAAGGTACTTGTTGCATTGGTTCAAAGACTAACGCTTTTCAGATCAATGTTGCCACTCAAATCAGTTTTTTTTAAATTCATGATTTTTCCATGATCATGAACTAAGCTAAACATGATTGAACTACTAGAATTAAATCCAAATTTAACTAATTAACCCATGCTCCCAATGAAATTCTTGAAATATTAAGCTAGGAAACCATTAAAACAACAAAGAACAATGAAATGCTTAAAGAAAACCTAATCTAATACATCGAACCTCATCCCATTGGGGGATTGGTGTTGAATTGATGTGGAATGTCAGCCCTTTCCCAATCCATTGGTTGAAACAAACTTGAAAATGGATGCAAGATTAGCTAAAATGGATGAAAATGGATGAAAAGCTCATAATGATTGCTATGAAAATGACTATAATGCATATGCTCTCAATGAATGTGGATGAATTGCTCAAGAAACGAAGGCTATTTATAGGAAAATTAAGTGAATCAATGGCCAAGATCAATTTTCTTAATCAATGGATGAAAATTGAGGAGAGGAATTGGCATGGATCAAGAATTCAATCCATGGAGGAGATTGAAAGTTGACATGGATTGATGAATTTAATCAACGGATGAAATTGATTTGAAGAAACAAAAATCCTAAAATTTAGGAGAAATGTGCTAGAAATTTCCATTTGAGAGGGAAATTGTTTGAATTTGAAATCGAGGAATATTCCATGGGAATATTCCTTTGCAAGTGGGAGAAATTGGAGGGATGAAAGAAAATAGCCAGTTAAATAATTAAAATATTATTTAATTGTGCAAGGTGATATAATTAAAAGATTTAATTAAATAATTTGCTCGTTTAATTTAAAAGAGAGAATTAATGACAATTAATTAAATAATTCAGACTATTTAATCAAATGAGAGGACTTAGGGAATTTAATGAAATAATTCACATTATTTAATTAAACGGGATGAAAATTAGTTTGAAAAGGGTGAATTAATCTAATAATGTCAATTATTTGATTAATAGAAGAAAAATGATGAATTTGATTAAACAAGTAATATTATTTGGGGTGAATTAGGATGAAAATGACATTAGTAATTGAATTCAGATGCATGAAATTGATCAAGATAATTTCAAGTGTCTACAGGTTGTAAACATTATCAACAGGAATTAGAGGTGTTAGACACCCTAAAAATATAAAATAGTATGTTGTTTAGTTGCTTTCTATTTTGTTGTGGTCTGTCTATTTGAATTTTTGGTTAGTTATTGTTTTGCTACTAGTTGGCTATGTTTTCTTCTGTTGTAGCAACATTTTGTATTTTGGGGTTTCAGGTCCCTTATAAAAACCTATTTTTCCTGATAATCAAAAACTATTTAGCACTTTGTACTGCCTCTATCAATTTGTAAATATTTAATAAAATTTGTTAGGTAAATCCTCTTTTTTGATAGATCCATTGTTTGGGAGACTTCGTATCTCAATATCACAAATTTTAATTTTGTAAAGCATACACACACACACACATAGGAGTTTCATTCTTTCATTCTATAATAATCTTAAAAAAATTAAAAAAAAGTAGCTCTATCTAACCAATAGTTGAGGTGCATATTTTATACCTATCCCTTGTTAAGAACAAAGGAAATTTTAGTCTTATGTAATTAATTTTTATCTAAAATCATAAAATTTATTATTTAGTAGTTAGAATTTGTAGGTTAATCTAATATCATGTAAGTGTCATCTAGGTCAATACTGTTAGGATTAATTAAGGTGGTATTAACCTTACAATCATGTGTACTAATTTTGGATCTCCAACACCTTGGGAATGAATATGTGGATTCCCATGTAGGTGCTTGAGAGATATTATCGAATTATCATTCTAATTATAACTTGGAATATTAGTTGTAGTGGCATTCATGAGGGAGATTACTTATGATGGTGGTCGTTATAAATTGATTTAACTTCATTTATCTAAATTTTCTAATCTTAGGATTGTAAGAGAGATTGAAGCATCTTTTACATTTTGGTTGGGGTCCACATTAGTTGGCCACTCCATTTTAGGTATTATACTTGATATTTTATGTCCATTATTCACATGGGTTAAATATGCAAATAATTATGGTTTTTATTCATGGAGAATTCATTGATTGGTCATGGGAGTGTTAGATTTCTCCATATCATAGGTTTTCATGGTTTTATTTTTAGAAGATCATTCATGGTTCTCCCTATTCAATTCTCTATAAATTGGATGCCTTGGGTAGCTGCCTTATAGTTATTTTGTAGGTAAAGTAAGGATATATTGAAAGAATGTTATTAGAATAAAGAGAGAACTTGGAAGTATTATTGTAACATGATATTCGATTAGTGTAGATTTATGATCTCTTTGGTGATGGGTTTTTATAAAATGTTTTCTCCATATTAATTTAGGGTTTATGTGTTTTTTTATTTCCAATTCATTGATTTAAACTTACTCTCACTTATCCTATGGTTAATCACACAATGCTTTAATGGGTAATTTAGATTTGCATACTAAGTGAACAAGTTTTTACTTTATCTTTTTGCCCTATTTCACAACAAACATCAAGATTGTAGAGATCTTTCTTTCAACTTTGAACAACTAAATGAATTCCATTCATATGTGACATACACCAAAAATTAACCAAAAAAAATTCTTACTTTAAACAATAAATTAAAATATATCCCACACCACAAATATACACAATAAAAAAATCATATAAATGTAATTCCATTAATAGGGTAATGTTACAAGTACACCACTACTCATGTGACTAATAATAATACAACCATTGAATCATAATAGTATATAATATAATAGATCCTAACTATAATTCTCAATAATGTAAACATCGATTATAATATTGGGCCAATAAGCCAACTACCACATATATAATGGATATCTAACTTAATATTGCAATATAAAAATATAATATCTAGAGCTTGAAGCCACATCTCTTATAAGGTATGAGGAAGGTAATTGAAACCATACATGGAAGGAATCCCTTTCCTCCCCAACTACCAATCTAGATCAAAGTACTGAAATGAGTATAAAATAAGTCTAATGATTATCTTCTTAGGTTGATTTCCCTTTCAATCACTTAGTAATATATTCAAAACTATAAGACATACAACATAAAAAAACCATTTCACTTTTAAAACACACATTAAAAACCTCAAGGATGTCATGATATAGCATACTAACATATCCAATACTTTACAACATGCTACAACACATCAATACATCCACATGTAGAAGCATATAAAATGCAAAAGGCATAATAAAGACACAAAAAATGTAATGACCTCTATTTTACAGGACCACAATGCACAATTTATAGATGCATCTCAATCAAATTGAGATACATTTCTCAACCATCTAGTGTATCCACATATAAGTACCTCATCTAAGAAAAAAATAGACTATATCACCCATATAACACATTATGCCAACAATTAGTAAAAGTATGCATACTATGAATTAGGCCACCTGACTTCATAATTAGAGAATATACCAGCTCTAGTATATGGAATGCGATGAATAATACATAAATAATGTGTGAACCTTCTATTTATGAGAGCAAGAGAGACTAGTGTGATGCAACATGCATATAGTGAGAAGAGTAAGCTCAAATTCTTGGGCCAACCTATCTTAAGGAGATAATAACCTCCTAGGTATTAGACACAAAGTAGAGAAGATAATATTAGGCTTTAAAATCCATGACAAAGGAAAATTCTCCTACTTCAAGACCAATCAAGATAAATTATAAATTTAGGTGTTGTAGAAGCTCAAGATGAAGTTTACATCACACTTAACTTATCAATCACATGCCAATAGTAAATATATTCATCTCACTAATGAGATGATCTATATCCAAAATAATTCAATGAGTGGAAGTAGTATAAAAATTAGGAATTAATAGCCACCACTTGTAGCAGAGTTGGTTGGGGCTTGGGGTTTGCATCCCTCGAGGCCATAGGTTTGACTTTGCTTCATAGCGGGAAAGGCAAGGGTCAGTAATATTGTGCCAATTCCTTCTCCGTTGACCTGAGGTATAGGAATGGACTTTACCCCTAACCTTCTTGAGGTTAGTTATTTTTTAGCCACCACTTGTAGCAGAGTTGGCTGGGGCTTGGGGTTTACACCCCTCGTGGTCACTGGTTCGACTCTGCTTTGTAGTGGGAAAGGAAAAGATCAGTAATATTGTGTGAGTTCCTGCTTCGCTAACCTGGGGTATAGGAATGGACTTTACCCCTAACCTTCTTAAGGCTAGATATTTTTAGCCACCACATGTAGCGGAGTTGGTTGGGGCCTTGGGATTTGCATCCCTCGAGGTCACAGGTTTGACTCTGCTTCATAGTGGGAAAGGCAAGGGTTAGTAATATTGTGCTAGTTCCTACTCTACTAAACCAGGGTCTAGGAATGGACTTTACCCCTAACCTTCTTGAGGTTAGATATTTATTAAGCCACCACTTGTAGTGGAGTTGGCTAGGGCTTGGGGTTTGCATTCCTCGAGGTCATAGGTTTGACTCTGCTTCGTAGTGGGAAAGAAAAGGGTTAGTAATATTGTGCTAGTTCCTACTCCAATGACTCGGGGTATAAGAAAGGAATTTACCCCTGATATTCTTAAGGTTAGATATTTTTAACCTGACACAAAATGGTGTCAAATTATGAGACATAAATACCCAGACTCTCTTGACAAAGAGAGAATATTTACTCGAAGAGACCTTCCTTTTGGTTCAAAAATTTGGAATTTCATCTCCTCTTGAAAATCAATACTCATTCCTCATCTTTCTTGGTTAGTAAATAATGGTGAAAAGCTCTCTTTTGGGATGATGCTTGGAACGGGCATCAATGCCTTAAGTCTCTTGGTAATTGGGACCAAATGGAATCTTCCCTCAAGACCCTTTGGGGTAATAAAGTGAAAGATTATGTGATTGTTGATCTTGGTAATCAATCATTGTCAAATGGAAAGACTTTTCTTTTCTTTAGGTGCCGGTTCAAATGAAGGAAGATCTCTTATCTAAACTCAGGAAAATAAAAATTGTCTTTTCAAACAAATAGGATGAAATAATTTGGACTAAGTAAAAATCTGGTTCTTACAATGTGAAGGATGGGTATAAATCATGGATCTAGGAAAATTCACTGTCAGCAATTCATCGACAGAAAATTCATTGTCAACAATTCACCGCGGGAAAATTCACCGCCACTAGCAATTCACCGCCATGGAAAATTAACCGCCAAAAATTCATGCAATTAATTTTTCGCACAGTGAATTGTCATGGCGGTGAATTTTCTTGCGGTGAATTTTTGATGGTGAATTTTCCATCGGTGAATTGCTGGAAATGAATTTTTCGTATGCCATAAATAATTAATGTTTTCTTCCAATTGTCCTTCTTGGCCTTTCAAATTATGTTGGGGTTCGAGTGTGTTACCCAAGGCAAGTGACTTTGCTTGGGTTTCTCTTAAAGACAAAATTCTTTCTGGCATGAGATTAGATAGATTGGGAATTACACCCTTGTTCACTCTTGTCTTGTGTGGACAAGCCTTTGAATCCACTAATCACCTTATAATTGGTTGTAGCTTTTCTTATCATTGTTGGACTTGGATCTTGAGGAAACTTGGTTGAAATGGCCCCTTGCATAATTTAATTTTGAAACACTTCTTGAGTTGTCCTGCTCTCTTTCCAAAGGTCTACTTCGCTTGCATTTGGGAAATTTCCCCCTCTATTATCATTTGGAATTTGTGATTGGAAAGAAATAATCATATCTTCAGAAGAAAAAAAAGCTTTGGATCTAAAATATGTCATTCAAAAGGCTGAGATTTTGATCTCCGAAGTTACAATATCTTGTATTCTACGTGGGTCCCAATCTAAGAAAGTTTTTTCCTCTTGGGACTCCATCATTCAAAATTGGCCTCTTCTTAAGCCTCCTAAACCTAGTTCAATACAGACTAAATGCCCCTCATCAGACAGGAAAATTATCAAATGGTTTCCCCCTTCTCGTGATGCTATTAAACTAAATTTTGACGGTGCTTCTAGGGGTAATCCTAGAAAGTATGGTGTGGCTGTTATACTTGGTGTTGTTTGTGAAAGTTTAGTGGATGGAACAATATAGTTGAATTCAATGCGGATTGGTTTAGATTTGGAAATTAAATTGTCCATTTCATGTTTAGAAATCGAAGGGGATTCCATGGTGGTGATTTCTGCTCTTACAAATAGAAATTCAAATTCTTGGCATCTTAATTACTTGTTATCTCATATTATGCTCTTTCTTGAAAGAATTCCATGCTACAAAATTATGCACTGTTATTGGGAATCTAATGTCTTGGTTGATAGATTGGAAAATTTGGCTATTGAAAGTCAATTGGTTTTCAAAGAATACGGGGGTCAAGATTGTGCCTCATTATTTCTATAATGATCTTCTTTTCTCAGTGTTTGGTTTTTATTACAAGTTATCCTTTTAGTTTTTTTATACAAATCACCTTCTGGTTTGTCATAACATAAGGTCTCATCTCAGTTTTAAATGGTGCATTTTAAGATTTGAATCTTCTCCTGTTCTTTCAGTGACAGGATTTTGGGTTTTATAGCATGTTTTCACCTGGATTATTTGGAACTCATTATTGTCATGGTTAACAAAGTTCTTCTATATTGGCCATTCTTGTGGTAGACATGCCATGTATTTTCCTAGCTTATTTGGCACTCATTGTTGACATGGCTGACAAGCTATGTTTTAATCAGCCCTTCTTATGGCTAACTTGACATGGAATCATATGGTGTTTGGGTTTTGGGCCCCTCCTTGTTAGTAATTGGCCATGAGGAAAAGCTTCTTATGGATGATTATTGGTGATGAGGGTGTTGATGATTATTAAATACAAAGTTTTGGTGGACGATCAACACAGCGTCCTAATTTCCTGGGCACATGTTTTATTTTTCTCACTAACGGTTATATTTCACCATATTTAGGGGAAAACTTATTTGGTGTTTGGTTCCATGTTCAATTTTTTTGGAAATGATACTTTGGAGGTTCAAATTTGGTGGCTC
Source organism: Sequoia sempervirens (assembly GCA_007258455.2). Classification (NCBI taxonomy): domain Eukaryota; kingdom Viridiplantae; phylum Streptophyta; class Pinopsida; order Cupressales; family Cupressaceae; genus Sequoia; species Sequoia sempervirens. The sequence continues at coordinate 296,617 of VDFB02261228.1, read as the reverse complement.
CTTCTTCGGGAGCTCTGATTTTCAAAAAGTATTTTTTATGCTCGTATTTACTGCAATCCTCCACATGTGCAACAACTGTCTTATTTCTTGGGCTCTGGTACTTCTTCGGATCATGCCTTACAATCGGTTTATTTGGTTCGGTTTCTTTGTACATTGTGCCCTCACGGATTCATTATTGCTTTCTCGTGCGATCGTTCACTTGCAAGTTTAATGCCAAATTTGGAAATCTACAGCTCTTTATTGCTTCCTGCTAGGGTTCATTTAGCTTACTATCATTCTCCATTTGATTTTAAGCTCATGAATACTTGGTTTTATTTTTTGGTTGGTATGGAGGATAAATTTAGTAAAACACCTATAGCTCTGCTTTTGTACAGAATTCACCTATACGACCTCTAATCATTTGTACTATTTTGAAATTTATAGGTTACTCACCATTGTTAGGGCTACATTTTGTAGCAGTCTCCAGGCTCGGTGGCAATGTTTCCAGTTTCAGGGAGGTGTGGCTTTTTTTGAGAAAAGTGGGCACATAAAGAAAAAGTAGAGGCAGGTCCTAGAAAAGACAAAGCAAAAAAGGGGGTTGTGTTCAAACAAGTCTTCCTATCTCTTTCTCTATCTTTTTCGCTTTTCGTTATTTTACTTTTTACGTTTGTTTGTCTCCTTTCTCCATAAGGGGACAAAGACTGGCATACCTGCTTAAACTATAAAGCTCACAACAAACAAACAGTTATTCACCACATGATAGTTAAATAGGGGGTATGGGGGAAAACCTAGATCTGGCATGTTAGGGTGTCATGACAGGAGGACCTCAAACCTCAATTTCAAACTCAATTTCAAAGCAAATGGGGGCATTAGAGTGCATATTGGGTAGCAAAAAAATGGCAAACAAACCTCATGTGCAACTAAATGACCTCTTGAATCTTCTAAGTCAAGATGGTTTAAGGTTTCTAGGGTTTCACGCTCCTCGATGATCAAACAGGTGGACCAATTTCCAAGATGGGGGTTTAGTGAACTTTCTAGCCCCCTTGCTAGCAAGATCATCTTTTTCAAATATTTTGAACCTTGTAAATGTAGAAGAAAGGTTGATCTTCGTAAATGCAAAACAATACAATGGGATTTTAAGGCATAGGTTGGCTCAGAAACAAAAGAAAAATCAAAAGAAAAAATTCACTTTGATTTTACCAAAGGTCTATAATAGCAAGGCAAATATATCTAAGGTGGTATCCCAAAAAGAAGAGAAAAAAAATCAAGTTGAGCATAAAAGTAATGGAAAGGTAATAGATGGCATAGTGAACAACGAGTCAAACATGGTCAAGTTGGGTGGGACCATGGGAAAATTGGAAGAGTTCATTACAAACAAGAATGTCACTAAAAGGGCATCTCAAGAAATCTACAGCCCTACGTCCTCACCACTTTTATGGTCATCAGAATTACATGTAGAAGAGTTCATGAGAATGAAAAGTAGACTCGATGTTCTAGAAATAAAGGGGATGTACGAAGATAGTAGGTTTAAAATAGTTACTAAGGAAAATTGTAGGCTAGAAAAGGATAATAAAATGTTGCAAGATCAAATTTTAAATCTGCAAGTTAACATGGAGAGGGGACAACAAGAATTGATCACTCTAAAGCAAGAGTTAGACCAATTAAAAACAACAAAAAATGAGAAATCAAAAGTGGAGGGAGGAGAAAACATAATGGAGTTAAAGGTGATCCAATCAACATTAGCAGACTTGGAGGTAAAAGAGAATCAATTAAGGGAACAGATAAAAGAGGCCAAATCATGGTCACAAGTGGTGAGTGGATCATCAAACGAGTAGAAAGGAATCATTGAAAAACAAGTTAAAAGGAAACTAAGAGAAGAAAATGATAAACAAAGCAAGGTTACAAACATTATTATTAAAGGTTTGAGAGACTTTGGGGAGAAGGAGAGGACCGACATTCTAACAAGGGACTTTCTTAAAGATAAGTTGAAGTGGACAGGGCATATTCAACAAGCTAATAGAATTGGAAAAAAGATAGATGGAGGAAGAGATAGACATGTAAGAGTCACCTTGAGAAATTTAGAAGATATAAGAATAGGATTCTAAAAAATAGGGGGTTACTTAAAGGCACACATATTTATCTAGATGAAGATTTGACCTTCTAACAACAAGAAGAACAAAGGAAAGAATGGGAGAAGGTGAAAACAACAAGAAATGAAGGTAAGTGGGCTTGGTTGAAGAATGGAAAAGCCCAAATCAGTGATCAATTTTCAAACAAGAAATAGGAATTAGGGGCCCCACAGGAATACCTACATGTTGTAAGCTAGAATTGTAGAGGATATCCATGGAGACGAGAACCTGGATTGGGGCCTATAGAAAAAGGAAAGGATATTATCATTCTTATAGAAACACATGAACATGATGGCTGCAAAGTTCTAGATTTCAAAGGGTATAAGAAAGTTTCAGTTTGGAATGAATGGAATGAAACATGCAAGGTCATGGAGGGGTTACAGTGCTAATAGATGAGAAGTGGTAGGGAATTTTTGAATTTGTAAAAGAAGACACAAATAAACAATACATATGGTTGCAAATAATAGAAAATGGGGTAACTTTTAGTTTAGTTGCTTGCTACTTTGCTCCAAAAAATTCAAAATTTTATAAGAAGCGGAATTTAGACAATGAAGGCCTGTATGCATCACTAAAAAAATATATCTCTATTTTCAACACACTTGGAGATGTGGTTTTAATGGGTGACTTTAATGCAAGGATGGCTAATAATCAGTCTCTTAAGTTGAGCAATGAAGCAAAAGGGGAGAACAATCCTTTATGGTTGGAGGAAGGTGATGGTCTTCTTTGGGAAAGAACATCTCAAGATGGTAATGGCACTGATAAAATTACTAGGGCTTTGTAGTTTGTTTGGCATGGTTATTTGCAATGGTGTGAGAGATTGGCCAAAGTCTGGGGTTATCACTTGCAAAACTTATAATGGTCAAAATGTGGTGGACTACGTGGTTTTCTCTCAAATTTTTAGTTCTAGACTGCTGGAGTTTGACATTGAGGACTGCCCTATTGAGATGAAATCTGACCACTTACCCCTTCATGTTAAGCTACACATTTCTCCAATCAGCCAACATAATAAATAGGTTCAGCACATACAAGAAAAATCCCTTCCCAAGGGTAAAATCCTCATAAATCAGGAAAATAAAGAAATTTATTGTTTTTTCTTAAGCAACATTTCCATGATTTGAAGAATAACAGAGAGATTAAAGTTGCTAAAGAGGTAGACATCCACATTCACAGCAATTCTCTGATCCCATTAATCCACAAGGCATTAAATGCATGCAAAAGGTCTCACCCCAAGGTGGGGACTGCAAACACCTTTCCAGAAAAGTTTTGGTATGATGAAGAATGTAAGGCAACCAAGAGATTGCTAAAGGAGAGAGGAATGGACAAAGAACACAAGAAGAAATATGTAAAATCAATGCAGTCCAAAAAAATAGAGTACATAAATGAAAGAAGGAAGGAGCTAATCTCTCTTAGGAAACATAATCCTAAAGGATTTTGGAGGGAACTGTAGCAAAAGAAAATTAATTTGTAAAACAATATTACAGATTCCCAATGGTTAGAGTATGCTAGGCTCCTTTACAAGCGGGTCCACAAGAAAGACTACCCTCCAGTTGTTAACACATCAATGGAACTATTCACTATGGATTGTATTAAACAAGGAATAAAGAACTTAGAAAGTGGTAAAGCACAAGACATAAATGGGATATAGGCTGAATTTTTAAAATGGGAGATGAAACTCTTGCCCCTCACATAAAAATAATTTTCAACAATGTCAATTAGGAAGGTTTTCCTATGGAGTGGACTACCATTGTGGTCATTCCTATGTTTAAAAGTGGTGATATCACTAACCCATCTAACTACCACACAATTATGGTCAATCCTATCTTTGGAAAGCTCTTTGGGAGCATGATTGAACATAGGATCAACAACTGGGTAGAAAATGAGGGCAAAAGGGTAAAGGGGCAGGCAGGCTTTAGGTCCAATCACTCTACCATTGATCACTGCATCACCCTTAGGCACTTGATTGAGAAAATTTGGGATAGTCAAGGTGAGGAATCTTATTGTTGTTTTGTAGAATTTAAGAAAGCTTTTGACACGGTGCCTATGGACAAAATTTGGAATAGGATGGAAGAATTAGGCATTCCAAATGTGTGTAGAGCAGTTGTTCATAGGTTATATGAGAAGGTTAGTGCTAAAATAAAAACAAGTAAGGGTATGTTAGAATGTTTTGGCAATGACATTGGTGTTAAGCATGGCTTCCCTTTATCTCCCATGCTTTTTGGGCTATACGTTGATAAGTTGGAATCTTGGTTAAGCAAGGCTAGTGCGGATGGTATTCAATTGGCAGGTTACATAGTGAAATTACTTCTATATGTTGGCGATCTTATTTTAATTTCAAAAATAGCTCATGGGTTAAGAGAACATTTGAAAGCTCTAGAACACTTTTTTCATGAAGTTTGGTTGCAAGTGAACACCAAGACCAAAATCATGATTTTCTCATTTAATAGAAAAGATAAGTAGCATACCTTTCTTTTTGAAGGTAGCCCACTTGATATAGTGAAAGAATACAAATATCTTGGGATTGACTTTCACTATAAGCTCAGTTGGGAGACTTGTAGATCAAAAAGGATTTGGGGAGGTTGGAAAGCCTCTTACCTACTTCAAAATAGATGTAGAAAATTAAAACTTTGGGATTGGAAAACCAAGAAGATCCTCTTTGGTTTACTTGTCACACCGGTTGTAATTTATGGGTGTGAAGTGTGGGGAAGCAATATGTCAAAGTGTAGTTGGAGACAAATAGAAAGAATCCAAAAACACCTAATAACAAGCAATCTCAAAGTTAAATCCACAATCCCATATGAAATTCTTTTAGCTGAAGCAGGGGCTTTTCCCTTGGAGGCATCGGCGATAACCCGATTGATAAGCTATCTAAAGAAGGTTGAAAACATGGATAACCACCGGTGACCCAAAACAGTTATGGAGGAGACACTAGATCGTAGAAAGAAAACCTGGATGAAGCAGAACAACAAGTGGTTGAACAAGTGGGACATCAAATTACAAGAGTGTCCTAGCACCAATAGTGAAATAAAAAATTATGTGAGGGAAAAATTTAGGACTTCCATGTGGTCAAAACAGATTGGGCGAAAAAAAAGCATACTACGTCAAAGATTTTAACCCGACAAAGGATCATGGTGAAAAAACCTATTTAGGGGTTGCTATTAAAGGGAAAGCGAGGTTGTTAGTTGCACAACTAAGGATAGGATCGCACCATCTTAGGTGTGAGACTGGTAGATGGAAGTTACCTAAGGAAACTTAGGAAGAAAGAACCTACATATTCTGCAATAAGGGGGTGGTGGAGACAGAATGGCACTTCGTCATGGAATGCACAACTTATGAAGATATTCATAATCAATACACAAATAGATTAGGTGTGGAAAATATGCAGTAGTTATTTGAGGAGGATAAGATCAACTAGATGACTAGCCTTCTAGTCAAAATTAATAGCAGGAGATCTGACCTCGAAAAGAGCATGAAAAAAAATTAAGTTGTTTGTCTTGGTCCCATAGACTATTTAGTCTCGTGGACGTCATTAAAATATTTTATTTCATTTCATATGGCTGACATTGATTCCTTGGCATGATTTTGAAATGATATTCTCTCATTTCCCCTTCTTTAAGAGGCCACTTGGCAATTACATGCTTGGTTACTCGTACTTTCAAAGGCTTCATATTAATGGAATTATTGGATTTGCACCTCATTGTGGTACAATAATCTTTTGATGTAATTACTTCAAATATGTGTGGTTGTTTGTCTTTTACCATGGTTTCTTTTTGTCTCTGCTTGGTCTCTCCTCTTGTAGCTTGACTCTTCTCAAGTGTTGAACTACTCTACTTTGTAAATATGGAGAGCTCTTTTAGGGTCTAGGTCTCAACGAGAGTTCATGAGATTAGGGAAAATTCTCCCTTCTCCATGGAAATTTTGAAAAGGTCTTTTTCCATCGAATGTAACCAAGTATATGATGTTATCTCTATAGTCCTTGGGTGTGACTGGCTTGACTTACATGCCATGGAATTACCACATGGAGTTGCTTCCCATTTTGTGGTGTATGGTGATGGTCAAATTCCTTGTAGGGACCTATCTCCTGCTTCATATCTGTCCTCTATCTACTTTGTAGCCAACACTTGAAGGTCATGATATTCTTCATGGCATAAATTCAATTGGAGGTGTCCTTTGTCATCAAATTTTTCTTTCTGATCAACACCTCTCAACTCTCCTAATTTCTATGGCTCATGGCCTTATTGATGATTGTCTGCAAGAATTTAACTATCGACTTAGTAGAATGTGTTAAATATTGGGTAATTCCACTTTTGATTCTCTACAAAACCTCTTTTATGTTGTACAATTCCTAATTCAGCATGCATTGGTTGAACCACATGATGTGCCTTTCTTCCCTCCTCCAGCTAATATTGCTTCTTCTACGGATAGTTGCACCTGATTTGGTTTAATTCTTCTTTTCTCCATGTCGTTGGGTTCTTTGTTTATTTCTTGACCTCTATTTTGCAGGAGTTCCTTTTTGTTGTGGTGGATTCTTGATGTTTTCAGCTCACATAGGTTTATCAATCCTGGGCTTTGCCATCTTCTTGCACCATCCTCCTTTTTTTGGGCTCCACAGTGTTGCGTTTCTTTCCCATGACCTTTTCTATGTCTACTGCACTCTCTGACGTGTAGCCTTTTTCTTCCAGTATTTTATGGCCTCATCATGTAATTTGCACTTGGGTTGTATTCCTTTGATGGCCACTATCTTGTTTCTTTTCTCCTACTTTCAGTGCTACTTGGATTTGACTTTCCAAGTCGATTGTATCCCACTTCTACTTCGGTGGCTCTTTTGACATCTTCTACCTAGTAATTATGTTTTCTATTCTCACGAAACATTGCCTTGTAACTTTGTATTCCACTCTTTAGAGCATTGACTTGTAATTCTCTTTCCATTTCAATAAGATTTTAGAGGCTTGTCAGAAATAGGATGCCATTTAATTGCAATCCTAAACATTATTTCATGTATCTCCTAAGTCCTTGGAAAGTGTTCCCCAACACTAGGATTAGAAAGAGATTAAATTTGAATGAAATGAACATGTTAATCGACATTTGTAATTAATTCTAAAAGATAGGAACATGTGAGGGAGACCAATATGAGTTCCTAAATAATAGGAGCACATGGGGCACCCACATGGAAGGTGGAAACCACCTTGAGTTAAGTTAACTATTTGGAGAAAAAGATAACACTTCTGTAATGCATATAAAGATCCTAGAAGTTAGGGATTGATTTTTACATGCATGAAGTTTAGTTTAGTTCAATTCAGATAAGTTCAGTTCAGTTTAGTTCAGTTCAATTCAGTATCAGTTCAGTTCAGTTTAGTTCAATTATGGTTCAATTATCTTCAGTTGCACGTAGTTAATTTTAGTTGAATGTTAGTTGACTTTAGTTGACTTGGAATGCACGACTAATGAATTGAGTTGCATGAAAGATAACAGGTGATACATTCAATTAAGAGAGGATGATCAATCATGTATCCTATTTGCATGAATTGATGGAGAGATATGTTTCGGTTAACACAGATAAAATTGGACCCACCTTTGGCGCCCACGTTATTTGGAAGACTAAAATCACTAAGAGGAGGGTGAATCAATGATTTATGAAAGTCACAAACTTTTTCAAAAACAAGACTTTGTGTTTTCTTTTGTACCAAGAAAACAAATGACAGATATGTGAAGTGAACTTGACTTTTAAATTTGACTTATGGATGAACAGTATTGTATTTGCATGAACCATAAATTAAACTTGAAACACTAATAGAGGATAAACTTAATACTTTCACATATATCAGAGCTCGCATTAATAATAGAACCTTTTATGCATGAAATGTGCAACGACATATATGAATGATTGTTATGAAATGTGTCATAACAATGACAAATATGAAAGAATGATAATTAAGAATTTGACAACATATCAAAATCAGACACATAAAATCACCACATAACACTGAATTTTATCTTGAGTGGAAAAACCCTCTTGGGGTATAAAAAACCACTCGAAAAATCTTTCCTTTATTCACTTAGAGCACCAACTCTTTCACATTTAGGAGCACCAACTCCTTTATAGATTTAGGAACACCCATTCCAAGGAGCACCAACCCCTTTTAACACATCACAGTTATAGCATCCTATAAGAACCCTAGAAGTGCAAATTTTGCAACTCTAGAATTACAATAGAAGACTATGAAATATTTTCAATAAGCCCATTGAAGAATGTTGTATAACATCTCAAATAATAAATAGATTTTCAATATAGAACAACTTTTTGTTTCACTTAAAGAGTACTCATAAAAATCTCTTCTTCTCTTCACTAACAAGTCATAAAAAATACCAAAGACCCTTCTTTACATAATCTCTACATAATTTTTTTGTAATTGTAAAAAAAACCATCTCAAGTTAGGGTTTTTGACTAATAAACCCTTTTACCAATTTTTAGCTAAAACCAGATAAGTATTCAGTTATAACCCAAGAGAAGAATCATTAGAAACCCTATAGAATTGTTAACCAACCTCTTCAAATAGATTCCTTAACAAAAACATTAACAAATTATTCACAAAATCAACATCATTAATCTTCTCTTTAACTAACAGATCCAAAACTCATATTAAAAAAATTTGGAACTAAATGATGGAAGAAACTAAATGAGTAACATGATAACCTGTCAATATGTTCCCAATGACCCAACATTGTGCTACCTGGTTCACGGAGGATAGAAACCAAAAACTAACCAAAGAAATCTTTTAGCCATAACTGCCCGACTGCACACTTCATTGATTGACCTTCCATAACTACCTGTCGACACCATTCTTTCTCACTCCCTCTAGTTGACTATGTTGTAAATCTAGCTCTCCATACCCTTCTCAAGCTCAAACTAACCATTTTCCATGTCGGCTAGTCAAAGAAATAGGTCTACAAGTATTCCGATGGCAGCTAGGGTTTCATCTTCACCAAATGATAATTACAAACTCATTTTTCCCTATTCCTTCATTCAAATGAATACCAAACTCAAGTGCATAATGATTTCAAATCCAAATGAAATGATATTCTATATCATTTGAATTCCATGCACATGTCTAATAACACTGACAACATAACTACCATCTCAATTGCCAAGTCACACTATCCACATGTTCATTATTGTCCATGTGAGTCATGAATACTACAATGTCATTCTTTGCCTTTGACTTTCCAAGATAAAGTATTCAATACTTTATGCTAAGCCAACACAAATAAACATAGTGTCAATATAATAACCAATGTCGACTAACATATCAAAGTCGATACAAGCATAAGTTCAAATGAACTATATGTAATATGATGGGCTTGAGTATAAGCCAAAAATACACTGTGTAATACACAATGTGAACCATAGAACCCGATTACTAACAATGCCAAGTCAAAGCCATGAGATATGTAATAGAAATATGCATAATCAAACTTGAACCTACAAATGTATACCTTGCCAAAGTAAGTATGTTATTGTCCATGAAGTCAAAAATACTTGATCAAAACCAATGTTATCATGTAAAATCCTGCCTTGTAGCTTCCTAAAAGATAATCATTTTCAATACCAACATGCATATATTAAGAGTATCAAGAGTCCATATTCAAATGAATCATGATGCATACTGATGGAAGCACTATGAGAACCACATATGAAAGTTCATATACAAGAATGTATCCAAAAATAATGTATCCAAACAGAGTGTCATACGTATCCACGTACAAGTATGTATCCAAACCAAAGTTATATCAAAGTTTTTCCACAGTATTATCAAAATGTCACCAACATAATTACCCAAGATGATGATGCATAAACAAGTAAGTTGGAGTCATCATATATAACTGAATAACCATGCCATATACCTGAAACGAATTCATGTCCTCAAATGTATCTGTTCAACTGTCAACAACATCTATATGGAACACCCAATCTGAGAATGAATTTTGTCAACATCCATCACACATCAACATCCATCAAGCATATCACAACATATATTCTCATATCAGTAAACCAACCACTTTTGACATCAAGGAAAAACTAACATATAAACAACTGAAAGCCGAAAAACTCCCCCTTTGTCCTTAATGGAAAAACACATATCATCTCTCCCCCTTTTTGCCTCAATGACAAAGACTGAAAGAAGAGAATGTGAGATGCCAAGAAACAACTAAGAAGCCAAAAAACACATATTCATCTAAAAGTATGAATCAAAACTCAAGGATCAACCAATAGATCATCACTTCATAAAAAAACAATGTTGTTGCATATATCTCCTTGAGTTCACATAAATAAATGCAATCAAAGACCCTGTCAATTCAGATACTTAAAGAAAAAAAAAATTGCAACATAAAGCTCCCCCGAACGCTTTGCATATACTAAATCTTGGTAGAAGATATTTTATGTTTCCTTTAAGCAAATGACCTGTAGTGTAAAGCATCATTATTTCTACATGTTGATCAACAAAGAAGTTCAAAAATTGTTCATATGTGAATCAAATCAAGATACAATCAAAACTCATTACCACTAACAAAAATTTATGCATGCAGACACCAAAAAGAATCAATAGGATTTTATCATCATCCATCCAATTTCATCACTATGCTCACTATCAACCATAGAAGAGTGTGATGTCCCTTTTCACGACATCTTAAGAATTAAGCATCAAACTTTCCAAAGAACTATCAATGTAATTTCAAACTGCATAGCCCAATAACCAAATAAACATGACATCATACGATAGATCCTCCTGACTATGTCTTATATGGTGAATGGTTGTCATAAGAGTGAAAATAAAGGCAAGTTCACCAAGTAGCCTTGTTCCCACTAAATCACAACACTAAAATGTCACGAAGCCATGCACATAACCTGCCCAATAGTATCAACAACATCTGTAAGGTTAAGATTAAACATGAAAAGCTCTGAAAGAAATTCATAATATGCACTATCATTGATAGACTGAACAAACTCTTCCACTGTACAACCATTATCCAAGCATCGTTTCAAAGATCCATATCCAAAACTCAAACCAAAGATAACTGTCCCTATGTACCAATATTAAAAAACAAAGAACTATGAGATGCCAAGAAACAACTGAGAAGCCAAAGATAACTCTCCCCCTTTTTGCCTCAATGACAAAGACTGAAAGAAGAGAATGTGAGATGCCAAGAAACAACTAAGAAGCCAAAAAACACATATTCATCTAAAAGTATGAATCAAAACTCAAGGATCAACCAATAGATCATCACTTCATAAAAAAACAATGTTGTTGCATATATCTCCTTGAGTTCACATAAATAAATACAATCAAAGACCCTGTCAATTCGGATACTTAAAGACAAAAAAAATTGCAACATAAAGCTCCCTCGAATGCTTTGCATATACTAAATCTTGGCAAAAGATCTTTTATGTTTCCTTCAAGAAAATGACCTGTAGTGTAAAGCATCATTGTTTCTACATGTTGATCAACAAAGAAGTTCAAAAATTGTTCATATGTGAATCAAAGCAAGATACAATCAAAACTCATTACCACTAACAAAAATTTATGCATGCAGACACGAGAAAGAATCAACAAAATTTTATCATCATCCATCCAGTTTCATCACTATACTCACTATCAACCATAGAAGAGTATGATGTCCTTTTTCACGACATCTTAAGAATTAAGCATCATACTTGCCAAAGAACTATCAATGTAATTTCAAAATGCATAGCCCAGTAACCAAATAAACATGACATCATACAATAGATCCTCCTGACTATGTCTTATATGGTGAATGGTTGTCATAAGAGTGAAAAGAAAGGTAAGTTCACCAAGTAGCCTTGTTCCCACTAAATCACAACACTGAAATGTCACGAAGCCATGCACATAACCTGCCCAATAGTATCAACAACATCTATAAGGTTAAGATTAAACATCAAAAGCTCTGAGAGAAATTCATAATATGCACTGTCATTGATAGACCGAACAAACTCTTCCACTGTACAACCATTATCCAAGCATCGTTTCAAAGATCCATATCCAAAACTCAAACCAAAGATAAATGTCCCTATGTACCAATATTAAAAAACAAAGCACTGTTAACAACATCAATGTTTCATCTTGCCCTTTTGTCACAGAGATATTACTTGCTTCCCCTGCAAGTAACATTTGTTCAAACCCACAATGTTGTTCAAGTAACCTTCCACAAATCATTATTAAAACCGTATCTAAAAACTAAGCTCTTCTCATCTTTTCATATACCAAGCATCTATATCAAGTAGTTATGATACATCATCATCAAACAAAGTTCCAAGGACCATCCTAAACAAAAACATGCTTGATATACTCCTTCAATAACAAGAAGTCTGAATGGTCAAGCACATCATTGTGATGCTCAAGATTCATTTGATTCAAAAACCATAACTTACTACAAATGATAAGCATGATTGTCACCATTAATTAAAAAAACAACACTGTCCATTTGTAATGCAAGATAACTATATACTTCAACATAACACTTTACTGACTCCATAGTCTTTCCATTAAATATTTTTTATCAAATCACATATCTTTGAAGCTAGTAAGAAGTTACTCTGTTAATCAAAATAATTATATATGTTATCATGAACTTGAATACAATGTAGACTAGCCCCAATGCAAAGTGTCTACTCTTCAATAATTGTGTGCCTCATACACACATCTCCATGCATATCAAACATTGAATCCATTGAATAATATACCAACATGTTGTTACCAGAATAGATTACTTAACAGAGTATATAGAGCATGTAGTAATAAGTAGATGCTCGAATTGCATGTCATTGATACTGTTCACTGTCTTGAGTACTGCCTTGAGGTTCACTATGCTTTTTCACACAAGTCACAATAGTTGTGCAAAGATCTCAAGTAATTGAAACAACCAGTGTCACAAAAAAAAAAGATGAGATGTTGTAAAAAACACTGAGAAACAACACTACAAGAAGCATTACCCATTGTCAAATAGTGTCATCGAGCAGAGAAGATTTGAACAATTTTAATTCTTACTGCAAGAAGCTCAATTGAACTAAACAACTACCAAATGTTCCACATTCTTCTAGACTATTAAAAGATAAAAATAATAATCTACTCCCTTTTACCTCATGTTACCTTTTATGTGCTCATAAATGTTTCTTGTGCGTCATGCACAAGATTATACTCTTTCTTTCTTCTTTGGACCCTTAAAGATCCATTTCCAGATGATTTCTCCCTACAATACTTTTCTTTATGACCGAGTTCATTACATCTATAGCAAACAACTAAAGATTTTCACTTTCCTGCATCATATTTTAAAGACAATTTTTTACAATTTCTTGCAATGTGACTTGACTGATTACACCTGAAGCATGTGACAATACCATAATTCATTTGCCAATAATTTTTCTTCACTTTAATCCAACATTCAGATGCTTTGTGGCAATATTCAAAACATGAATAACAATAACCTGAAAAAGAACAATTATACCTCATCAATTTACCTTGCGAGGCAGAGGGAGATCCTGCGAATCTGTTTGTTCTATTCCTTCCTCCTCTGTTGATATCCTTGTGTTGTTTGTTTCCTACAGTTTCAAGGTCAACAACATGAAAATTTAATCTACCTTTGTTCTAGGTGTTTTTCTAACCTTAGAGCACTGTCCTTCCTCTAAGCCTAGACCACCTTTGTCACTAGGAGCTTTTTGTGCACCGATAATTTTATCCAAAGACATAGAGCCATTCCCAATAATTTTCTCATCACTTAACTAATTTGATTCTTTATCAATGTTCCTTAGTAAAACCACTTGCCACTCAAGTTTTTCTATACTCTTTTCTTTTACTTGAAGTTGGTTTCTTCCTTCTTCCTCAATCTTTCTAGCTTCTTCAACTTGTATCTTTGCTTCTACAAGATCTAAACTTATCCTATCCTTGATATCTTTTTCTTGTTGAAGTTTCCATTTTAAATCCTGATTATCTCTTCTACGCTACATAATAGTATCTAAAGTACATAGGAGTTCACCTTCCAAATCGATTCGACTTTCTTGTTCATCATAATCCTATTCAGAATTCACTTCACCCAAAAGTTGATCTACTTCTACACTAGTTTCTTTGGATTCAGTTAGATTCTTTTCAAAACTATGTAGGTTTACACCTTCTTCACTTTTAGATGTTGCACAATTTATTTCAGTACCTAAAGATATCTCCTCTTGCAACTCACCATTCTAATTCATTTCAATCAACTTATCCCAATTTTCTTTGCACTACTATAATGAATTACTTTTGCAATGACTTAACTTGGTAGGTTATTAAAAACAACATTTATAGCTCTAGCATTGAATTTGAGAGCTTTCTCGTCCTCAGATGTGGAAGGAGATATTGCAGATGCAGTGCAATCTCTTTCGACTACAGCCCACACTTCAAACCCTAAAGAAGATAAATAAGTTTCCATCCTAGATTTCCACAAGATAAAATTTGTACCTTCAAACTGAGGTGTTCCAGATGTAGGATATTCTACCATTTCAAAGCTACTATATATGACTTCTTCTTCATTACTATTCATATTAGATTTAGGCAGAATTTGATGATTTGCATTTTGCTATGAATATATTTTTCCTTTATTCCTTCTACCTTTTTCCATATTAGACACAACACTTCAAAACTTGAGATATGACTGGTAGACTTCCAATAACTAGAATCTATCTTACGTGGATTAGACCTATTAGAGGACCCTACGCTCTAATACCAATTGTTGGAAGACTAAAATCACTAAGAGGGGGGTTGAATCAGTGATTTATGAAAGTCACAAACTTTTTCAAAAACAAGACTTTGTGTTTGATTTTGTACCAAGAAAACAAATGATAGATATGTGAAGTGAACTTGACTTTGAAATTTGACTTATGGATGAACAATATTGTATTTGCATGAACCATAAATTAAACATGAAACATTAACAGAGGATGAACTTAATACTTTCACATATATCAGAGCTCGCATTAATAATAAAACCTTTTATGCATGAAATGTGCATTGACAGATATGAATGATTGATATGAAATGTGGCATAACAATGACAAATATGAAAGACTAATAATTAAGCATTTGACAACAAATCAAAAAAAGACACATAGAATGACCACATAACACAGAATTTTGTCCTGAGTGGAAAATCCCTCTTGGTGTATAAAAAACCACTCGAAAAATATTTCCTTTATTCACTTAGAGCACCAACTCCTTTATAGATTTAGGAACACCCATTCCAAGGAGCACCAACCCCTTTTAACACATCACAATTATAGCATCCTATTAGAACCCTAGAAGTATAGATTGTACAACTCTAGAATTACAATAGAAGAATATGAAATATTTTCAATAAGCCCATTGAAGAATGTTGTATAACAACATCTTCTCAAATACTAAACAAACTTTCAATATGGAACAGCTTTTTGTTTCACTTAAAGAGTACTCATAAAATCTCTTCTTCTCTTCATTGAAACATCATCAAACATAACAAAAACCCTTCTTTACATAATCTATGTATACAATTTTTGTAACTGTAAAAAAAACCATCTTGAGTTAGGGTTTTTGACTAATAAACCTTTTTACCAATTTTTAGCTAAAACCATATAAGTATTCAGTTATAGCCCGAGAGAAGAATCATCAGGAACCCTACAGAATTGTTAACCAACCTCTTCAAATAGATTCCTTAAAAAAAACATTAACAACAAATTATTCATAAAATCAACATCATTAATCTTCTCTTTAACTAACAAATCCAAAACCCGTATTAACAAAATTTGGAAATAAATGATGGAAGAAACTAAATGAGTGAGATGATAACCTATCAAGATGTTCCCAACGACCTAGCATTGTATTACCTAGTTCACAGAGGATAGAAACCAAAAACTAACCAAAAAAATATTTTAGCCATAACTGCCCAGTTGCATACTTCATTGACTAAGCTTCCATAACTACCTGGCGACACCATTCTTTCTCACTCCCTCTAGTTGACTATGTTGTAAATCCAACTCTCCACACCGTTCTCAAGCTAAAACTAACCATTTTCCATGTCGGCTAATCAAAGAAACGGGTATGCAAGTATTCCAATGGCGGCTAGGGTTTTATCTTCAGCAAATGATAATTACAAACTCATTTTTCCCTATTCCTTCATTCAAACGAATACCAAACTCAAGTGCATAATGATTTCAAATCCAAATGAAATGATATTCTATATCATTTGAATTCCGTGCACATGTCTAATAACACTGACAACATAATTACCATCTCAATTGCCAAGTCACACTATCCACATGTTCATTATTGTCCACATGAGTCATGAATACTACAATGTCATTCTCTGCCATCGACTTCCCAAGATAAAGTATTCAATACTTTATGCTAAGCCGACACAAATAAACATAGTGTCAATATAATAACCAATGTCGACTAACATATCAAAGTTGATACAAGAAAAATTTCAAATGAACTATATGTAATTTGATAGGCCCGAGTGTAAGCCAAAAATACACTATGTGTAATACACAATGTGAACCATAGAACCTGATTACTAACTGTTGCCTATATTTCACCTACAATTTAAATCAGGTAAGACAATCATATGTTAGATCTTCAGAGGGGAATGGAACATTCACACGAGGGAAAAGACTCTACATCTGTTGCTAGGTCATGGGGAACTCAGTGGGAGAAACTGCCCTAGGGAGATTCGGCATGAAAATCATCTAAGGAGAAAGTCGGCAGGACATTTAAGAGGTCTCACCGACTAATAGGGTTTCCATTAAGTCCACGTGCTTCAATCCAGGGATCCTATCGGCATGAGATTTCTTTCGGCATATAGTCTCAGTGACCGCTAATGTCTCGCCGACGTATGAGGAGCGTCAGATGGAGAGATACTTCCGGCATAAGAAGGTGGGCTTCGCTAGGAGGTCTTAGCGAAGGCTAATGTCTCTCCAAAAGGAAGGTAAGGAGCCTCGATATGGTTGTCTTCGACAGGAGTCCCGCCGACACAAAAGAACCCCTCGTATGACTAAGGGACTTTGTCCAGAAGTCTCCCCGACTCGTAATGTCTCGCCAAATTAGAGCTCGGAAAAAGGCGAAGGGCTCGAAAAAAGGTCTTAGCAAACACAAAAGGTCATGTCGACAGGTCAAAGGGAGGACTCACCAAAAAATGAAAGGGGCTCACCAATAGTTGAAGATATTGCTCTGAGGTCCTGCTGACACCGGGCAGTCTTGTTGACATAGAAGGTGTCATCGGCAAAGTTCTTACCGACCAGTGGAGCCTCCAAAATAAAAGGGATTTTTCCAAAGGGAGAGGGTTTCTACGTGATGTCTTGGAAAACTGAGTGGATCTTGCCGACATGGATTGCCTTCGGTATAGTGTTGTGTTTCGCCTTGAGGTTTCCCCGAAGTGAAGATGTCTCCCCGACCGAAGGAGAAATAAACGCATCGCTGGGCAGGATGGAGGTTATCACCAAGAGGTCTTGTCGAAGGAGTAGAGTCATACCAAGAGGAATGCTCTCGGCATAAGTTATTGCATTCGGCATAATGTCTTGCTGAAGTATGAGGGTCACACCGAAGAAAGCCAGCGGTCCCGCTAATGAAGTCACGTCGATGTGAGGTATGGCCGACGGAATAGAGTTTTGGCGAACGAGAAAGATCTTCGGTGTAACACGTGAAACAATGGGGAAAGTCTACAGGATGTCTCGGCGATCAAGGAGGTCTTAGCAAAACAAAGGAAGGCATGGCATAAGATGGGCCTTCGGTATATGGTTTCAGCGACCCGTGAAGTCTCATCGATATGAAGACCTTCGGTATAACATTCCAAGTCAGAGAAAGGTCTCCCCGACTCGGTGATCTCTTGGCAAAAGGAAAAGCGGAGCTCGGTAAGGTAAAATGCATTAGGGGAGACACTAAAGACCTCTTTCCGAAAGAAATAGAGAGGGCTCGGCATAGGATATTGCCTTCGGCAAAGTGTCTTGCCAAAGGATGAAGGTTACACTGACTGGGAACTTCGGGGTAAGTAAAGGAGCTCGCTAAGAAGTCTTAGCGAGAATGGAATGTCTTGGCGATCACGAGAAGGATTCGGCAGGAGTCTTCCAGATAATAGGTGTCTCGCCCAAAGAGGGTTTCCGCCATCGACATAAGATGTGCCTTCGGCATATGGTCTCGGCGACAACAAGAGGTCTCGTCGACAATTGTCAGGGTGAAACGGTCTCAGAAAAGGACGCAGGTATCGGTGAGAGGTCTCTCCGAGTTGGTAATGTCTCCCCGACAGAAGAAAAATGAACTCTCACCGAATGCAGAGAGTCACCCCGACGAAAAGTAGTTTGCCAAAAGGTAGAAGTCACCAAAATTTTTAAAGCTGGACATAAGGTCCTATCGAGGTAGTGCAGTCTTGCCGAAGGAAGAGAAGGTCTCAACGACCAAGGAGGAGTCTCGGCGAAACGAAGTGAGCTCGGGCAGACAAAAGGAATTCGGCAAAAGGTCTTAGCGACCCATGGAATTCCTACCGACTCGATATAGGATCTCAGCAAAGAATGCAGGGCTTGGTGGAGCAAAATGTGTCGGGGTGACATCGACAGACTCTGGCCGATATGGTTTGTAGTATCAAGATCGAGGAGACTTCGGGAGGAGGCTGTACACTCGGTATGCTGTCTTACCGATGAGCGATTGTCTTGGCAACCATAGAGGCAACTTCGGTATGAGTTCTGAAGCTTGATAAAGACTCTCATCGATATATCCATGATGTGCCGATAATTTCAGATGACATAATCGCATCGGCGAGACACTGAAGAGATGCGATTCTTTTCAAAAGAGTTTCAACTGCTTGCAGAGCCTATGTGGAATACGCTCGACCAACCATGAGGAGCTGAGACGAGCCGTGGCAGTCTGATCAGAATGAAGGATGTCAACAGAATGAATGCAGCACGTATCTATTGTGAGCTCAGGGCATTCAAAGCATTCAACCAAGGTGGTTCGAACAGGACACGATGCCAGGATCAAAATGAATGCAGTGGTTGTGGAAAGATCAGAGGCTTCTCCAAGCAGTAGCTCTCCACCGACACATACAGCAAGGACACGCAGGGTCCTGCATTTATTTACTCCAAAAGATCTAGGGAAAAATCTACTCCAAGGATTGATATTTTGTAAGCCCTAAGGGGACGACACATTTTGATATATAAGGCTTTTTTGCCTTTTGTAGAGAGTTCGGAGGATACACTCGGAAGAGTTAGTGATTTTTGGTCAATCCTTTCTTGACTAAATGTATGTTTTTTGTAACTCAACTGAAATCTGGAATGTAAAATAGAGTCCACCTTGAAGACAAGTATTAATGCTCTTACCATTCTCATTCTTGTATGTTAGCTTATGTGTGTATTTCTTTAACAGTGTTTTCTCAATTTGTATTCATACCACAAAGTTGTGAAGTATGTTTCTTCCTTCATGAGATATGTATGTAGATCAAACCTGCCAAGAGTGATGCATAAGTCTAATGGGGTCATGTTGAGTAAGTAAAGCAGCTACAGTCTAGTTTTCTCAGTGTGGTTGCTTTTTCTATTTTCATTCTTCTGATTTCTTATCAACTTGGTGTATCACCATAGGAATAGTTCAGTATAGTTTCATTTTGTATGCATTTCTTCTCCCTTTACCTCACAAAGATCAATAGTTTAGGTGATACCCAAAGGAAGCCGGCCTTCTCCGGAGGTTCACTCCAATCTCAGGTGACCCACAACCTTGGAGTGATCCAATGTTTCACTAGAAAGCTCAGTTTTACAACTTTGCATAGGGTGCATTTCTAGGTGACAACAGTTTTTGGCACGCCTAGTGGGACAGTGAACTAGATTGAACTGCTGGTTTAGTATGCAGCCAGTGAATTTCAGGCTTTATAGAAGTCCTTTGGCATACTTGGCAACTCCATAAAGAGGAAAGAGCTCCATAAATCAACGCCTTCTTCAGTTTATGAGAAAAGTTCAAACGAGAGGCAACTCAGGTCCCTTCGAATATTTGCAGCTGTCACCACTAAGAAGGAAAGGCAGAGCAACAGAAAAAAGAGGAACAACAGTTATCTATTCTAGAAGAACTCAGTCTACTCCTCCATTAGTGGGATCTCATTTTGCTATACAAGTAAATCCAATTTAGATACCTCCAATGGCCGCTCCAAGGAATCAACCCTTTGTCGCTTTCAACAGAGGGAGTCCTTTGAACTTGGCACAACACAATCATATTCCAATGGCAGCCTTGAAGAGTCTGCCAATTTTTACAGGGGAAGACCAAACTACTCCAATTGAACACATGAGAGATGTGGCTTCGTTATGCGGAGTCCACCACATAACCCAAGAGGACGTTGCAGTGAGATTATTGGCTGCTTCACTAAAAGGAAGAGTTGTATAGTGGTATAGGAGCCTACCAATTAGTTCAATTGCAACATGGGACAAATTTGGAGATAAGTTGCATAAGCAATTCCAAGACAGGTTTGACAACTTGTCTCTATTGGAGCAATTGACTACAATTAAGAGGGCTCCACAAGAGCAGATAAATGATTTCAACTTTAGATTTCAGAGAACTTGGGATAAGATCCCTGCAACGGTGAGGCCACCTCCAGAATATGCATTTTTGTATTTTTTGAGGGCTCTGAACAGCGACATAACTGTCATGATATAGTCAATGGGAGGAGTGTCCTTGCCAGATGCCTTTGAAATAGCTATCAGAGCTGAAAACAACTTAATTCAAGCTGGTAAGCTTGCTCCCAGGCCACCAATGCCTATATTTCCAGAGATTCATGCAAACATCCCTTTGCAAATACCTCCTTTCACACCGCTACCAGCTGTACCAATGCTACCATCTGTTGTTTCAACCATTGATAAACCAAAGAGTGTTGCTTCAAGCTCATCACAGGAGTTGCAAGAGATCAAAAGTCTCTTACAAACTTTTGGTAACAAGATGGTGAACTTGGAAAAGCAACAGACCTATTCCAGGCCTTATCAACAGCAAAATCAGGCCTCAAGTCAGCCTTTTCAAGGTCAGCAGTAGTAATTCCAAGGGAATAGACAGTAGTATCAGGGCAATTACCAGGGCCCAAGACAGAGTGTGAACACAAGGCCTTTTTAGGCCTATGCTCTAGCCCTTGTTAGTGCAACCAAGGAGCTGGTTCCTACCCAAAACAACTTAGTAGAAGACTATGAGTGGTGTTACCCTTGTAACCAACCTCATAATCAGGCCACTTGCTCAAATGGACTAATCAATAAGTCCCTTATGGTACAAAATGCTTCAAGTTCGCAGCAGAGTGCATGCAATGATGCATCTTCACAACATCAGGACCAATTCAGCAATGATACAACCCTGCTTAACTGGCAAGGTCAAGAATTATGTGGATTGAATGAAGATAGCTCTCCAATTGCAGCTAACACCAGGGAAAAGAAGAGAGCTTTTGAGCTTAGTCAAGTGGCTGAAAAAGGAAAGGCAACCACTGCAGAACCATCTACATCTCGAGCGGCTCCTATTTGGCAAAGAAATCAGCAACTCCCAGATAAGGAGCAGTCACACCCGCAAGCTGATCATACTGGTATAAAGGTACATCCTAAAGTAAATCCAATTGTACCTTATAATATCCTTGATAGTATGAAAAAAATTAATGTTACAATGTCCATGTGGGACTCATTATCCATCCCAGGTCAAAAGGATATGTTATAGACAACCCTGTCAAGTTTGAAAATGTCTGATGAATCCGAGCCCCCAATAGGTCAAGTTAGAGCTGTGTTAACAAATAATTCTCAGGGAAATGATCAACAGCCTTGCATAGAGACTGAAAAAGGAGTTAAGCCACCTCCTTTCTATGTTTCAGTGATTATTGGTGATAAATTAGTCCATAATTGTATGGTAGATAGTGGAGCTAGCAGCTCCGTCATGCCAAAACAGATTGTTGACAAACTTGGACTAAAATACCAACCTTTAGAGAAGGGAGTGATCCAATTGGATGGTACTTCGGTTAATACTTTGGGTATTATCAAGGATTTAAATCTCACCCTCCATGCTTGTCCAAATTTTTTAGTTCCTCAAGACATATGTGTCATAGACCTTCCACCTTTTTATTCCTTGTGTTTATCTAGAGACTTTACAGCCAAGATAGGTGGTTATGTATCAGCTGATTGGTCACATATGTTATTTAGAACAAGATATGGAACCAAGGTTACCATTAAATCTGAGAGATTGGCTAAAGATCACATTGAGCCATATAACCCAAGTCCCTTTAATGTTGTTCCTACTGCTGTAGACACAAATTGTGTCATTCTTTCTAACAATGAACTAGTTGCTACTCAAGAACTCCAATCAGAAGTTGTTCGTGACGTGCTGCTGCATGAATGGGAAATTGAGAATGTATTGGATAGTCCTGAGGACCTCATTCAAGATGCTGGTATGGGCAACTATGTCATTCTTTAGCCTGACGCAGAGATTCCAAACTTGGAGAAAGATGCAGATCAATTGTTGCAACCACTAAATGGACTTTGGGAGATGTTCTTCGATGGTTCCAGAAGTAAAAATGGGGCAGGAGGAGGTGCAATGTTGATTTCTCCACAAGGTGATAGGTACTACTCTGCATTCCATTTTTCTTTTGCATGCTCCAATAACACTGCTGAGTATGAAGGCCTTGTTCAAGGTCTAGAGTGGGCAAGGAAGAGAAGAATAACCAGCTTGAAAGCCTATGGAGACAGTGAATTAATTGTTAATCAAGTAAGGGGCCTGAATGTTGCTAAAAATGACACATTAAAGTCTTATAGAAACAGAGTGTGGGACATGCTTGAAGATTTTGATGCCTTTAACTCAGTGTCTATTCCAAGAAATCAGAACAAGCATGCTGACAGGATCGCAACCATTGGAGCACAGTTTGATATTCCAGGAGATATTAGAAAAGAGAAAGTGCAACAGTATGTGAAGGTTGTAGTCAGGCCATCAATTCCTGATAACAACATTCACTGGCAAGTCTTTGACAGTGATGAACAAACCCTTTATTTCCTGCTCGAAGAAGATCAGTTCTCCGTGGTGAATCAAGCAAAACTCAAGCAGGAGTATGGTGATCAAGTCATACAGCTAAAGACAAATAAATTACCCAAAGGCCTTGTTACCTTAGAGTCGATTTTCAGTACTGATGATCAGCTTAAAAAGGGTAGAGCTGGCTTGCAAATCAAAGAAGACCACTATGAAGAACTGGAGATTTTTAAAGGTAAACTTCTTAAGATAGGCAAAATTTGTTCACATGAAGATAAACAAGCTTTTGTTGCTTTATGTCAAGAATTATATGATGTCTTTGCTTGGGAATATTCAAATTTGAAAGGGTTTGATTCCCATATTGCTCAGCACACAATTGAGTTAGAGCCTGATGCTAAGCCAATAAGACAGAAACAAAGGCCCTTGAATCCTAAACTTAAGCCCCTAATGATTAAAGTGCTGACTAAACTAGTCGAGGGGGGTATTGTCTTTCCTATCAAACACACTTCATGGGTTTCTAACCTTGTGCCAGTTAGGAAGAAAAGTGGTGAAATAAGGCTTTGTGTAGACTTTAGGGACCTTAACCGATCATCTTTGAAAGACCACTACCCGCTGCCCTCTATGGAACGAATCTTGCAAGAGGTTGCTCGTTCTGAAAGATTTTCCTTATTAGATGGTTTTTCAGGATATAATCAGGTGCTGGTTAAAGAAGAAGATCAGTTTAAAACTGCTTTTACGACTAAATGGGGCACCATGGCATACAAAAGGATGCCTTTTGGTTTGTCCAATGTTGGTGCCACGTTTCAGAGGGCCATGGACATGACATTTCAAAGTTTGATCAACAAGATTATACTGATTTACCTAGATGATATTACGGTATATTCCAAGAATGTTGATGAACATGTGTCACATCTTAAGCAGGTTTTTGAAAAATGCAGAGAGTTTGGGATCTCTCTCAATCCAAAAAAGAGTATCTTTGTTGTTCATTAAGGGAAATTATTAGGACACATAGTGTCAAAGCAAGGAATTACTATTGATCCTGAGAGAGTCAAAGCCATACTTGAGCTGCCACTACCTAATCACAAGAAGGGTCTACAAAGCTTTCTCGACCAGATCAACTTTCTAAGAAGATTCATCCTTGAGGTTGCAAACCTGTTACAACCTTTAACAGCAATGTTAAAGAAAAATGCAGTTTTTAGTTGGACAAAGGATGCCAAGAATAGTTTTGAAAAGGTCAAGGAGGCCTTATCAGCAGCTCCTACGCTGGTAAATCCCAATTTTTCTAAATATTTTTATCTATATGCTTATGGTAGCACAAGTAACATTTCTGCAATATTGGTTCAAAAAAATGAAGAGAATTTAGAACAACCAATAGCCTTTTTCAGTCAAGGATTGGTTGATTATGAACAAAAATACTCCTTTGTAAAGAGGCATGTTCTTGCTGTGATCAGAATCCTGAAGAAATTCAAGCCTTTGATCTCTCATAATAAAATTCATGTCATGGTGGCACACTCAAGTGTGAAGGATTTTCTATTGAATAAAGATTTGAATGAAAAAAGAGCAAGGTGGATCACTAGGGTCATGGAGTATGATGTAGATATTAGGATCACCAAATTGGTTAGAGGCAGAGGTCTCTGTGAACAACTTGCTACTGGGTCAAGCAGTGGAAGTGAACTAGAAAAGGATGCTATCCTTGCTAATACAAATGAGTTTTAGAATGCTCAAGATGATGTACCTCAAAATGCTCAAGATGATGTACCAATAGGGACAACCAATTGGGTTCAAGATATGATCCAATTTTTACAAACTGGTGAATGCCCATTAGGATTAAACAGAGCTAAAAGGAGATACTTCAGATTGCAGTCCATACCATATGTGCTGGTAAATAATGTTCTCTTCAAAAAGGATCTAAACGGTGTCCTATTAAGATGCATTCACAATCACCAAGTTGAGAAGGTACTTCATAAATTTCATGATGGAGCTGTAGGAGGCCACTTTGCTCCTAGAAATACTGCCTAGAAAATCATGAGAGCTGGTTACTATTGGCCCAGCTTGTTCAAAGATGCATATTCATGGTCAAGAAAGTGTATCAAATGTGCTCTGTTTTGAGGAAAAGAAAAACTGCTCGCTATGCCTCTACATCCAATTCAAGTGGAGCAGCCCTTCATGAGATGGGGTATTGATTTCATTGGGCCAATAAATCCACCTTCCAGTGCTAGTCATAAGTGGGTACTTACAGCCACTGACTATTTTACAAGATGGACAGAAGCGGTTGCATTAAAAGAAGCAAAATAGTCTTCAATTTTGCTTCTATGAAGATATAATCACTAGATTTGGGGTCCCTGACTCTATCATATCTGATAATGCTCTTGCATTCATGGGATTAAGACTAATTGATTGGGCTGTCAAACATGGCATTCATTTGAACACCTCCTAAAATTATTACCCTCAGGGTAATGGTTTATTTGAAAGCACAAATAAGAACCTCATCAGGATCATTAAAAGAACCATAGAGGATAATCAAAAGACCTGGCACAGCAGTTTAAAGAATGCACTTTGGGCAGACAGAGTGACCCCTAAGAGGTCTATTGGAAATTCACCATATATGTTGGTCTATGGCAAAGAGGCAAGATTGCCCCTATCTGTGGAGCTTCCATCTCTAGACATTGTTCACCAGTTGGAGATGCTTGAGGGACAGGACCCAATGTCTGTAAGGTATGCAGAGCTCACGAAGCTCGAAGAATCAAGGGACAGAGCAATGAAATCTTTGGAGTGTCATCAGCTCCAGACAAAGAAGACATTTGAAAAAAGGGAAACAACAAAGTATTTTAAGGAGGGAGACCTCGTGCTCAAATGGGACGTTATGAAAAGCAGGCCAGGCCATCACACCAAATTCGACAATATGTGGACTGGTCCATTTATTATCACAGGCTGCAAGGAGCACAATGTGTATCGATTGGCCACCACAGAAGGTGAAGTGCTTCCTATCCCAGTTAATGGGATACAGCTCAAGCCCTGTTTCTGAGTTTGACAGGTCCATCTATTGTACATATTAGTTTAGGCTTTATGCTTTCCATAAGTGTTGTTTTAGCGCAGTAAATTTTTTCTTTTCAGTTTCCCCTGTTTTGTTTTTTGGCAACCTGTTATGACCCATGGATCTCAGGGATTTGAGGCCATGTGCAAGACTGATATTTTGTTTGTTTTCTGAGCTTTCTAATGACTCCATACCCAATGGAAAAGTTGTAGCTACTGGTTCTCATGTTTAGCAGGCAAACATCCCACAAAGGTCACCAGAATTGTTGCCTATATTTCACCTTCAGTTTAAATCAGGCAAGACAATCATATATTAGATCTTCAGAGGGGAATGTAACATTCACACGAGGGCAAAGACTCTACATCTGTTGCTAGGTCATGGGGAACTCAGTGGGAGAAACTTCCCTAGGGAGATTTGGCATGAAAATCATCTAAGGAGAAAGTCGGCAGGACATTTAAAAGGTCTTGCCGATTAATAGGGTTTCCATTAAGTCTGTGTGCTTCAAGCCAGGGATCCTATCGACATGAGATCTCTTTCGGCATATAGTCTCAGTGACTGCTAATGTCTCACTGACGTATGAGGAGCCTCCGATGGAGAGATGCTTTCGGCATAAGAAGGCGAGCTTCGCTAGGAGGTCTTAGCGAAGGCGAATGTCTCGCCGAAAGGAAGGTAAGGGGCCTCGATATGGTTGTCTTCGACAGGAGTCCTGCCGACACAAAAGAACCCCTCAGTATGACTAAGGGACTTCTCCGAGAAGTCTCCCCGACTCGTAATGTCTCGCCAGATTAGAGCTCAGCAAAAGGTGAAGGGCTCGACAAAAGGTCTTGCTGACAGGTCAGAGGGAGGACTCACCAAAAAATGAAAGGGGCTCGCAAATAGTTGAAGATATCGCCCTGAGGTCCTGCCGACACCGAGAAGTCTTGGTGACATAGAAGGTGTCATCGGCAAAGGTCTTACCGACCAGTGGAGCCTCCAAAATAAAAGGGAGTTTTCCAAAGGGAGAGGGTTTCTACGTGATGTATTGGTGAACTGAGTGGATCTTGCCGACATGGATTGCCTTCGGTACAGTGTTGTGTTTCGCCCTGAGGTTTCCCTGAAGTGAAGATGTCTCCCCGACCGAAGGAGAAATAAACGCATCGCCAGGCAGGATGGAGGTTATCACCAAGAGGTCTTGTCGAAGGAGTAGAGTCATACCAAGAGGAATGCTCTCGGCATAAGTTATTGCATTCGGCATAATGTCTTGCCGAAGTATGAGGGTCACACTGAAGAAAGCCAACGGTCCCGCCAATGAAGTCACGTCGATGTGAGGTATGGCCGACGGAATAGAGTTTTGGCGAACGAGAAAGATCTTCGGTGTAACATGTGAAACAATGGGGAAAGTCTATAGGATGTCTCGGCAATCAAGGAGGTCTCAGCGAAACAAAGGAAGGCTCATCATAAGATGGGCCTTTTGTATATGGTCTCAGTGACTCGTGAAGTCTCACCGATATGAAGACCTTTGGTATAACATTCCAAGTTGGAGAAAGGTCTCCCCGACTCGATGATCTCTTGGCGAAAGGAAAAGCGGAGCTCGGTAAGGTAAAATGCATTCGGGGAGACACTAAAGACCTCTTGCCAAAAGAAATAGAGAGGGCTCGACATAGGATATTGCCTGCGGAAAAGTGTCTTGCCGAAGGATGAAGGTTACACTGATTGGGCACTTCGGGGTAAGTAAAGGAGCTCGCTAAGAAGTCTTAGCGAGAATGGAATGTCTTGGCGATCACGAGAAGGATTTGGTAGGAGTCTTCCCGATAATAGGTGTCTCGCCTAAAGAGGGTTTTCGTCATCGACATAAGATGTGCCTTCGGCATATGGTCTCGGTGACAACAAGAGGTCTCGCCGACAATCGTCAGGGTGAAACGGTCTTGGCAAAGGACGCAGGTATCGGCGAGAGGTCTTGCCGAGTTGGTAATGTCTCCCTGACCGAAGAAAAATGAACTCTCGCCGAATGCAGAGAGTCACCCCAATGGGAAGTAGTTTTCCAAAAGGTAGAAGTCGCCAAAAGTTTTAATGCTCGACATAAGGTCGTGCCGAGGCGGTGCAGTCTTGCTGAAGGAAGAGAAGGTCTCAGTGACCAAGGAGGAGTCTCAACAAAATGAAGTGAGCTCGGGTAGACAAAAGGAATTCAGAAAAAGGTCTTAGCGACCCGTGGATGTCCTACCGACTCAATATAGGATCTCAGCAAAGAATGCAGGGCTCGGTGGAGCAAAATACGTCGGGGTGACATCGACAGACTCTAGCTGATATGGTTTGTAGTATCAAGATCGAGGAGACTTCGGGAGGAGGTTGTACACTCGGTATGATGTCTAACCGACGAGCGATTGTCTTGGCAACCACAGAGGCAACTTTGGTATGAGTTTTGAAGCTTGATAAAGACTCATTGATATATCCATGCTGTGTCGATAGTTTCAGATGACATAATCGCATCGGCGAGATACTTTCAGTGTCTCATCAAGATACAATTGTTTTCAAAAGAGTTTCAACTTCCTGCAGAGCCTACGTGGAATACACTCGACCAACCATGAGGAGCTGAGACGAGCCGTGGCAATTTGATCAGAATGAAGGATGTCAATGGAATGAATGCAGCATGTATCTATTGTGAGCTCAGGGCATTCAAAGTGTTCAACCAAGGTGGTTCGAACAGGACACTACGCCAGGATCAAAATGAATGCGATGGTTGTGGAAAGATCAAAGGCTTCTCTAGGCAGTAGCTCTCCAACGACACATACAACAAGGACATGCAGGGTCCTGCATTTATTTCCTCCAAAAGATCTAGGGAAAAATCTACTCCAAGGACTGATATTTTGTAAGCCCTAAGGGGCCAACACATTTTGATATATAAGGCTTTTTTTCCTTTTTGTAGAGAGTTCGGAGGATACACTCGAAAGAGTTAGTGATTTTTGGTCAATCCTTTCTCGACTAAATGCATTTTTTTTGTAACTCAACTAAAATCTGGAATGTAAAACAGAGTCCACCTTGAAGACAAGTATTAATGATCTTACCATTCTCATTCCTGTATGTTAGCTTATGTATGTATTTCTTTACCAGTGTTTTCTCAATCTGTATTCATACCACAAAGTTGTGAAGTTTGTTTCTTCCTTCATGAGATATGTATGTAGATCAAACCTGCCAAGAGTGATGCATAAGTCTAATGGGGTCATGTTGAGTAAGTAAAGCAGCTGTAGTCTAGTTTTCTTAGTGTGGTTGCTTTTTCTGTTTTCATTCTTCTGATTTCTTATCAACTTGGTGTATCACCATAGGAATAGTTCAGTATAGTTTCATTTTGTATGCATTTCTTCTCCCTTTACCTCACAAAGATCAATAGTTTAGGTGATACCCAAAGGAAGTCGGCCTTCTCCGGAGGTTCACTCCTATCTTAGGTGACCCACAGCCTTGGAGTGATCCAATGTTTCACTAGAAAGCTCATTTTTACAACTTTGCATAGGGTGCATTTCTAGGTGACAACACTAACAATGCCAAGTGAAAGCCATGAGATATGCAATAGAAATATGCATAATCAAACTTGAACCTGCAAATGTATACCTTGCCAAAGTATGTATGTTATTGTCCATGAAGTCAAAAATACCTGATCAAAACCAATGTTATCATGTAAAGTCTTTCCTTGTAGCTTCCTGAAAGATAATCATTGTCAGTACCAACATGCATATATTAAGAGTATCAAGAGTCCATAGTCAAATGAATCATGATACATATTGATGGAAACACTATGAGAACCACATATGAAAGTTCATATACAAGAATGTGTCCAAAAAGAATGTATCCAAATAGAGTGTCATATGTATCCACGTACAAGTATGTATTCAAACCAAAGTTATATCAGATTTTTTCCACAATGTTATCAAAATGTCACCAAGAAAATTACCCAAACTAATGATGCATAAACAAGTAAGTTAGAGTCATCATATATAACTAAATGACCATGCCATATACCTTAAACAAATGCATGTCCTCAAATGTATTTGTTCAACTGTCAACAACATCTGTATAGAGCACCCAATCCAAGAATTCATTCTGTCAACATCCATCAAGCATATCACCACATATATTCTCATATCAGCAAACCAACCACTTTTGACATCAAGGAAAAACTAACATATAAACAACTGAAAGCCAAAAACCTCCCCCTTTTTCCTTAATGGAAAAACACATATCATCTCTCCCCCTTTTTTCCTCAATGACAAAGACTGGAAGAAGAGAATGTGAGATGCCAATAAAGAACTGAGAAGCCAACAAACACATATTCATCTAAAAGGATGAATCAAAACTCAAGGATCAACCAATAGATCATCGCTTCATAAACAAACAATGTTGTTGCATATATCTCCTTGAGTTCGCATAAATAAATACAATCAAGGACCCTATCAATTTAGATAATTAAAGACAAAAAAATTGCAACATAAAGCTCTCCTTGACACTATGCGTATACTAAATCTTGGCAGAAGATCTTTTATCTTTCCTTCAAGAAAATGACCTGTAGTGTAAAGCATCATTGTTTCTACATGTTCATCAACAAAGAAGTTCTGAAATTTTTCATATGTGAATCAAAGCAAGATACAATCAAAACTCATTACCACTAACAAATTCAGTATGCATGCAGACACTAGAAAGAATCAACAGGATTTTATCATCATCCATCCAGTTTCATCACTATACTCATTGTCCAC
This sequence comes from Sequoia sempervirens, assembly GCA_007258455.2. Lineage (NCBI taxonomy): Eukaryota > Viridiplantae > Streptophyta > Pinopsida > Cupressales > Cupressaceae > Sequoia > Sequoia sempervirens. The sequence continues at coordinate 265,731 of VDFB02261228.1, read as the reverse complement.
AATAGAAGATTATGATGTCCTTTTTCATGAAAACTTAAGAATTGAGCATCAAACTTACCAAAGAACTATCAATTTACTTTCAAATTGCATAGCCAAGTAACCAAATAAACATGACATCATACCATAGATCCTCTTGACTATGTCTTATATGGTGAATAATTGCCATAAGAGTGAAAATAAAGGTAAGTTCACCAAGTAGCCTTGTTCCCACTAAATCACATCACTAAAATGTCATGGAGCAATGCACATAACCTGCCCAATAATATCAACAACATTTGTAAGGTTAAGATTAAACATGAAAAGCTTTGAGAGAAATTTATAATATGCACTGTCATTGACATACCAAACAAACTCTTCCACTGTACAACCATTATCCAAGCATCCTTTCAAAGATCCATATCCATAACTCAAACCAAAGATAATTGTCCCTATGTATCAATATTAAAAAACAAAGCACTGTTAACAATATCAATGTTTCATCTTTCCCTTTTTTCACAGAGATATTACTTGCTTCCCCTGCAAGTAACATTTGGTCAAAGCCAAAATACTGTTCAAGTAACCTTCCACAAATCATTATTAAAAATGTATCTAAAAACTGAGCTCTTCTCATCTTTTCATATACCAAGCATCTATATCAAGCAGTTATGATACATTATCATCAAACAAAATCATGCTTGATATACTCTGTCAATAACAACAAGTCTTATTGGTCAAGCACATCATTGTAATGCTCAAGATTCATTGATTCAAAAACCATAACTTACTACAAATGATAAGCATGACTATCACCATTAATTAAAAAAACAACACTATCCATTTGTAATGCAAGATAACTATATACTTCAACATAACACTTTACTGACTTAATAGTCTTTCCATTAAATACTATTTATCAAATCACATATCTTCGAAGCTAGTAACAAGAAGTTACTCTGTTAATAAGAATAATTATATCTGTTATCATGGACCTGAATACAGTGTAGACTAGCCCCAATGCAAAGTGTCTTCTCTTCAATACTTGTGTGCCTCACACACACATCTCCATGCATATCAAAGATTGAATCCATTGAATAATATACCATGTTGTTACCAAAATAGATTACTTAACAAAGTATATAGAGCATGTGGTAATAAGTATATGCTTGAATTGCATGCCATTGATACTGTTCACTATCTTGAGTACTGCCTTGATGTTCACTATGCTTTTTCAAGCAAGTCACAACAGTTGTGCAAAGCTCTCAAGTAATTGAAACAACTATTGTCACACAAAAAAAAGATGAGATGTTGTCAAAAACATTGAGAAACAACACTACAAGAAGCATTACCCATTGTCAAATAGTGTCACCAAGTAGAGAAGATTTGACCATTTTTACTACTTGCTACAAGACTTTCAATTGAACTGAACAACTGCCAAATGTTCCACATTATTCTAGACTCTTAAAAGATAAAAACAATAATCTGCTTCCTTTTACCTCGTGTAACCTTTTATGTGCTCAAAAATGTTTCTTGTGGATAATGCACAAGATTATATTCTTGCTTTCTTCTCCAGACCCTTAAAGATCCATTTCTAGATGATTTATCCCTACAAGACTTTGCTTTCTAACTGAGTTCATTACATCTATAGCAAACAACTGAAGATTTTCACTTTCCTACATCATCTTTTAAAGACAATTTTTTTACAATTTCTTGCAATGTGACCTGACTAATTACACCTGAAGCATGTGACAATACCATAATTCCTTTGCTAATCATTTTTCTTCACTTTAATCCAACATTCAAATGCTTTGTAGCCATATTCAAAACAACAATAACAATAACCTAAAAAAGAAAAATTATACCACATTTATTTACTTTGCCAGGCAGAGGGAGATCTTGTGAATCTGTTTGTTCTATTCCTTCCTCCTCTGTTGATATCCTTGTGTTGTTTGTTTCCTACAGTTTCAAGGTCAAAAACATGAAAATTTAATCTACCTTTGTTCTAGGTGTTTTTCTAACCTTAGAGCATTGTCCTTCCTCTAAGCCTAGACCACCTTTGTCACTAGGAGATTTTTGTGCACCGATAATTTTATCCAAAGACATCGATCCATTCCCAATAATTTTCTCATCACTTAACTACTTTGATGCTTTATCAATATTCCTCAGTAAAACCACTTGCCACTCAAGTTTTTCTATACTTTGTTCTTTTACTTTAAGTTGGTTTCTTACTTCTTCCTCAATCTTTCTAGCTTCTTCAACTTGTATTTTTGCTTCTACAAGATCTAAACTTATCCTATCATTGATATATGTTTCTTGTTGAAGTTGCCATTTTAAATCTTGATTATCTCTTCTAAGTTGCTTAATAGTATCTAAGGAAAACAAGAGTTCACCTTCCTAATCAATCTCACTTTCTTGTTCATCATAATCCTATTCAGAATTCACTTCACCCGAAAGTTGATCTACTTCTACACTAGTTTCTTTGGATTCAATTAGATTCTTTTCAAAACTATGTAGGTTTACACCTTCTTTACTTTTAGATGTTGCACAACTTATTTCAGTACCTAAAGATATCTCCTCTTGCAACTCACCATTCTGATTCATTTCAATCAACTTATCCCAAATTTCCTTTGCACTATTGTAATGAATTACTTTTGCAATGACTTGACTTGGTAGGTTATTAAAAATAGTATTTATAGCTTTGGAATTGAATTTGAGAGCTTTCTCCTCCTCAGGTGTGGAAGGAGATGTTGCATATGTAGTGCTATCTCTTTTGACTACAACCCACACTTCAAATGCTAAAGAAGATAAATAAGTTTCCATCCTAGATTTCCACAAGATAAAATTTGTACCTTCAAACTGAGGTGTTCTAGATCTAGGATATTCTACCATTTCAGAGTTACTGTATATGAATTTTTCTTCATTACTATTCATATTAGATTTAGGAAGAATTTGATGATTTATGTTTTTTTTGTGATTTTTTTTTCCTTTATTCCTTCTACCTTTTTCCATATCAGACACAACACTTCAAAACTTGAGATATGACTGGCAGACTTTCAATAACCATAATCTATCCTACGTGGATTAGACCTACGCTTTGATACCAATTGTTGGAAGACTGAAATCATTGAGAGGGGGGTGAATCAGTGATTTATGAAAGTCACAAACTTTTTCAAAAACAAGACTTTGTGTTTGCTTTTGTACCAAGAAAACAAATGAAATATATGTGAAGTGAACTTGACTTTTAAATTTGACTTATGGATGAATAGTATTGTATTTGCATGAACCATAAATTAAACATGAAACATTAAGAGAGGATGAACTTAATACTTTCACATATATCAAAGCTCGCATTAATAATAGAACCTTTTATGCATGAAATGTGCATTGAAAGATATGAATGATTGATATGAAATGTGGCATAATAATGAAAAATATGAAAGATTGATAATTAAGCATTTGAAAACATATCAAAATCAGACATATAAAATCACCACATAATGTAGAATTTTGTCCTGAGTGGAAAAACCCTCTTGGGGTATAAAAAACCATTTGAAAAATCTTTCCTTTATTCACTTAGAGCACCAACTCCTTTTACAAGATTATAGGAGCACCAACTCCTTTACAGATTTAGGAACACCCATTCCAAGGAGCACCAACCCCTTTTAACACATCATAGTTATAGCATCCTATCAGAACCCTAGAAGTGCAGATTTTGCAACTCTAGAATTACAATAGAAGACTATGAAATATTTTCAATAATCCCATTGAAGAATGTTGTATAACATCTTCTCAAATAATAAACAAATTTTCAATATAGAAAACTTTTTGTTTCACTTAAAGAGTACTCATAAAATGTCTTCTTCTCTTCACCAACACATCATCAAAAATACCAAAGACCCTTCTTTACATAATCTCTGCGTACGGTTTTTGTAACTGTAAAAAAAACCATCTCGAGTTAGGGTTTTTGACTAATAAACCCTTTTACCAATTTTTAGCTAAAACCATATAAGTATTCAGCTATAGCCCGAGAGAAGAATCATCAGGAACCCTATAGAATTGTTAACCAACCTCTTCAAAAAAATTCCTTAACAAAAAAATTAACAACAAATTATTCACAAAATCAACATCATTAATCTTCTCTTTAACTAACAGATCCAAATCCCGTATTAACAAAATATGGAAATAAATGATGGAAGAAACTAAATGAGTAACATGATAACTTGTCAAGATGTTCCCAATGACCCAACATTGTGTTACTTGGTTCACGAAGGATAGAAACCAAAAACTAACGAAAGAAATCATTTAGCCATAACTGCCCGACTACATACTTCATTGATCGAGCTTCCATAACTATGTGGCGACACCATTCTTTCTCACTCCCTCTAGTCGACTATGTTGTAAATCCAACTCTCCACACCGTTCTCAAGCTCAAACTAACAATTCTCCATGTCGACTAATCAAAGAAATAAATTTACAAGTATTCCAATGGTGGCTAGGGTTTCATCTTCACCAAATGATAATTACAAACTCGTTTTTCCCTATTCCTTCATTCAAATGAATACCAAACTCAAGTGCATAATGATTTCAAATCCAAATGAAATAATATTCTATATCATTTGAATTTCGTGCACATGTCTAATAACACTGACAACATAATTACCATCTCAATTGCCAAGTCACACTATCCACATGTTCATTATTGTCCACGTGAGTCATGAATACTACAATGTCATTCTCTGCCATCGACTGCCCAAGATAAAGTATTCAATACTTTATGCTAAGCCGACACAAATAAACATAGTGCCAATATAATAACCAATGTCGACTAACATATCAAAGCCGATACAAGTAAAAGTTCAAATGAACTATATGTAATTTGATAGGCCCGAGTGTAATCCAAAAATACACTATGTGTAATACACAATTTGAACCATAGAACCCGATTACTAACAATGCCAAGTCAAAGCCATGAGATATGCAATAGAAATGTGCATAATCAAACTTGAACCTGCAAATGTATACCTTGCCAAAGTATGTATGTTATTGTCCATGAAGTCAAAAATACCTAATCAAAACCAATGTTATCATGTAAAATCTTTCCTTGTAGCTTCCTGAAAGATAATCATTGTCAGTACCAACATGCATATATTAAGAGTATCAAGAGTCCATAGTCAAATGAATCATGATACATATTGATGGAAGCACTGTGAGAACCACATATGAGAGTTCATATACAAGAATGTATTCAAACAGAGTGTCATATGTATCCACGTACAAGTATGTATTCAAACAAAAGTTATATCAAAGTTTTGCCACAGTGTTATCAAAATTTCACCAAGAAAATTACCCAAACTGATGATGCATAAAAAAATATGCTGGAGTGATCATATATAACTGAATAACCATGCCATATACCTAAAACAAATGAATGTAATCAAATGTATCTATTCAAATTTCAGCAACATCTGTATGGAACACCCAATCTAAGAATGCATTTTGTCAACATCCATCACACATCAACATCCATCAAGCATATCACCACATATATTCTCATATCAACAAACCAACCACTTTTGACATCAAGGACAAACTAACCTATAAACAATTGAAAGCCAACAAAGTTGGCATATTAGAGTTAACACTTTTGCGTGATAAGATATTTTATAAGGCTAAGTTATGTGGGCCCATTCTTGGGCGCTAACTTTGAGGATAAGATTAGAAGATATCTTTGGAATCAACATTGAGTTATGACTTCAGTTTGGGATGCCCAAATGAATGGACTTGTTTTGAAATTTTTCTTCATGGTAGAACTCTACTTGCAAATAATAGGCGTAGGTTTTTAAGAGATAAGCTTTGTGCTTTGTAATTGTAAGTCTTTGGATTTTACAAGGTTGATTATTGTCTATTTATCTCAAGCAAGTTGAAGAGAGTTTAATCAGATTTTATTACAAGTTGTGAAGAAGATTTGTTGAAGGAAAATGAAGCATCTCAAGCAAGGATTGGAATTATTGTAATCTTATTCTGAGATTACATAATACATTGATTCTTGGTGGAGTTTTTTCCCAAAATGGTTTCTCCATGGTATATGTTGTGTAACTTCTAATCTTCTGGTTTTATTCTTCTACAACCTTTTGTCTTCATTCTACAAATGGTAAAATGTATCTAACCAGATAATCATCCACAAAGAATCTATAGCAAAGAATACTTAAATTAGATCAGCAATCTCATAGTTTTACAAAGTATTAAGCCACATAATTACCTCAATTTTCAACATTTGGTATCAGAGCTGAGATTGGGTAGAGTTTGGGATGTCTTTCTCTTAAAAGATTGAAGGTTTTTTGGCTGTAGTGGGAGCTTTTACTCTTTTTTTTATTTCTGATTTTGGAAAATAAGTGTGTTACAATGAGTTCTAATTCTCATTTAGCTATTGAAAGATTCAATGGATCGAATTATGAAATGTGGAAAATAAAAATGTAAGATCTCCTTGAAGAGAGAGATCAGTGGTTAGCTGTTAATAATCAAACAAAGTCACCTACAATGATGGTAGATGAGGATTGAGCTAATCTTGATAATAAGGCAAGAGGAATGATAATATTATGTCTTATTGATGTTATTCTCTTGAATGTTTCAAATGAAACTACTGCATATAAACTGTGGAAGAGAATAGGTGATATCTATCAAACCAAAAGTCTTATTAATAAGTTGTATTTGAAAATACAGTTGTATTCTTCAAAAATGAAAGATGGTGATTCTGTTGAAAATCAATTAAATCCTTTTAATTTGATTCTAAGTCCGTTAGCATCAATTGATGTGAAGCTAGAAGATGAAGATAAATGCATTTTTTTACTTTGTTCTTTACTAGAGTCTTGGGAAAATCTAATTGTTGCTATTAGTGGTAGTGGTGTAGATCTAAAGATGGACAATATAATTCCTACTCTCCTATCAAAGGAGATGAGGAGGAAGTCTAAAACTGGCTCCCAAGATGCCTTGTTTGTAAGAGGTAGGCCTAAGGAAAAGGAATGTAAGGTAGAAAAGAAAGGAAAGGGTAAGTCCAAAGGGTGGTCTAAAACCCCTGGTAAGAGTAAGGTAAAGTGTTGGAATTGTGGAAAACCTGGACATATAAAGAATGATTGTAAGAGAAAGAAAAATAGTTTTGATGCTTCTACAGAGAAATCCACGGATGACAATAATGATGTATTAGTCATTTCTTCTAATACTGTTGTTGATAACTCTTGGCTTATTGATTCAGGTTGCTCCTATCATATGAATCCTAACAAGGAGTGGTTCACTAAGTATGCTGCATATGATGTAGGGAATGTCTTCTTTGGAGATAATAGCACAACAAAGGTTGTTGGCAAAGGAGAGGTAAAGTTGTGTTTTAGTGATTGTAGGGTTAAGACCCTTAATGATGTTTTACATATTCCAGGACTTGCTAGAAATCTACTTTATGTCTCTAAGTTCAATGATTCTAGAATGCATGTGAAATTTGACAAAGGTGATTGTAGATTGGTGAAAGGGAATATGGTGGCTACTAAAGGGTCTCTAATTGGGACTTTGTTTAAGCTAAATACCTCCAATGTAAATAATTTAGTCAATGTAACTAAAGCTAAAAATACATGTATGTTGTGGCACCATAGATTGGGCCACATTGGTGAAAAAGGTCTTAGGACCATTCTTAATAATAAATTGGTTGACAGTATTCCTGATTATAATATTGGCAAAAATATTTTTTGTGAGAATTTTTTGTTTGCAAAACAATCTAGATCATCATTTCCTAGTGGAACAAATAAAGCTAAAAGATTATTAGAGATTATTCATTCAGATGTAATGGGCCCTGTGGATATTGACTCTATTGGAAAATCTAGATATTATGTCACATTTATTGATGATGTCTCAAGATACTCTTGGATCTATTTTATGCATAACAAATCTGATGCGTTTAATAAGTTTAAGGAATTTAAGGCTTTGGTTGAGAAACAATCAAATCATAAGATAAAAGTGTTGAGATCAAATAATGGTGGTGAATATTGTTCTAGGGAATTTGATGATTATTGTAAGAATGTAGGAATTGTGAGACAAAAAACTACTCCATATACACCTCAACAAAATGTAGTAGAAAGGATGAACCAAACCTTAATGGAAAGAGCTAGGAGTACGTTAAGTAGTGCTAAGCTAGATCAGTCCCTTTGGGCTGAGGCTGTAAGTACTTCTTGTTATTTAATCCATAGATCCCCTAGTTCATCTATTTAAGATAAAACTCCTTATGAAATGTGGTTAGGTAGGAAACCTAGAGTTGCACATTTAAGGATCTTTGGTTGTGAGGCTTTTTTTCATGTGCCTAATGAAAAGCGATCTAAGTTGGATCCAAAAGCACATAAATGCATATTCATAGGTTATGGTGAAAATGTAAAAGGTTACAAGCTTTGGAATCCTCTAACTTGAAAAATTACTTTATCTAGAGATGTGATTTTCAAGGAATTTAGAGCTTATTAAGGAGAAGAAAAACCAAAGGAGAAGGATACTTCTCGAACAGTGCATTTTGAGATAAATAATGAGAAGTAAGAAGATGCACATGTTGAAGAACAAATGGATGGATTGGATGAGGAGAGTTCACAAAGTTCTCCTGAGATAGATGCTCAAGATGAGCATATTGAGGAACAAGTAGAAACCCCTTTGAGAAGATCCACAAGACAACAAAATCTCGTTGATAGGTATAGCCCACCTAATTTCCATTGTGTATTTGCTTTAATGAGTACTAATGATGAACCCAGTTCTTACAGGGAAGCTTTGTCTTCATATGAGAACAAGCTTTGGTCACAAGCTATGCATGAAGAAATGGAATCCTTAGAAACTTGTGACACATGGGATCTTGAGAGTTTTCCCAAAGGAAGAAAGGCCATTGGTTGTAAATGGATCTTTAAAAAGAAAATTGGAGTAGATGGTAATCTCGAAAGGTACAAGGCTAGATTAGTAGCCAAGGGCTACTCCCAGAAAGAGGGAGTTGACTTTAATGAAATATTGTCTCCTATTGCTAAATTAACTTCTATTAGATTATTTTTATCTATTGTTGTTGATTATGATTTTGAGATAGAGCAAATGGATGTGAAAACTGCTTTTTTGCATGGGAATCTTGATGAGGAGATTTATATGAAGCAACCTGATGGTTTTATTGTAAAAGGAAAAGAAGAATTGGTTTGTAGGTTAAAGAGATCTTTATATGGATTGAAACAGACACCAAGAATGTGGTACCAGAAGTTTGAGTATTTTTCATTAAAAATTGGTTATGTTAGGAGTGAGGAAGATCATTTTGTTTACATAAAAGTTATTGATGATCAACTTTTAATTATTATCTTGTATGTTGATGAAATGTTTATTGGTAACAACAAGGTAATGATCAAAGAATTGAAAGCACAACTTTCGAGCACATTTGAGATGAAAGATCTAGGGGCTGAAAAATATATCCTTGGTATGGAGATTAGAAGAGATAGAGGTAACATAAAGCTTTGCTTAAGTCAGAGCAATTATGTTGATACTATTTTGCAACGGTTTAACATGCAGGAGAGTAAACCAATTAATATTCCTTTACCATTTGACATGAATTTAAGTTTAGAAATGAGTCCTAATCTGATTTTGATTATGAGGAAATTTCTGAAATTCCATATGCTAGTACAATTGGTAGTTTAATGTATGCAATGGTCTGTATGAGACTAGATATAGCCCAAGTAGTGGGAATTCTAAGTAGGTTTATGTCTAACCCTGGTAAAGAACATTAGACTTATGTTAAGAGGGTGTTTAGATATTTATGAGGTACTTCTGATTACTGTTTGATTTATCATGGTGCTAATGACATTGATATTATGCATAGATTATTGGGCATACAAGGTTTTGTTGATTCAGATTGGGCAGGAGATTTGGACAGTCAGAGGTCGAAAAGTGGTTATGTGTTTACTTTGTTTGGAGCTGCGGTTAGTTGAATGAGTAAGAGGAATCCCACGGTTGCTTTGTCCACCAGAGAAGCAGAGTACATGGCTGCTACACATGCCTCTAAAGAGGTAGTTTGGTTACAGAAACTTGGGAAATGTATTGGTTTTAATTGCAAGCAAGTTAGACTTGAATGTGATAGTCAGAGTGTTATTTGTTTAGCCAAAAATCCTATGTATCATTCTCATAATAAGCATGTTGATGTTCAGTATCACTTTGTGTGAGAAATGGTTGAGAGTGGGAAGGTATTAATTGAGAAAGTTGACACTTTGATTAATGTTGTAGATTATCTTACGAAACCAGTTCCTATAGATAAGTTCTCATGGTGCAGGAAGGTCATTGGCCTTGAGTCCTGTACTTGATTTATAATAATAATTCCTTGTTTAGAATAATTGCAATGTATAATTTCAAGTGGGAGAATGTTGGAAATAGGATGTCATTTAATTGCAATCCTAAACATTATTTCATGTATCTCCTAAGTCCTTGGAAAGTGTTCTCCAACACTAGGATTAAAAAGAGATTAAATTTGAATGAAATGAACATGTTAATTGACATTTGTAATTAATTCTAAAAGATAGGAACATGTGAGGGCATCCAATATGAGTTCCTAAATGATAGGATCACATGGGGTGCCCACATGGAAGGTGGAACCCACCTGGAGTTAAGTTAACTGTTTGGAGAAAAAGATAACACTTTTGTAATGCATATAACGATCCTAGAAGTTAGGGATTGATGTTTACATGTATGCAGTTTAGTTCAATTCAATTCAGATCAGTTCAGTTCAGTTCAGTTTGGTTATGGTTCAGTTATCTTCAGTTGCATGTAGTTAGTTTCAGTTGAATGCTAGTTGACTTCAGTTGACTTGGAATGCATGATAGATAACAGGTGATACATTTAGTTAAGTGGGGATGATTAATCATGCATCCTATTTGCATGAATTTATGGAGAGATATGTTTCAGTTAACAAAGATTGACTTGGACCCACTTTGGGCGCCCAAGTTGGCATCTTGGAGTTAACACTTTTGCATGATAATATATTTTATAAGGCTGAGTTAAGTGAGACCATTCTTGGGCGCCAACTTTGAGGATAAGCTTAGAAGATATCTTCAAAATCAACGTTGAGTTATGAATTCAGCTTGGGATGCCCAAATGGATGAAGGACTTGTTTTGACATTGTTCTTCATGGTAGAACTCTACTTGCAAAGAATAGGTGTAGGTTTTTGAGAGATAAGATTTGTGCTTTGTAATTGTAACTCTTTGGAGTTTACAAGGTTGATTATTGTTTATTTATCTCAAGCAAGTAGAAGAGAGTTTAATTAGATTTTATTGCAAGTTGTGAAGAATATTTGTTGAAGGCAAAAGAAGCATCTCAAGCAAGGATTGGAATTATTGTAATCTTATTATGAGATTAAATAATACATTAATTCTTGGTGGAGTTTTTTCCCGAAAGGGTTTCTCCATGGTACATGTTGTGTAACTTCTAATCTTCTAGTCTTATTCTTCTATAACCTTCCACCTTCATTCTACAAATGGTAAAATGTATCTAACTAGATAATCATCCACAAAGAATCTATAACAAAGAATACTTAAATTAGATCAGCAATCTCATAGTTTTACAAAGTATTAAGCTACATAATTACCTCAATTTTCAACATGACTTGCCACTTTGAAAGCAAAAAACAATTAGGAATTAACACATTTCATAATGTTGCATCAATATAAGAATAACGAGTGACAAACTTAGTTACCTTTAAGATTGAAATAATAAGGCACTCTAATATGTAATACCACACTAAAATAAGTTAATTTCACCAAAGAAATAAATTATAATTTAAAACATACCTTATATATACTCTTAGATAGAAAATATACTCAATGAGACTTAAAAATATCATTCTCAACTTGTTTTGTGAAAAATAATGCATTATTTTTTAAAGACACTTATGTAATTATGCTAAAGTCCACACCCAGGTAATTACATAAATACCTTAAAATTGTAGATTTATCCACATCATTTTAGATCTATCATTTTTTTGGTTTATCAAAATACTTCTTTGATAGCTCAATAGCTTTTTTTTACTCAACAAGACTCTAGGTTCAACTTCTCTAGAAATATACAAGAATTAAAGAAATAAGAAAAATAGCAACACACATGACCAAGATACATAACTCTCAATCTGAATTTCACAATTTTACTATACATATATAAATTTATACAACGCTCAACAACCACACTTTATATTTCAAATCATAAAACCTTTTAAACTCATTTCCAAGAATTGTAGGTTTTCTCATACAAATTTCTATATGCCATGAAAAAAAAGGGATCAATTTTGAAATTTAAAACTTAGTCATAGATCAATTAATAAAATTTATATATTCTTATATTCATCAAAATAAATATAACACAAATCCAATACCTTCATATTTTTATTATACCATTCTTTCTTAAGTTTTCCAAATTTTCTTCCCATACAAACAATCTAAATTTTTAGTAGTAATTTCTAAATTCATAATTAAATACTTTAAAACCAGATTTATAACACTTCCAAATTTATTTTACATCAATCTCCAAGATTATAAAGTTTTTCATGAAACCCTAAACATATTACCATTCTAAAACTAGTTTTTTAACATGAAAACTTCAAATCCACACATAGATTTCATACAAAAATTTAGTATGATTTCACAAACAAGCCTAAATTTATTTACTTATCCAGTTAAATTATTCTCTCAATATTTTCATGTAAAATAATCCAACTTTTTTCCAAATCAAATCCTAAAAATTGAAGAAGATTATAGACCCTTGATTAACCCAAAATCCTTTAATCCAAAGACACTTGAGATGTCTAAATCTTTCCATTTTTTCTTTGTGATTGTATGAATGCTAAGAAAGTAACCATGTTCTAAAACAAATTCTATTTTTTATAAAACCTCTCCTTTCAACTCTCAAACCCTAATTAAGAAAACCTTTATTCAAGAAAACAATAATTTATTCAGTTAACCAAAGAAATCTAAATGAAACAATATATTCTACTTTATGCACATTCCTTCACATAAATATTTATTATAAAATATTACTTTTCAAATCTATTTTAATATTAAAATTCTCTCTAATTAAAGCAATTCTTTTTTGTTTTAAATCAAACAAGGGATTATATTTAGATAATTATCCCATTTTCTAAATTCTATAATTGAAAGTTTACATAATCAATTATTTACAATAAGATAGTTGAATTTTAGTTCTAAAAAAACTTTATAATTCAAAATAAACATTAACCTTTTTAATTAAATTATCTTAATTAATTAATTCAAACAATTTATTTCTTCACATTAAAAATCATAAGTTTGATATACTTTAAATACCAAAACCTAGTTCACCTTCCCTTATACTCATTTCTACCAAACATCACATCTTGACAAAAAATAGCTTAATAGCACAATTGGATAATAGCAACAATCTATTGTTGATAATTGATTGAATCATCATGTATATTAAATCATTTTCTCAATGAACAAGAACATTAGGAACAAACATAATTCTATACTATCATATAGCATAATCCATCCAAGGCCAAAAACCCACATCTAAATTATTGTAGAATGAAACAAGCACTATCATAACCAAGCATATATAATAGATCAACATGAGGAATATTATACCCTCTCCCTTAAAAAATTACTAGCTTGAGTATATACCAAAATAATAAATAATAAATAAATTTTCCTCATAACAAAGAACAATCAAATAAAACGAGAAGGGTATTCTTTATGAAATATGTCCTTATCTTTCCATATAACACCTCTCTCACCAAACTCTTCCTATATAACCTTCACTTGTGTGACTATCCTATTTTAGAGTTTGACCTACCCACAATCCAATATCTTAATGAAATCCACATGAAGCCCCCCTTGGAAATCCATCTGTAGAACCTACCAATCAAGCACATGCGAGGATTCATACACATAGTTCCTCAACAAAAAAAATATGAAAACATTGAATATATCTTAAAAAGAGTTGGTGGTAGAGCAAGATGATAAGCACATGAGTGATATTCTCTAGGAATTTAAATTAACCTATAAAATGTGGAGATGATTGAGCTCTTATATGGTCTAACCCTCAACAAAACCTAGTCTCTCACCTAGAACTCTATAACAACTCTCTTAAGAGCTACATAACTCTTTCCAATTTAATGCTTCTTTCAGTCTCTCCAATAGCCTAAATCTATTAATCATACTCTTGAAACATATCAAAATTAAAAAACATTTGGTTCTTGAAACTATCCCAACCTATGATTCCTACACTTTATTCCATACACTTCCTCAAGTGGAGACATATTTACCACAATATGAAAATAATTGTTTTATGCAAACTCAACTAAGAGTGGGGATTCTTTCATTCTCTTTAGATAATGAACACAATACATCCCTAGAATACATTTTGTCACTTGATTTAATCTCTATGTCCCTCTATATTGGGGTGATAAGAAGAATTGAAGTTCAACTTGGAAATAAATGTTGCCACAAGAATACCCCAAGAAATAAAAGAAAAAATCTTATTCATATAAGATATGATCACCTCTATAATTCCATTCAAATGAACCACCTCTCGAATAACCTCCTCACCAAGGTTTGAACATCATAATTAATGTTTCCCAAGATGAAGAGCATGACCATGATCAACTTATCTAGTACCACTAAGATATAATCATGTTGGCTTCTAGTCTTGAGTAGTTTTCTAACAAAATCCATAAAGATTATTGACCATTTGTGAAATGGTACATACAAATATTCACTAGGATGTTTCTATAAGGCACACATGTGTTTATTCTTTCTTCTTCTTATTGTTTTTACATATTGGAATTATATGATACTATTATGTTATTTTTATATTTGCTGGTTATCACTTCTGAATACTAATACACATATATTTGGTCTCTCAATGTGTATTTTGGATCTATATATAAACATATAGATGTTTATTATTTTATGTTTAAATGTGTTTTGGTGTTTCAACTTCACTGTTTACATTAAAAACGATATGCTAGTTGAGTATATTTAGATATTATATGGTTATTTTATTAAATAATTAAATTGTATACTGGTCGTATATGTTGGATAAGTGATTTAACAGAAATATGACTATTATTTTAAATTTTATGATGTTGAGTGATTTTTCATTCAACTTTAACTATATTACATATGGGTAGATGCATGTAAGATTTGATTGAAGTGTGTAGGTACATGTAAAATCTAAATGTTGGTTAATTACAGATGATGCACATGCTTTCTATGATTTTATAAACCAATTCTACTCTATTTAGACTAATAGGATGTGATGTTGAGTCCTATGAAACCTAGATCTGAGTAGGTGGAAATTATAAATTATGTATGTTGTGATTATACTTGTTAATTCAGTGGGTCCTTTGTGTGTGTTTATTTTACTATTGTTGTATTGAATTTAAATTAAATTAAAAATACATGTTTATCGTGTTTGTGGAATATTCAAAATACATTGAGTTAAAAGAATAATAAATTATTCCTTACTAAAAAGGTCTTATGTATTATTTTATTGCATGAGGAAATTAATTTAAATAAGTTTAGTTGCATATAAAAATAGAAAATGTTATATAGTTGGAATTTAAATTATTTGCTAAGGTTAATGGAAATGTATCGGTGATTTTTTATTTGAAGTATAATTATATTTTAAAATTTGAAAATATTTTGAAAATATACAAAATTCATTTTAAGATAACAAGTTCAAATGGGAAATGAAGGGAAAGGAATAACATGGTTTAGGGAATTTTAGACAAAAGGGAAAAAGGAATGCCTCTTTGGGGACTTTTTCATTTTTGGAAAATCCTCTCTCCCTCTATCTCTCTTCCTACTTTGAAAATAAGACATTTTGGATTTGTTGGAGCTTGTATTTGCTAAGGATTGGAATTTCTTGGATGTGGAAAATATTACTTGTGGTGTTCTTGCTTCTTAAGGATATATTTGTTCATTTTGCTAGCTTATTTTTGAAAGGAATTTTTCTTGTTATTGTGCATTTGAAATAAATTTCTACAATTGTCATGGCCCAATTTGAAAGGTATGGTTTGTGCAACATTCAAAATTTTCCCAAAATTTAAAAAATCATAAATTTAGAATTATAAAAAACTCTTATGATCTAGATCTACCCAACAACACACTTTTCAAATTGCATACAATTTTTTTTTTCCATAGTAATTGTTAGAAAACCAGGAATCTGTTGCTAGACTAAAATACTTCCACAAGAGAGAGATAATGGCGAGAATGCTTGCTATCAATATGCAAGATTGATTAATGATTCAATTTTTATTACAAATGTACAAGATAAGGCTTGCTTATAAAAGGCAAGCATGCACAACCCTAAACCTAACTTGAGCTACAAGTTAGCTCAAATAGATAAGGATAAGAAAATACAACCTAGCACTTAATTAAAAGCCTAAGTAAACTTATGAAGATGTAATTAAATAGTTAATTACACCAACACCCCCCCATAAGTGCAACTTAGGGAGAAGATTATAATGCAAACTACTATGGGTCCCAACAACTAGGCCATGTTAGGTACCCATTTACAGATGCAAATGAAATGCAATCTCTCATAAAGCAGAGAAAAGGGGAAAACCTAGTGGGAAAAAACCCCTCTCCAAAAGAGAGAAAACAAGAAAAAAGGCATGACGAATGTAAACATGATGTATGGAGGACTCAATGATACCCCCCAAGGACTACATCCATCATGAATATACAATAAATTACCCCCCCATAAGAGGGAAGTAATGAGATAAGATATCCCCTGCATGCTGAAGAAGCTCCAAAGCCAATGAAGAATGCCTGAAAACAAAAGATGACCCAATGTTTGCAAGCAACACATCTCCCCTTGGGAAGAAACAAATCCATAAGCTGATGAAGAAGCCACTCCATATCCAACTGAAAAGAGGAAGAATGAATGCTCAACATGTATGCCTCTGAAAACTGAGTAGGAGCCTCCAAGCTTGAGTGAGCCACAACATAATCATGGTCAAACTCAACCAAGAAACATGACAAATCAAGTGATGGAGGAGACTCGTAAATATCAATCTCCAAAGACAAAGAAGATGGTGTAACAATTGTGCTAAAACTGTCATCAAAAAGGAGAGAAATCCCCTCAAGTGTGTCCTCCAAATCTGTAATATGAGACTCTAGGAACAAGGTAGAAATCCCTGTCAAATAATCATCCCACAAAGCAAGATCTGAAAAACTATGATTATCCTGCTGAACAGAAGCAACAATGGCTGAAGAAGCAGGAGGTGGAGGTGTAGGAAGCTCAGCACTGGTCTCTAAAATACCAAGGTGTAGATGACCAAACTTCTCCTCACTAATATGGGTCACACTCAATGGAGTGTGTGATGCAGTCAAAGGAACATTATCAGGTTCTGAAGCAAAATGTGAAAAAGAATATACTTGAGATGAATGATCAACCATCCCGATTGCAACAATATCCCTAGTCTCCAAGTCCCTTATATACACCCTATCAGGAGTGAACTCAACTGTTTTACCTTGACCCCCATGAGTAATTTGATAAATAGAAAGAAGATTAGTGGTCAAAGAAGGAACACAAAGAACATCATTGAAAGTCCCTTCCCCAATACCAATAGAACCCTTCCCACTTACCTTCATGAATGTATTGTTACCCATCAGAATGTGAGGTGAATTACAAGGCTCAAAAGAAGAGAACATTTCCTGTGAAGATGCCATATGATGAGATGCCCCTGAATCAAGAAGCCATCCTTGAGAATTAGGACTTGTAGAGGCCAAGAGTGCATGCCCTTTCATATTATGTAGCCCAGAAGTGGATGTTGTGTTCTCTGACTGTGATGATGATGGAGCTGCCGAATGTGATGGTGAAGAAGAAGTAGAAGACACTGATGAGGGCAGCTGAATGTTATTCTTTTGAAGAAGGTGGGTGAGTTCATCAATCTTCTTATTATAACATCTATGCTCATCATGTCCTAACCTTTTGCAATATGCACATTTGGACTTCTTCTTTTTTGATGATTCCTCTTTTGAAGAGGATGAGGACTCAGGAGTGCCATGTGAAGGAGAATCTTTACCTTGCTCATTTGACTTGGTTTCCTTTTTGTGCTTCTTTCCTTTGCCACTTGAAGCCTTTGTATCATTCGCAATAAGAGCTTGAGATGTTGAAGACTTCAATGTACCCATGTGCATCAACTTTGCTTGTTCCCTTGTGAGTTGTGCAGCAAATTCATCAAGAGAAGGCATTTTATATGTATCGCCAAGAGCATCCATTGTAGCATAGAAAGTAGAGACAAACACAGAATATGAAGAACCAAGCTTAGCAAGAATAGAAAGTATCATCTGTTCATCCTCTTTAACAACCCCACATTTTGATAACTGCAATATGAGAGAGTTGAGCTTAGAGAAAAAATCTTGAATATTGTCAAAATCTGAAGGATTAAGACCCATCAGTTCATTTTCCAACTTAAATTTTCTTAGCTTGTCTGGCTTACCAAAGAGGCTCTCTAAAGTAGTCCAAACTTCATGAGGATGTGTGCAAGACTCAACATGATATCGAAGATCTGGAGAAATGGACAAAAGAAGATTACCGAGGGCTTCATCTCTTCTATCAAACCATTTTCTTTTCTCTTTTGCTCCCTGTGGTTCTGGATCTTGACCAAAAGTGATTCGTTGTAGCTTCAACTTTAACAGTAGTAACTCCATCTGAGATTTCCACTCATGATAATTAAATGGAGTTAGAAGTGCAACTTTTGGAAAATCCATGATGAGAGAAGAACAACTATTCCTACACAAAATCGGAAAGCAACTCCTGTGTCGCAGCTTTGGAGTGCAAAAATTGATGCAAAAAAAACTGGGGCTGAATGGCTGTTGGCTTTTCCCTCTTTTATTTTGGAAAACAAAATTATAGAAAAAATCCTCCAAAACGCGTTAGCTTTTTCAAAAAACAATAGAAATATTTTTTAAAAAAAACTTGCCCTCCTTTTTGAAAAAACTAAACAAAAATTAAGGAACTTATAGCCATGCAAGATGTAGATAAACTTTTTTGTTTTTTAAAAAAAAGCCGATAAACAAGAAATCGGTACCTGTCGGAGACTTGGACAGCGACCAATATCCGCTGATGACGATGCAAGGTACTCGCACCATATCAAAGCTAGCAACCTGTGTACCAGCTTGTACAAGTGCTTGATCCAAGTCATTTTTACACAGCATGCAAAACTAAAAGGTTATGCCCTTTTTATTTGTTATTCTAGACTTGTATTTTAGTAGACTTGCAAAACTACTTGCAAACTTTGAAGTATTGCATGCAAGCCATTGGAGTTTTGGAGGTCAAAGGTAGGCTTGTATTTTTTATGTGTACAAACTTTCTCCAGAGTTCTAAAGTTCCATAGGTAGGGTTGTTGTGGAATTTTAAAGGTTAGAGGTAGACTTATAGTTTACATGTGTGCAAATTTACTCTAGAATTATGAAGTTTTGCAAGTAGGGTTGTTACAAACTTATAGAGGTTAAATGTAGGCTTGTACTTTATAGGATTGCAAATCTACTCCAAATTTTTGGACGTAAAGTTGTTGTAAACTTATGAAGGTCAAAGGTAGGACTGTAGTTTACAAGTTTGCAAACCTACTTTAGAGTTTTAAAGTTTTGTAGGAATCATATTTATAGAATTAAAAAAGAAAGTAAACTTATAGTTTGCAAGTGTGCAAAATTTCTCTAGAGTTTCAAAGTTTCATAGTGAGGTTGTTGCAAACTTGCAAGGGTCAAAGGTAGGTTTGTATTTTGTAAGGCTGCAAACTTGCTCTAGATTTCTAAAGTTTCATAGGTTGGCATTGTAAAATTGTGGGGACTAAAGTAGGCCTATATTTTTTAGCATACAAAGTTTCATGTCGGAGCATCTTGGGTGATTGAAAATCCATACTAATTTTTTGGTTTCATTTGGTTTTCATTTTTATTTTCATTTTTGGCTTGGAGTTAAATTTTTTGAACACACAAATATATTGAGAGGGGGGGTGAATCAATATATCCTTAAATTTTAATTAATTCAATGTGTATTAAGAACATCACAACATAACAAAGACATGGGTGAAATAAATGAACACAATCACACAAGAGAACACTAGATTTATGTGGAAACCCTAAAGGGAAAAATGATGGTGAGAAGATATTCTTAGAACTACTACCAAAATCCAACCTCACAAGGGAAAAATTAGAGTATTACAAATGATTTGTAGGCAACAACCCACTCGAGACACCAATCCCCAATCTGAGCATCAACCCATAGTATAAGAGGCACCAACCTCATTGGAACAATGGATTCAACCATAGAATACAAGAGGCAACAACCTCAACACAAAAATATGGATCACAGATTGCATCAAGATCTTTGTCATACACTTACAAAGTGATTTTATAAAATTTCCTTGCCAAATGCCTTCCTCCCATTCACCTTCAGCTTTGCTTCACATAAACATCCTCTATCATAAATAATTGAACATGAATTGCTCGAGCAAAACTCAGATACATGTACAAACACAAAAACTATACTGTTACTCCATACCCACACCACCACTTCTCAATACCACAGTTCAATTGGCATAAATAATGATCCTAGGTGATAGATAATACTGCTATATTGATCCAAAACAAAAATTAGATCTATTAACCGAATGTAAGTCAACTTGTAAAAATATTTCCAAACGCTACCCTTTTGGCCTATGCAGAGTGGAATTCAAACTAGGAACTAGCTATCAAAACACATATGAATCTCATCCATCAATCTTCAATCATCATGACAAAACAAATAGCTCACATTTAAAGTTTGATACAAATGTTTTTTGTTGAGAAGTATTCATCCATTTTGATTTCCAAACCATGACCTTTTGATGATCCCCACATGATTTCAAAACCCAGTCAGCCACTTTTAAGATTTATCCAAAATTCAATTTTGGTTTCGATCCCTAATGTCCACATGGAGAAATTATTCCCGATCAAACCTTTATAAAAAATATCCCGAGAGACCTTGGTCCTCCTAAATTTTCATATCCCATGCCAAAAATACTTTTATGCTTATGTCATCATGGACATGTGCCACTATTGTGCAACACCATAATTTCAATGTTGTCAGAACAAACCAAACATGCGCTTTTGCACTGTCATTACACATGTCCCTTTGACATCACCTAGGACATGTGTCACCATATCGCATCACCAAAAGCTTCATATGGTTATGTCAGACCCAAGATGTGCATCCTCATTGTCATTACACATGTCCCTCTAACATCATCTAGGACACACGTAAGCATGTCACATCACCACAAACTTCATATGGTCAGGCCAAGCCCAAAATGTGCTCACATGCAAACCTGACACACATCCGGCCGACATCATCAATATCACTGCTAAAGAAAAGACTTTAAACTTAGGTAAAAATATTTAAAGCTCGACAAAGTGGTAAGTAGGGTTGGTAAGCAATGATACCTAAAGACTTAAGTTATAAATTAAGTGACCAAAAACCACCGATAACCAATAAACGAAGGATTAGAATATAAAGTGAATGACTAAGTGGAGCACTTAGGGTTTACTTGAATTAGGGGTAAAACCATACTTAGAGAATAAAACCATTAACCGTATTAGATAACAAACAAACCATACAGACAAGAATAGATCAAATCAAGATATCAATTTGTATTTTAGAGCCCTTGACATAAATGATAGTCATATGCCCTTTTGAATCTCCTTTAGACATCAATGCAACCCTTTTGACATCAATGGCAACAATTTCCAACAATCTCCCCCTTTGTCATTGATGGAAACACAAGTTGAAATTTTTGCCCCTTTCATGTAGCTCACTTCCTCATGCAGGCTTTCTTGTAATGAAACTTGTTGAACATCTGAAATACTGAGAGGGGGGTGAATCAATATTCTATAAAACCATATTAATATCCATTTAAACATTATCCTAATTATGACTGAATCGGCAGGAAGGAACATAAAAGAAAGTCAATTCAACCATACACATGAGCACTAAGATTTTTACGTGGAAAACCCAAAAAGGGAAAAACAACAATGAGGGTTAACTCACAATATATTATATCCAAATACAAAATATTATAGGGCTCACTACCAAGACTCACTGTCCTTAAAAAAGCTAACTATTTGAGTACAAAAGATGGCTAACCACCAAGATACAAAGATAGTTGCTCACTGCCAAAAGATTGAACTGATAGAATACACCTTCAATGTGCAAGTTTTAGTTCCACTGAAGCTCATAATATGAAGTATTGCCTTACACTGTAGTCGCTCAACAAAAATGCACTAATCACAATTGATAAAGCATTAAGGATCATATCTTCACACACCTTATCCTCTTCGCATTTCACATTCACTCCATGTATCCACTACCACTACTCATGAATATCTCATTCCTCATCCTCTCGCTTATTACTCAAAACATCTTATATATATATATACAAGTATATATTTATTCATCAATTAGGTTGGCCTAATTAGATGAACACAAAATAATCAAAACTTTCTTTGTCAGCACCATATATGATTTAATCATTTTATCCTCAGAGTGCATTATACCAATTTGGCTATCATCCATAAAACATAATTAGTCTTCATAATATATTGCATATGCTGAGTCAGACAAGACTAGAACACAATTTTCCAAACTAACAAATAAACCTCAAAGAAAACACCTTCTGGATTTGAGAACACATTAATTTCCCATCATACTACCAACATAGAGACTATCAGCAAAACCGCAACATAAGAATGTTCACCTTACTAAAATGTGGAGTCTCCCACATAGTATGCCAAGCAAGGAACAATAGTAGAATACAAAGTTGAACTCTGTCAGAGATAACTTTTTGATCATAACAAAATGTCTTAAGATTCAGGATATAGTTGTCTGAATGAGTCAAGAAAACATGGTTAAGAGATTAGAGTCATATCAGATCTTTTGGTGCATTCTGGACTCAAATACCAACACACTGATCCATCACACAAAAGTAATACCAGTAGAGAACAAATTTTGGTAAACCAAGTAAACTTCTCATATAGTTATCACCATGTTGACATCAATGAAAACATAGGAACAACCAACACAAACCATCCATACTTCATGCTCATGTTGCAAGGCTCCCAAAAAAAAATCTCATAACTCTCCCATGTAACTCTCTCCCTCAAATTTACTAAAATTGTCCCCTTTGACATCAATGGGAAAGGATTATGACAATATCATAGTACTCCCCCCTCGGACAATAGTAGTAGAAACAATAATTCTCTACAACACTGCCCCTGTTGACATCAATGAAAACATAGGAACAACCAACACAAACCATCCATACTTCATGCTCATGTTGCAAGGCTCCCAAAAAAAATTCTCATAACTCTCCCATGTAACTCTCTCCCTCAAAATTTACTAAAATTGTCCCCTTTGACATCAATGGCAAAGGATTATGACAATATCATAGTACTCCCCCCTTGGACAATAGTAGTAGAAACAATAATTCTCTACAACACTGCCCCTAAGGGGCATACTTCAGGGGCAGAGTAACAAGGTACACCCCCTAAACATATGCTCCACTTGAATTAGTTCTAAAAGTAAGAGGGAGCAGTCACTCCTAGCTTCATCCTGAGATACTCAAATGTTTCCTTGGGAAGAGGTTTTGTAAAGATGTCTACAATTTTCTCTTGAGTAACCACATACTCTAATTTGACCTCCTAATCTGCAACCTTCTCTCTCAGAAAATGATGTTTGACTGAAATGTGCTTTGTCCTTGAATGAATCACTAGATTATTTGAAATATTAATTGCACTAGTATCATCACAAAGAATGGAAATAGGTTCATTGTACTCAACCTTCATATCCTTCAAATTATGTTTCATCCAAATCACTTAGTACAACATGATGCTACAACAATGTATTATGCTTATGTTGTAGATAGAGACACCGAATCTTGTTTCTTGCTTAGCCATGACATAAATTTGTCACCAAGAAAGAATACCCCACCACTGGTACTTTTTTTTTTCATCAACACATCCTACCCAATCAACATCTATGTAAGATGCTAGAGTAAAATCATCACTTTTGGGATACCACAAACCATAGTCATGGTATTCTTCAAATATCAAAAAATTATTTTTACTATATTTACATGTGTTTCCTTAGGTTCTTCTTGAAATTTTGATACCATGCACACTTCTTGCAAAATATCAAGTCTAGATGTAGTCAAATTCAACAAGCTTCCAACCATTGATCTATATAGAGTCTAATATGCTTTAGGTGACTCATCATCCTCTCTTAACTTACATCTTGTCACCATTGGTGTACTCACTGGCTTGTAGTCTTCCATATTGAACTTTCTCAACATCTCCTTGACATACTTGGTTTGAGATATGAACATACCCTTATCTAACTAAGAAATTTTTAAACGAAGGAAAAATGATAATTCACCAAGAATGGACATCTCAAATTCCTTTTACATCTCTCTTGCAAAAAATTTACACAACTTTTCATTACTTCCACTAAAAATAATGTGATCAACATAGACAACAACTATCAATTGATATTCTCACCTTGTTTCTTGATGTAAAGATTATTATTTTCAATTCCTCTATTGAATCCTTGTTGTTGCAGGTATTTTTCCAATCTAGAATGCCAAGCCCTAGGGGCCTATTTAAGTCCATACAATGCCTTTTTCAATCTACAGACATAATCCTTATTCTCAAACAACTAAAAATAATTAGGTTGCTCAATATACACTTCCTCCTCAAGATTTTCATTGAGAAATGATGACATGACATCCATCTGATACACCTTGAAATTCTTATAGACTAAATATGCCAAGAACATCATGATTGCTACCAATATTGCCACAAGAGAAAAAAAATCTTCAAAATCAATACCTTCAACCTGAGCATATTCTTTGCAGACTAATCTATCCTTGTTTCTCATCGCCTTTCCATATTCATTCAATTTTTTCTTAAATACCCACTTAGTACCAATAACATTCTTATTCTTAGGTCTAGGAGCAAGTTGGACCCAAGCATAATTATTTTCAATATGATTTAACTCTTCTTCCATTGCATTAATATAATTCTCATCTTTGCTAGCCTCTTCAAAATTCTTAGGCTCTCTTTCAGATAATAGACAAAAAATTTCCTATTCATCCTTCATTGCCAACCTTCTCCTAGTCATAACTCCATCATTCTTGTTTCCTAGAATATGAATTTCAGAATGATTTTTTTGAACATACTTAGCTGGAGTTTTAGTTTTCTTTGGAGTTTCATCTTCTTCTATGTTTTCATCCTCATCATTTATACTTTAATCTTCTTCTTTTGATTTTTCAATATACCAATCTCTTTTAATTAATGGAAAATGATGTAGATCTTCATCAATACTCACATTTATTCTCTCAACAATCTTGTGCAGTCTTGAAAGCTCCTTTGGGGATCTTGTTGGCTCGAACTACCTCATTTTTTTCAAGGGTAAAGTGTATGGTTGTCATTCTTTCTTCTTTTCTTCATTCTATCCTTTTGGGTCCTCAAAATTTGGCTCCTTTAGAGGTGGAGTTTGCTCTTGTTCGAGGTGGATTATATGGACTTGGGGAGGTGGAGCCTACTCCTATAGAGGTGGAGTTTGGTTTAGTTGGTGGGGATTGTTGTTGCTGCAAGGGATTGTTGTTTTCTTTGGCTCTATTATTCCTTCAAACTCTTTTATTGAGGTGGAGATTTTTTGGGTTGCTGGAACGGTGGCTTTGGTGCTTCAACTTATGTTCATTCTTCCTATCTCCTATAGAGGTGGAGATAGGGTCTTCTGGTGGGTTAGCCTTCTTGAGCAAATGGAGGAAGGTCTATTGTAGTCTTGTTGTTGCAGGTGTAGTGTGGCATGGTTGTTCCACGTAGTCTTTTGGACCTACAATGTGTGGGTTGTTTCTTGTTTTCTATAGGACTGGTTTTTGTCCTGAGTGCTTGGTTGCTCCTAGTTGTAGTGTGAAGTTTGGGTTGTTTTCCTATGTTTGTCTCAGGACTACTGTTGGTTCTGAGTGTTGTGTCTCTCCTGGTCTTTGTTGACTAGGTGTTGTTTATGTTCTATTACATTGCTACGGGTTCATCGTTGGTTCTATTCGGTTTTGTTGTTTGGTGTGTCTTAGCTCTGCTTAAGGTTCTTGGTCCTTTCAAAACCTTATTTCCTAAAAGGACCCTGTGGCTCGTTGTGTAAAGGGTGTGACACCCTGTAAATTTTGCTTATCTTATCAAAAAAGATTATATGACTTTCTTCTTGATGAGTAGCCAAGAAAGATACCTTCATCTGACCTAGACACAAATTTTCCCAAATTATCTTCATCCCTTCTGATGTAGCATCTACTTCCAAATATTTTAAAATGTTTGACAAACGTAGGTCTTCCATACCATAGTTCATATGGTGTCTTGTGATTGTTAACTCTCATTTATCCTTTGTTAAGGATATGTACAATTGCATGAACTACTTCTCTCTAGTATACGTTAGGCAACATGGCTTCATTTAGCTTTGTCCTAGTCATTTCCTAAATTGTTTTATTCTTTCTTTCAGCTACTCCATTTTGTTGAGGAGTTCTGACTATAGAATACTATCTCCTTATTCCATGTTCTTCATAGAAATATTCAAACTCATTAGAAGTAAACTCACCTACTCTACCAGACCTTAGACATTTGATGTTTGAGCCAATTTCATATTCAACCATAGCCTTAAATATTTTAAATTTTCTAAAGGATTCAAATTTTTCTCTTAAGAAAGCCTCCCAAGTCAATCCAGTAAAATCATCAATACATATCATAAAATACCTTTCTCCATTCAAGCCTTGTGTTCTCATTGGACCATATAGGTATGTATAAATCAATTCCAATGGTTCTATAGTAGAGTATTTATTTTCCTTGAATCTTGCTCTTGGTTTTTTCCCTATTTTATATTCTTTGTAGAAGGTGTTTTTAGGCTTAGTAATGTTTGGCATATCTCTCACAACATTCTTGAAGTATATCTTCACAAGATTATCAAAATTGATATGACCCATTCTTTTATACCATATCCAGCTCTCATCAATCTATCCCAACAAACAACTTCTTCCTTTTATTTTAGTAAGATTATACAAATTACCTATGATCCTAATTTCTTTTGCAATAATATTTCTATTTTTCTTGATTTCACATCCTTGATCATGGAAAGTGAAATTGTATCCTTTATCACACATATGGTTGACACTTAGAAGATTATTCTTTAGTCCTTTAACATATATAGAATCATGTGTTCTTGATATTCCATCAAGGATTAGAGATCTATTTCCACATATCCTTGCAGTATTATTATCACCAAATTTGATAGAGCCACCATCCACTTCTTCAAGTTGATGAAATTACTTTTATCTCTGGTCATGTGACTAAAGCACCCATTGTCAATAACCCATGGTTTTTCTTGAGCATGAAATGCAGTATGAACAATCATTGAGTTTTTAGCCTTTTGATTTTCACTCTTCATTTTCCATTCCTTCTTAGGTTCTTTCTTTTGCTTGGAAGGAACATCAACATCCTTTCCCTTTTCCTACCTAGGAGGCATTTTGAAGTCACTTTTACAAAAAAAATCCTTGTGGCAAAAATTGTTGCACTTATAACATATGATATTGAAATAAACTAAAGGTGCAAATGAATTATTTTTCACCAGGTTGTTTCTTCTTGTAGGAAACCTCCTAGAATCTATTGCCTTATGATCAAAATGATTGTAAGTAAAAATATAACTAGAGAAATAGTAATTTGACATGGTTTTGAGGGATTTCCTTGTAGGAGTTGGACCTCTGAATCTTCTCTTTTGATAGTTGACCTTGGTAAAGTCATCTTCTTTCTTATTATATTTAGTCTCCTTCTATTGATCAACCTTTTAACTACTTGGGACATTCTCAATAGATTGCTTTGCAACCATGTTCTAACCTTCACCAAAATCAAGACTAGTCTTGATGAAAGGTGACCTCTGGGAGCTTAGGATCTCATCTAGAATCTCGGATCTCTTTTCATACTTCAAGTTTCTATCCAATTGACACTTGCTTTTTTCATATTTCTTTCTCAAGGACACGATTTATGCCTCAAGCCTTTCACATTCCATATCTTTTTCTTTCAATTTTTTTGACAAGACATCTTCTATATTTCTTGCTTCCTCTATCTAAATCTTCAAATCAATAATAATTTTTTCAAACTCTTCAATTTTTCCTTTTAGTTTTCTATTCTCTTTTCTTTTTGTTCTTAGATCAATCAATGCATAGATGAGTTCTCCCTCTAGATCTACTTCATCTTCTTCTTCATCGGGATTAGGTATGTCTTAATTTTCTATTGCCATGAATCAAATTTCTCCTTCCTCTTCTTTAGAGACATATTGATCACTTTCCTCAAATAAGCTATTATCCTCTTTTGAATAGAGGTTCTTCTTGTGCTTATGAAAGTTATTCTTATTCTTGTGCTTATCATTACTACATTTTTTTCCAAACTAGACACTTAAAGGCAACATGACCTAATTTACCACAATTAAAACACTTGATAGAAAACATACCTTTGTAGTTGTTAGATCCTTTCTTCAACTTCCTAACAAATTTGGCTTCCTCATCTTAAGATTTAGTGCATGAATTAGATTCCTCATCCTTCTCCTTTTTTATTTTTTTGAAATCAACTTCTCTCTTTCATATTTCTTTGTTAGAATTCCTCATTTCATAGGCAATGAAAGATCCAAATAAATCGTCCATAGTAAAGTTATTCAAAAATCTAGCTTCTTCAATAATAGAAACTTTTTTATCATACCTTGGGGAGAGAGGTTTGAGAACCTTCTTGAAAATTACTGATTCTTTTAGTTCTTCACCAAGTCCTTTGGTAGAATTGACAACTGTAAGGAAAGCTAAGTGTGGAAGCAACTCTCCTAACGTCAAAACCTCAGGGAAGAATGCAGAGATACTTTTGAATTTTCAATTACAGTCCAATTAAGATACACTTGAAAGCAATAACAAAAACATAGAAATGAACATACACACATGAACACCAGATTTACGTGGGAAAACCCTTACGGTAGAAAAACCCACCACACTTACAGTAATGGAAATTACATACAGAGATCAGACTTATCTTTCTGATGTCAATTTACAACAACATAATCCTTGATCAACCTTGTACAAAACATTCAAGATTTAATGCTCTCATAATCAAATTCACTGATCACTCATTGAGCTATTCATCCAACTGTTCATGCAACCATCAAACCGAACATCATCTACAATTCCTGAGTATATTCATGACGCCCATGGTCTGTCGATGTTCCTCTTAGTAATGGCCGCAACAGTCCAACTGCTAGCGATTCCCATTCTGCTTCTCTGATTGGTCTTAGACTCACCACGTAGGATAGTCATCTCTCGGTCAAAGGTGTTCAACCTGTGCCGCATGTCGGTGAGACACTAACCGTGTCTCCCTGATGCCACAAGACCTGATTGTCATTATTGCCAAGAGTCCTGACCATTGGCCAGATGTTACACCGAGTTCACAAGTCGCATCGACCTCAACATTCTCATTGGCGAGACAATTTCCATTTGATGAGACATCATACCGATGTTCAAAGGTCACATAGATATCAAATTTCCCTTCGGTGAGACTATCGCTCTTCGCCAAGAGATCATACCGATGCCTTCAAGTTACACCGCAATGTTTCACTGTTAGTGAGACTTCGTTCGTTGCTAAGACTTCATACCGAAGCCTCCATGTTACCTCGAGATCACCATTCGCCAGGAGTCATAACCGAAGACATCCGATAAAAAACACATGTTGCATTGTCGGCAAGACTTACCGCTATCGCTGAGAGTTCTTACCGAAATCTTCAAGTCACCTCGAGATCAGCTTTCGACAAGAGTTATACCGAAGACAACCCACAACATCGGTGAGACAAACACCCATGGCCAAGAGTTCTTACCGAACCCTTATGTGTTACTCCGATGACTCCAATCGCTATGAATCTCTGCGACACCACTTGTCGCCTAGAGTCTCCCCGATATCTGATAAGAATGGCCTTTCGACCAGACCAACCCACTCAACAAAGGGTTACACTGAACACAATGAGTCACAGCGATAGCTCCGGTCGGCAAGACCAATTCACTCGGTAGAGGGTTACAGTGATCATCATGTCATAGCGATAGGTTCATTCGGCAAGACTGAAACAAGATCTCAACGACCAAAATTTTTCACAAGGTTCCAAAGCTTCTAGTCGGCCAAACAATATGGATGTCACACCGACTTGGCTCTTTTAGAGGTTTCAGCCTGTGAGATTGAGACACATATTTCCAACAACAACTTCATCCACTCGAAGTAGATAATCAACATAATTTTATTCTTCTTTCATCTTAAAAATTTCAAATGTGATATTGTGAGTTTGTAGCTTGGCTTGCTTGACCTTATCATCACCTTCATAGACGCTATAAATTTTTTGAAATGTCTTTGGCAGACTTGCAGTGCATTACTTTGAAAAAATTAAAATTTGTTAGTCCACCCAGGATAGCATTCTTAGCTTTAGCTTTATACTCACATGCTTTCTTTTTAGCCTAATCTATTGGAGTTGTAGAAGTAGTATAGCCATTCACAATGGATTACCAAACATCAAACCCTAACAAGGTTAGGTATGCTTCCATCCTTATGCTCTAGAAGGAATAATTTGTGCCATCAAATTATGGTGTCTTGCTTGAGTGTGATCCATCATGACCAACCATGTGTTCAAATCCAAGATCTACCTCTAGTTATTAAGTTACACCAAGGAACTTTGCTCTAATTGTTGGAAGACTGGAACCATTGAGAGGGGGGCGGTGAATCAGTGATTCATGTAAGTCACAAGCTTTTTACAAATCCAAGGATTTAATTGAATTTTGAACCAAAAGATTAAATGACAGTTTATAGAACAATTTTGACTTGTGCATGTGTTTGCATTAACCGTGAATTAAACATAAAGACATAACATTAACATAGGTTGAACTTAAGATGTTTTAAAATTTCATATGTATCAAATCCCACATTAATAACATAACCTTTTATGCATGATATTTTGACATAAACAATGGAAGAGATGAAATATTGATAATTGACAACCATTCAATGCATTTGATGACACATTGAGATTAGACAGATAAGAAAAATCACACACAAAAAATCATCACATAACACAATATATGTCCTGAGTGGAAAACCCTCTTGGGGAATAAAAACCAATCAAAAAATATTTCTCTTTATTCACTTAGAGCACCAACTCTACAAAGTTCAGGAGCACCAACTCCACAAAATTTAGGAGCACCAACTCCACAAAGTTTAGAAGCACCAACTTCATAAGATACAGGTGCACCAACTCCTTTACAATGTATAACAGTTATAGTACTCTATCAATAACCTAGAAGTGCAATTTGCAATCCTAGTGTCTCAATAGAAGACTATAAATATTTTCAATAAGCACATTGAAGAATTTTGTATGAGAATGACAACATCTTCCTTAAATATAATAATCTGAGAATCACTGTTATAAAGATTTTCAATGAAATACAAGTTCTATACAAAGATAAGTCTGAAGACTCATATTCTTCTTCCAAGTAACCCAGAAAAATGTTTGAAGGTTATCTATTAAAGAAATTGTGTGTAATAACCTTTGTATGTAGTTTTAATAATTGTAAACCAACTCAGGTTAGAGTTACAGGTGAGAAACCATAAGGAGTCTTTTAACAAACTCTTTAACAAGTTTAAGCAAAGAAAATGAGAGTATTTTTGTTACAATCCAAGAAGAATCATCTAGAAACCCTAAAGGGTTTTAATCATAGTCAACAAAAGTTAATCCCTTATCAATAATATTTCAAAACCAAATATTTACTCGCAAAAACCCATACAAATTTGAGTGAGCATTAAACAGTTGCATGCCTTTCAAAAAGATAATCCTTTTATCATTCTTAGCAACTTCCTTAACAAATTGTCTCAAGGACCGTAAGCATCAAAAGAGTTTTTGCATTACCTGATTACGGTGGAAGAAAACTGAACAAATACCATAAAGATCTATCGAGGAGTTTCATAACTACCTGGCTAAAAGATGCCAACATCTTCTCTAGTGTATTTGAGATTTGTCACTTTAGGTTGTTGACAACATTCCACCTGATCATTGCAAACCCTGGACATACTTTCCATGTGATTTTCTGCCTATCGTTCCCTAATGAGGGCTTTGAAATAATGAAATAAAAAGTTCCTTTTACCAAGCTTCAAAAATAAGCTTTTAACCTTTAGTATTCCTAACAGCCTCGGGCTAGGATAAACTTTATCACATATTTTAGCATGCCCGATTCTTCCAATAGAAATTTTTTTTTGTCATTTTTAGTGTCGATACCTTTGACAAGGTGATTGCTAACAATGCCATAACTTATAAACCATATATTATATCAAAGATCTCATGACCATACAAGATGTTGATTACCTTAGCAAACCATAGAAGTATGTATTGACAATGCCACAAATAAATGTGTTTATCAACTTCCTTAAACAATATCATTACATTTTAATCTAACAAGGAAGCTTAAGAATCTTTAGAAAAATAATATGAATATGCTTGAATCACCTTAATGAATATACTTGAATCACCTTATTTGATCAATATGAAATACTTCAAGTGAAAAGACCATAGTGATATCAATGATGCCAATGCAAACTAAGCCAAAAGTCATCTCAAGTAGCTAGATGTAAACATCATTATACAAATCAAGTATAAATATCATGAATGCCTTAAAACAATACAGTAGTGCAATAATATGAGATTAATAATGCACTAATATATCATTCAAAGACAAACTGATAATAACTAACTGAATATACCTGTGACTTGTAACCTTGAAGGATCAAATTGAAAATCAATCATCCTGTCAAAATGATAAACACTGTCAGCATCATCATATATCAAAATCTTGAATCAAAATCCTATAACTGCATCATCATATAACTACAACATATCATTCACCAGCCATATGTGAATAAAACAATGTAACTACATATCATATCATACATGTAATTACATATCAGAGAACCAGTTTTGTCATCAAGGACAAACCAATATCAAAACAACTAAAAGCCAACAAACTCCCCCTGACTCCCCTTTTGTCCTTGATGGAAAAACATATATCATCTCTCCCCCCTTTTTCCTCAATGACAAAGAATGAAAGAAGATAATTTGAGATGCCATGAAGTTAAACAATTGAGAATCCAACCAACTATCCAACACAATAACCAGTTGCATGTAGAGCAATATAGCAACAAACTAAATATGCAAGAGAGTTGTGAATGAAAAGATATAGTAACAAGCTCCCCTTGAGCCAAAAATAGAAGAATCAATGAAGTAAGGATTGAGAGATAACTCCCAATCTGAGCCTTAGCCTTTCAAAGACTTCTTTGGATAGAGGTTTAGTGAATATATTAGCTAGTTGTTCTTGTGAAGCAACAAATTGTAGACATACTTCATTAGCCAACACTTTTTCTCGAAGAAACTGAAATTTGATTGCAATGTGTTTAGTGTGAGAGTGCATAACAAGGTTCTTAGAAATATTGACTGCACTTGAATTATCACATAAAATAGAAACAGTCTTAGAAACTGTGATACCCATATCAAATAATGTTTGAGCCATCCAGAGCAATTGAGTACAACAAGAAGTGGCAACTATGTAATCTACCTCAGTAGTAGAAAGAGAAACAAATTATTGTTTCTTACTATGCCAAGCAACTAACCGATCACCAAGAAATAATGCAACACCACCGGTGCTTTTCCTATCATCCAAATAGCTAGTCTAGTCAACATCTATTTATGCAATCATAAAGAAATCATTGCTTCTAGGATACCAAAGACCATAATCAAGAGTACCCTGAATATACTTAAAGATTCTTTTAACAACAGTAACATGGGATTCCTTAGGTGATGCCTAAAATCTTGCAACCATGCAAATTTCCTGCATTATATCAGGTCTAGAAGTAGTTAAATACAACAAATTGCCAATCATTGATCTATATTCAGATTGATTTGCATCAGGTGAATCATCAGCCTTAGTGAGTATGCAACCTATAACCATTGGAGTACTAATAGGATGGCATCCATCCATTTGAAACTTCTTAAGAATCTCTCTATTATACTTGGTTTGAGAGAGAAATATACCACTTTCAAGTTGAGAAACTTGAAGACCAAGAAAGAAAGTCAATTCTCCCAAAATTGACATTTCAAATTCAGATTCCATAATATGGGATAACTTTTTACTTAAAAAATCATTATTGCAGCCAAAAATGATATCATCTACATAGACTTCAACAACCAAAATATTAGTACCTTCAATCTTGACATAGAGATTGTTGTCAAGACCACCTCTAATGAAGCCATTTGATGTCAAATGATTGTCCAGCCTAGAGTACCATGCCCTGGGTGCTTGTTTTAAGCCATATAAGGCCTTCTTCAACTTGTAAACATGATTAGGCTTGTCTTTGCAAACAAACCCTTTAAGTTGTTCCATATAGACCTTTTTATCTAAATAGCCATTTAAAAATGCAATCTTGACATCCATTTGATAAACAGTGAAATTCTTATAAATAGAATAAGCCAAAAATATTCTAATGGATTCTATCCTAGCAACAGGTGCATAGGTTTCACCAAAATAAATACCTTCCTTTTGAGCATAGCCTTTGCATACATACCTTGCCTTGTTGCAAACAAATTTTCCATTTTCATCAAGCTTATTCCTATAAACCCACTTGCCACCTATCACATTCTTGTCATCATGTCTTGGGACTAACTCCCAAGTTTGGTTTATCTCAATTTGATTTATTTCTCCGTGCATAGCCTTAAGCTAGCATTCATCCAAGAAAGCTTCATCACAGTTCTTAGGTTCAAATTCAGTGATTAAACAGAAGGTTGTATGCTCTGCTATTTGAGCTTGTTCTTCAAGTTGAGCAGTTTTTCTTCATGTTTGAACTCCAGCATTTCTATCCCCTATGATATGACTTTGAGGATGATTTTTAGCAACAAATTTTGAAGGATTTTTGGGCACATTATTTATAGGACTTGTTGTCTCAACATCTTTAGGTATTATCTCAATTTGTGTTTTTGATTCTTCCTCATCAATTTGCACATGATCAGTTTCTAAATGTAATATTTCATCAAATTTCACATTTATTGCTTCAACAATCTTATTGATCCTTTTATTATAGCATTTGTAGGCTTTACTTTGAGTTGAGTATCCCAAAAAGATACCCTCATCACACTTTGATTGAAAGCTTCCTAGATGTTTGTCATCTTTCCTGATAAAGCATTTACTACCAAAGATTTAAAAATGTTTTACAGAGAAATTTTTTCCATGCCATAATTCATAAGGAGTGAATTTTGATTTCACCCTAAGTTGCACTCTATTTAAAATGTATACAACTGTATGAACAACTTCTTTCCAATACATGTCTGGAAATTTAGCCTCGTCTAACATGGTTGTCTCCATCTCCTTCGTAGTTCTATTTTTACGTTCAACAACCCCATTTTGTTGAGGTGTTCTAGAAGTTGCATATTTCCTTTTAATACCATGCTGCTCACAATAATCAATGAATTCTTGAGAGGTGAACTCTCCTCCTTTATCAGATCTCAAGCATTTGAGATTTAGATCAGATTATTTTTCAACCATTTTACAAAAGATCTTGAATCTTTCAAATGCTTCTGACTTATGTTTAAGAAAAGTAACCCATACCATTCTTGTATAGTCATCCTTAAACAACATGAAATACTTTTCACCATTAATTGACCTTGTTCTAGTTGAGCCACACAAATCTATATGCACCAACTATAAAGGCTTAATTGAAGAATGTTCTTTTGACTTAAAGTTGACTCTAGTTTGTTTACCATTTAAACATTCTTTGCACATAATTTTTTTTGGTTTATTAAGAACTGGTAAACCTCTAACATTATGGTTTTTACTGATTCTAACTAGATTATCAAAGTTTATATGTCCTAATCTTTTATGTCATAACCAACTTTCTTTAACTTGACCCATTAGACACACCTTCATTACTATCATTACTAGAGGTGTCTAGAAGGTTATAAACATTAACTTTAGTCCTTTTCCCAGCTGCAAATTCTTTCCAGACTTGTTCTTGATCTCACATCCTTGTGAAGTAAACATGACATGATAGCCACTATCACAGATTTGGCTAACACTAAGTAGATTGTTCTTTAGGCCTTCCACATAATACACATAAATGGGTGTGTCCTCATTTAGCAGAAGTGAACCTTTACCCTTAATCTGTATACCAGTATTATCACCAAATTTATCATATCCACTAGTATAATCTTCTAGTTTGATAAAATGGTCCTTGTCCCCTGTCATGTGGTTAGAACAACCACTATCTAGGACCCATAAGTCCTTTTTAGTATGAAAAGAAGCTTGGACTAGCATTGATTGCTCTATGCCTTTGACAAACTTAGGTTTCCAAACTATTTTTTTTTTGTTGTTGTTCATTATGCAGATCAGCTTTGCATTGTTTGATTGTATGTCCCAAAGTGTTGCATTTAAAACATTTGACATGGTTTACAAAACCAAAGTATTGGTTATGTCCAAACCTTGGCATTCTAGAAGTCATGAATTTGCAAGTACTCACTTTATGGCCAAACTTGTTGCAATAGAATCAGTAACCATAAAAAATAAGGATTGAATCTGAATAACATTCTTTTGTTTTTAGAATGTACATAATTCTTACCAGATTCAAAATGATTTGGTTTAAAACTCTTGTTTGTAGAATTAGGTTTTTGATTTGAAGTATCAATTGAAAACTCACCCTTTTCAAACCCTACTCCAGTTTTATCCTTATTCAATTTTTTCTTGCTAAGCACATCATTGAGTTTTATTGTGCTTTCATACCCTTCAATTTTATTTCTAAGATTAACAACTTCTTATTCCAATATTTGAATTTCTTTGTCTTTGAGACTTACAGTTATTTTAAGATAGTCCTCAATTCTCTTAGATTCTTCAAGCTACGTCTTCAAAGAAACTACTACTTGATAAGGTTTTTGTTCTTGAGAAAGGACTTGCTTTTTAAGTTTTTTAATTTCCTTTAAAGCACATTTTAACTCACCTTCTAGATTTATTTCACCATCTTCTAAATTAGTCTTGTTGTTTATATCCTCTTTCTATTTGACTTCAGTCATAAACAGTCTCATCTTCTTCATCTAAAGAGTCTTTTGTCTCACTGTTTGATTCATCTTTGATGAATAGACTCTTTTTCTTCTTGAAATTTAATTTCCTTTCAGGTTTACAGACCTTCTTCTTAAATTTCTTGTCATTTTTTCCATCATCACTATTTTGTTCAACATAGGGGCATTTAGCTACAAAATGTCCAATTTTGCCATAGTTGAAACATTTAAAGGGAAATTTTCCTTTGTATTCACTTGATCCCTTTTTTAGTTTTCTAACAAAGTGTGACTCTTTTGTATCAAATTCTTCTGACTCACTTTCAACTAGATCTTCCTTTTTTTTAGTTTTAAAAGCAATTTCTTTTCTTGTTGGATTGCTTTTGCTTGTTCTCATTTCAAATTAGTAAGGGTTCCTTGTAGATCGTCTAGGGTAAGCTTGTCAAAATGTTTCTTTTCTTCAAGGGTTGAGACCTTAGTTTCATATTTAGGATGTAAGGCTCTAATGACCTTCTTGACCACATCAAACTCTTCTATTTCTTCTCCTAATCCTCTCATTGCATTAACTTCATCTATTCTCAAAAATTATTCTACTTTTTCATCATCATTCATTCTCATTTCCTCAAACTGAGTTTTAAGAGTAAGAATTTTTGACTGTTTGACTTTATCATTTCCTTGAAAAATATTCTCAAGTTTTCCCAAATTTCTTTAGTTGATTTGCAATGCATGAATTTAACAAATACATCTTTGGTTAACCCACACAAGAGAGCATGTTTAGCTCTAGCATTAGTTTCATACCTCTTCTTCTCAGCAAAGTCAGAGGGAATTTTGGATGGAACAACATATCCATATTGAACTATTCTCCATACATCAACATCAATTGAAATAAGAAAAGTTTCCTTTCTGATTTTCCAAAACACATAGTCTGTACCATCAAATAGTGGAGCTCTAGACATAGAAGCACCTTCTTGAACTTGTGACATGTTTGAAAGACTCCCAAAACCATAATCAATCCTAGGTGGATTAGACCTATATGAGGACCATATGCTCTGATACCACTTTTTGGAAGACTGGAATCATTGAGAGGGGCCCGGTGAATCAATGATTCATGTAAGTCACAAGATTTTTACAAATCCAAGGATTTAATTGAATTTCGAACCAAAATATCAAATGATAGTTTATAGAACAGTTTTGACTTGTGCATGTGTTTGCATTAACCATGAATTAAACATAAAGACATAACATTAACATAGGTTGAACTTAAGATGTTTTACACTTTCATATGTATGAGAGCCCACATTAATAATAGAACCTTTTATGCATGATATTTTGACATAAACAATGGAAGAGATGAAAGATTGATAATTAACAATATATGTTGTAAGTGGAAAACCCTCTTGGAGAATAAAAACCACTCAAAAAATCTTTCTCTTTATTCACTTAGAGCACTAACTCTACAAATTTTAGGAGCACCAACTCCACAAAATTTAGGAGCACCAACTCCACAAAATTTAGGAGCACCAACTCCACAAAGTTCAGAAGCACCAACTTCATAAGATACAAGAGTACCAACTCCTTTACAATGCATAACAGTTATAGTACTCTATCAATAACCTAGAAGTGCAATTTGTAGTCCTAGTGTCTCAATAGAAGACCATAAATATTTTCAATAAGCACATTGAAGAATGTTGTATGAGAATGACAACATTTTCCTTAAATATAATAATCTAAGAATCACAGTTATAAAGATTTTCAATGCAATACAACTTTTGTACAAAGATAAGTCTAAAGTATCAAATTCTTCTTCCAAGTAATCCAGAAAAATGTTTGAAGGTTATCTTTTAAAGACATTGTGTGTAATAACCTTTGTATGTAGTTTCAATAACTGTAAACCAACTTGGGTCAGGGTTACAAGTGAGAAACCCTAAAGAGTCTTTTAACAAACTCTTTAACAAGTTTAAGTAGAGCAAATGAGAGTATTTTTGTTACATCCCAAGAAGAATCATCTAGAAACCCTAAATGGTTTTAATCATAATAAAAATAAGTTAATCCCTTATCAATAATATTTCAAAACCAAAGATTTACTCGCAAAAACTGGTGTAAGCTAATTCCCAAGGTTGCTTGCACAACTCCAAGAAGACCTTTCCCTCTGTCTCCTTCCTAGAACCTGACTCCAATGGGTTCCTCTTGAGCTTGGAGACTGACCAAACTCTGCTCCAACTCTTCTCAAAGAGTTCCTACCCTGTGCTTTACCTTGGGTAGACAAACACCTTCTTGCAATTTGAATGCTCTTCCTTGGACTTAGAAGGATTTAAGTGCCATGTTCTCCATTTTACTTGAACTTCTTGCAGGGGAGTTGGAGATACTGGTTTCTTGCATTTCACCTCCAAATGGATGCATCTTGCCTGGTGTTCAAACTTCAAATCACCCGCTTTTGTGAATTTTTCTTGGACAGGCCTAATTCTCTACTAGCCTTTACCAGTCGGTTTTTGGCTTTTTGCTCTCAAACTTGACACACAACCTATCCAACAAAAGACACTTTCAGACACCCTTTTCAGAGTTTTAAATCTTGCACTTGGTTTCAGGCTACTATCTGTTCCGTACAGGTGATTCCCATACTTTTGGAGTGGAGGGCTAATTATCCTAATATTTAGGGTTTCACTGGTTTTTGAATCACAATTATCTCCAATGCATTGAGGGAAGTCTCAAACCTTTTGGAGTATGAAGACCTCACCTCACCTGGCCTGGTACTGTACGGATTCCGTACAGTTATCTATTCCCCTACCTATCCTCTTATCTTTTCTCTACCAAACTCCTAACCGGGCAGCTAATACTCGCCTAGGGTTTGGTCTTATAAAACATAGCTTGGCTCTTTGGTTTCCTTAATGTTAAATATATACAAGGGACTGGCTCCATTCCCATATTCCACCAATTGCAGGGTATCCTCGTGGTCAGTGTTTATGGGGGAGCCATTCCAATTCCCACTGCTCAAAACACAGGAAAATAACCACCTACAATCTAACCTAAGAATTCAAATCAACAAAACTATTCTATGGAACCTAAGTGAATGATGAGAATTGATCCAAAATTACTCTATGAACACAAAAATAGAGATACAACTGTATTTACAAAGCCTTTTATTTATACTGTTTCAAAACACACGGGATTTCAAGCAAAACACAGAAAATGCAGAAATTTGTTCATTGTCTTTTACTCTACGCAACAAAATTTGATTACAATACCTCTCTAACTGCTTGCCACAAGACAATACCTCTAACTTGGAGTCTTTTCCATCATTCAAGGGGAGACTGCTCGCCTCCATATCCCTGATTTCAAGGGAATCCAAACTGATTGAATTGCATGCAACCTAACAATGTTGCCATGCACTTTTGCAATATTCTTGCAACTCCTTCCATCCTCCTGCATTTTAGGAACACTAACTGCTTGAGTCTGAGCTAACAACCCCTTAACTGACCTTTAGCATCTCCAAACAATTAGGATGTGGCTTTAATACATACTAAATGCATAACATATGTTGTCCTAAGTTTAATAAAACAAAATTTAATACTAATGATGACCTAATGAAGATTTTAGTCCTAATGACTAATTCTTCACACACAAATGCAAGACCTTCTAAGGTCCAAATCAAATAACAAGACCCTGACTTGGCTAGAGTCAGTACAAGCCAAAATTGCAAACAAACATGAAGGAGTTAAGCCAAGGTGCCCCTGCACCAAAAACCCATACAAATTTGAGTGAGCATAAAACAGTTTCATGCCTTTCAAAAAGATAATCCTTTTATCATTCTTAACGACTTCCTTAAAAAAATGTCTCAAGGCCGGTAAGCATCAAAAAAAAAATTGCATTACCTAATTATGGTGGAAGAAAACTAAACAAATACCATAGAGATCCGTCGAGGAGTTCCATAACTACCTAGCTAAAAGATGCCAACAAAACTTCTCCAGTGTATTTGAGCTTTGTCACTTCAGGCTACCGACAACATTCCACCTGATCATTGCAAACCCTAGACATACTTTCCATGTGATTTTCTACCTATCATTCCCTAATGAAAGCTTTGAAATAATGAAATAAAAAATTCCTTTTACAAAGCTTCGAAAATAAGCTTTTAACCTTTAGTATACCCAACAGCCTTAGGCTAGGATAAAATTTATCACATATTTTAGCATGCCCAATTATTTCCAATATAAAACTTCTTATGTCACTTTTAGTGCCCGATACCTTTGACAAGGTGATTGCTAGCAATGCCATAACTTATAAACCATATAGTAAATCAAAGATCTCATAACCATATAAGATGTCAATTACCTTAGAAAACCATAGAAGTATGTATTGGCAATGCCACAAAGAAATGTGTGTATCAACTTCCTTAAACAATATCATTAAATTTGAATTTAACAAGGAAGCTTAAGAATCCTTAGCAAGATAATATGAATATACTTGAATCACCTTAATGAATATAATTGAATCACCTTATTTTATCAATCTGAAATACTTCAAGTGCAAAGACCACAATGATATCAATGATGCCAATGCAAACTAAGCCAAAAGTCATCTCAAGAAGCTAGATGTAAACATCATTATACAAATCAAGTATAAATATCATGAATTCCTTAAAACAATATAGTAGTGCAATAATATGAGATTAATAATGCACTAATCTATCATTTAAAGAAAAAATGATAATAACCAACTGAATATACCTGTGGCTTGTAACCTTGAAGGATCAAACTAAAAATCAATCATCCTGTCAAAATGATAAACACTATCAACATCATCATATATCAAAATCCTGTAATTGCATCATCATATAATTGCAACATATCATTCACCAACCACATGTGAATAAACCAATATAACTGCATATCATATCATACATGTAACTGCATATCAGAGAACCAATTTTGTCATCAAGGACAAACCAATATCAAAACAAATAAAAGCCAACACTGATACCAATTTTTGAACAGACAAATACAACGAGAGGGGGAGGGTGAATCAGTATACCCTTAACTTTTAATTAATTCAATGCACATTGAGAACATCACAACATAACCAAGGCATTAATGAAAGAAATGAACACAATCACACAAGAGAACACTAGATTTACATGGAAATCCTAAAGTGAAAAACCATAGTGAGAAGAGTTGCTTGGAACTATTGTCCAAATCTAGCCTCACAAGGGAAAAATTAAAGTATTACAAATGATTTGCAGGGACCAACCCATTGGAGACACCAATTCCCAATTTGAGCACTAACCTTAGCATATAAGAGACACCAACCTAACTGGAACAATGGATTCAACCATAGAATACAAGAGGTAACAACCTCAGCATAGAAAGATGGATTACAAATCATAATAAGATCTTTCTCATACACTTATAGAGTGGTTTTGTAATTCTTCCTTTCCAAATGATTTCCTCACATTCACCTTTAGCTTTTCTTCACATAAACATTCTTTATCATAAAGAATTGAATATGAATTCCTCAGACAAAACTTAGACACATGTACAAACATAAAATTGTATCGTTACTCCATACCCACACCATCACTTCTCAAGGCCACAACAATTGGCATAAATATTGATCTGGGATGATATTCCTATGTTGTTCTAAACCAAAAATTAGATCCATTGATCAAATACAATCCAGTCTATAAAAATATTTCCAAATGCTACCCTATTGGCTTGTGAAAAGTGAAATTGAGACTATGAACTAACTATTAGGAAACGTTTGAATCTCATCCACCAATCTTCAATATTTGTAGCAAAATGAATGAATCACATTTAAATTTGGATGAGAATATTCTACACTAAAAATTCTTCAACCATTTTTATTTCCAAACCTTAACCTTTTGATGATCCCTATGGGATATCAAGACCCAATCAATCACTTTTAATATTTTTCTAAAATCAATTTTGGTTTTGGTTTCTAATGTCCACACGAAGAAATTATTCCCAATCAAACCTTTAACAAAAAATATTCTAAGAGAACTTGGTCCTCCTGAAGTTTTGGATCCCATGTCAAAAAGATGCTTAGGCTTATGCCATCATGGATACATGTTACTATTGCACATCACAATTTCAATGTTGTCAAAATGGGACCAAAATTCACTTCCACATTGTTGTTACACCTATCCTTCTAACATTATCTAAGACACACATCACCAAAAACTTCATATGGTCGGGTTGGGCCCAAAATGTACTTCCTCACTGTCATTACACCTATCCCTCTAACATCACCCAAGACATGCATCACCATATCACATCACTACACATGTTATATGGTTAGGTCGGGCCCAAAATGTGCTCACATCTAAACCTAACACGTGTATCACTGACGGCATCTAATATCACCATTAAAGTAA
The DNA here is from genome assembly GCA_007258455.2 of Sequoia sempervirens. Classification (NCBI taxonomy): domain Eukaryota; kingdom Viridiplantae; phylum Streptophyta; class Pinopsida; order Cupressales; family Cupressaceae; genus Sequoia; species Sequoia sempervirens. The sequence continues at coordinate 222,136 of VDFB02261228.1, read as the reverse complement.
AGACTTTAGACTTAGGGAAAGATATTTAAAACTCAACAGAGCAGTGAGGCTAATAAGTAATGAAACCTAGAGACTTAAGTCATAACTTAAGCAACCGAAAGCCATCAATAGCCAATCAACGAAGGATTAGAACATAAAGTGCATGATTGAGTGAAAAACTTAGGGTTTACATGAATTATGGATATAACCCTACTTAGAGCACAAAAACTTTAACCAGATCAGATCATAGACAAACCATGTGAATAAGAATGGATCAGATCAAGACATCAATTTTCATTTCAAATCCCTTGACACAAATGATAGTCATATTCCCTTTTGAATCTCCTTTAGACATCAATGTAGCCATTTTGACATCAATGACAATAATTTCCATCAATTTTTTTGGTTTAGTGGTTGTGTGGGAGATCATAATGAAATTTTTGTCCTTTGTAATTGACAAATTGTCTTCTAAATTCTCATTTTCTAGGAAATCATTCTTTACCATTTGATTGACATATGATTTTTGATTTACACAAAGATATTAAATTGTTTATGTGATTGTTTAGATAAAAAGGGGAATGCCAAAGGGTCGCACAACCAAGGATAGGAGAAAATTTGAATAGAAAATTCAAAATTCAAAATTCAAAAAAACATGAAATGATTGCAAGATGGGGTCACACCATTTTTCTTGAAAGAGGTTGAAGATTTTAAAAAATTCAAAAAATAAGAATAGACTAAGGAAAAAAGGGGCGACTCAGTAGAGGATAGAACAAAAAAAGAAAAGAAAATAAAGAAGAGGGTCATGCTATAGGAGGAGACAAGCATGAGAGTAAATGAAGTAAGAAAGAGGAGACAAGAGGAGGTGAGGTGTGCGGGGAAAAGAATAAAGAAGAATTTAAAACCAAACAAAAATTGCAAGAATAATAGAGGAGGGGGCTATGTCATATGCAAATAGTGCAGAGTAATATAAAACATTGCATATTGTGACTGTAGATAAGGATATAAAGATAATATTGAATGAGAAAGGAGAGAATTGTATGAGGTTTTGGAGAATAGAGATTGTAAATGTTTGATTCTTTAAAAATGAAATTAAATAAATAAATTTTTAATTACCTTCAATATTTCTTTGTATATAAACTTGGATGTGAGTACAAATTTCCTTCTATTGATGGTTATAAAAATATAGTGCATCTTTTAGATCAAACTTGATTGAAAATGCAACAGAGAATCCACCACAATAGCTCCAACAACAATCGTAGCTCTCAAGAGATCAAGATACCTTCACCTCACTGCATTCAACAATCTTGCATTATAGCTCACATTGCATTTTGCATCTCTACACTTAATTTTGCATCACAACCCTCAACTTTATTCCACACTCCATCTTGCATCAACTCGCCTTGCATTTATACCATCCATAACTTGAAAATCATCTTCAAGTCGCACACACCTTACACTTTATAAATTCAAAAATAGGTCGGCACTAAGCATTCCCAAAGTGGATAGGAATTAAAGTGGACCAATATAAAACTTAATTGGGACCCAAATCAAAACTCACACACCATGCTACACCTTCATCAATACTTAAACATCTTCGAATGTAGTGTAAAAACTAGGTCATTCATTACTTGTGCAAACATCATTAAAATTTGAAGTACACACTTCCTGAAATCCAAGGGTGACTTGAGAACCACACACCACACTTCTAGATAATCTAGAATAATCCACAAACCACTTTAGATTCAAAAAATTCTTTGCACCAACTCACACCTTCAGAATGTACAAGCCTAGTACACTCAAACTACATTGCTAAACACTATAACTCTAAAAACCATCTTATGGAGTGTAAAGCCTCAAAACCACTTGAATGAGGTAATCTATCAACACCATAAACTCACCTTTAGAATTACAAGTCCTAAAGCACAACTGTGGAGAAACGTGGAGAAAAACAAATCTCCCAGACACCTTTGTAAGCAACACTACAAATCCAATTCACACATTGGTGAACATAACTTTTTCTACACATTGATCCAAAAGCCCAACTTCTAGATATAGAAAATTTGAACACCTCTAACCAACATATCCAAACCACACAAGTAGATCTTCAACCCAGAAGAAATGCAGAGAAAAATTAGAACACCTTTGCAACACCCTATTTCCTCTTTTTATCAATTTTCTTAATATCCTCAACATCTTTATCACTACCACAACCATAACCAGAATCTTATCAAAGCAACACCAAAGGTTGACACCAGTAACTTGATTGGTGACAACATAATGCAACTAATCAAAGCAATAATCTCTCTCAACCACTACACAATTGAGAACAATGACAACACAATCTTGTTGACATCATTGAAAACACCTTCATACTTAAAAAAATCTTCCCCTTTGTCATTTATGGAAATATAAGATGTGAAAAACCATCAAAGACAACATACACACTCTCCATTTTTTTAGATTAGACAACCTACACAACATTCTTGCACTCTCTCCTCCTTACAATATTTTCTCTCCCTTTACATATAGACTTTTTCTCATGATTATGTCTCCCACTTTAAACTTTTTCTTTTTCACATGCTTCACTCTCCCCCTGTATAGATAGACTTTTTCACAAGAATATCTCTCCCCCATTAACATCAATGGAAAAGGATAAAAAAAAATTCATTGTTCTCCCCCTTTGACATTGAACCAAGATACCTGCTACTGCTCTGAATACTCCCCCTTAGGAGTATACACCAATCAAATCAACAACCTCTACAAAATGACAACACTCACTCCATACTCCAACAATGTCACTACCTACTCATGCTGAGAGGTAGCCACCAACATTAGTCCAAACAAAGAATGAATCCATAGATCCATTGGACTGATGCATCTCCATATGCATCTAGTTCAAAGAAGGAGGGGAAATAACCCCCAACTTCTCCTAGAGATACTCAAAAGTATCCTTAGGAAGAACCTTAATAAACATATCAACAATCTATACCTTTGTAGGTACATGTTCAAGATTCAATTCATTCTCCACAACCTTCTCTCTTAGAAAGTGATATCTGATTGAAATAGTCTTTGTCCTTGAATGCATCACTGGGTTCTTTGAACTATTGATTGCACTTATATTATCACAAAATATAGAAATAGGCTTATCATACATCACTTTGAAATCCTTCAATGTTTGCCTCGTGTAGAACACTTGTGCGTAGCAAGATGTTGCTACAATGTACTCAGCCTCTACAATAGATAATGAAACTAAATCTTGTTTCTTAGCCATGATACCAATCTGCATCCAAGAAATAATGCACCACCACTTGTAGTTTTCCTATCATCCACACAACCGACCCAATATGCATCTGTGTAAGAACTCAATGTAAACTTGGTATCCTTAGGATACCACAAGCCTTAATCTGAGTTCCCTTCAAATATTTGAATGTCCTCTTCACTACTGCAACTTGTGTCTCTTTAGGATCTTCTTGAAATCTAGCCACAAGACAAACTACATGCATGATATTTGGTTTAGTAGCAGTTAGGTATAGTAGTCCACCAATCATAGATCTATACTTGCTCTAATTAGCCTTAGGGGTGTAGACACCTAAAATTGACCTAGGCTTGTGACTCTTAATTTCTCCATATTTCTTCTAAAACATAATATTTGATTATATCCTTCTATCTAAATTCAACTATTAATTAAATAATTCTTAATTATTTAATTAATTCATAGCTTTTATTCTTCTTGACTATTTAAATAAACAAATTACATTTGTTTTGTTTAAATACGTCACTAATGTCTAATCTTCTCTTTAATTAAATAAATAATTAAATTTTTAATTAATCCATTATTACCTTTTGAATATTTAAATAAATAAATTTTATTCATTTATTTAAATACATCTCTAATGCTAAAGGTCTTTTCATAATTAAATAAGTCTTCCATAATTTATTTAATTATTGGTCCACTTCTTCGATGATTAAATAATTAGAATTAATTATTTAATTGTCTCATTTAATTTCCTCCATTTTAAATAAATTTAGTTATTAAAATGGTCTCACATTGCTAACTTCCACTTTTTTTAGTAAATAATTCAAAATCAATTATTTACCATCACATAACTCCACATTTTTTAGTTAATTTTAATTTGAAAATGGTAATTTTCTACTATAAATCAAGTAATTTCTAAAATTATTTGATTTTCCAAATCTTTCTCTTTCTGTCCAATCTTTATCTTCCTGACACATTTATTTTCAACCGTCGATTTGATTTTCTCAAATTGCATCTTGGCCACTCATTTCAAATTTTTTCCCTCTCACCCTAATTATGGGTTGTCACACACAATCTTGACCATTGATTTTAGGGCATTCATCAACTTTTAATCTTGGTTGTCCATCCAAAATTGCATTTGCTATAAAATGCTAATTTTGCTCTCATTTAGGCACTTCTTAACACTTCATCTTTTGCATACTTGATCTCATGCTCTTTGAATCTTAGGCAATCTTGCATTCTTGTCACTTTGTCATACTCATATTTACACTTCACTTGGCTTAGTTTTGGTGCTTACTATTTGCATGATAGCATAGTATTGCATGTAGTCATTTCAAATCCTCCAACATTTGCTTTGTCATTGTCATATTCATTAGATTGCTCACATCAAATCTGAGGGAAAATACACATTTTCAGCAAATGGAGAAGGGCTATGGAGGTGATTCATTGAGATTTTGAGGACTATTTGGTATAATTGTTCTTGTTTTATGCATTTTCCTCCATTGTTCTTCATAGCTAGCTAGGGTTTTATGTTTTATGCATGATTATAAGCTAACCCATAAAATTTCCTTAGTTACATTGGTGAACCTGGCGTTTTTATTGTAGATTTTCGTACAGTTTTCGATCTTTTTTTTTTTCATTTTTTGCAGATTCAAGTACATAACACTGCATTTGCTTCTTTTCAAGCTGCATTTTTTGTGTCACAATGCATTCGCTCTACTACGCCACATACACTTTTCATAACACCGCATTTGCTTGGTCATGATGCATTAGCTTCCCTAAACAACACATCTGCAATTTCGTGACACATTTGTTGTGGAGGTTGACACATTTGTTTGACAGATTCTAGAGTGCAGACCCATGATGCATTCGCTTTGTAGAGTGATGCATTCATCTGGTATATTTTGCTTTCAGGTTTTTCTAATTTTTTTCCATATTTTTCTTTTTTCATTTAAGTAGCTTAGGGTTTTGGGTTACTAATATTCTAGTTTTCAGCTTGTGGCAAGGAATCTAACATTGCTTTGTGGATTCTCTTATCACATTCCTAATTTCCCTAAGGTAAAAATCAACAAACAACAAACAACAATCTTGCATTTACATTCATTTGGTTAAAATTTACTTGCATTTTCATGTCATTGGGTTAAAATAAACACAAGCATGCATTGAGACTCATATGGTTAAAATGAACTTGCATTCTCACGACATGAGTTTAAAATGAACTTTGTATTTCACATTTGAAGTTAAACTTTTAAAAATAAAAAAAATTCTTGTGTGTCCTCCTCACATTATCATTTGGTAACTAAAATTTACACGTTTCTCCAATTTTTTTCACCTTGATTCAATAATCAAAGTATCCTCTCCCCTTGCACACTTGTGTGATCCTAGGTGCAAGAGAAATGGTTATTGACTCTAGAACTTCGGCCTTCCTTGGTGGGAAAAGGTACTCACCCCAAGACAACTTAGACCGACAATAGAGCTCTTTGGCCGAGCTACCCCCAAACGGTATATAAATGTGAATCCTAATGGAAAACTTAGGATTATGAGTGCGAATGTGTCACACGGACAAAGTAGAATTCCCCAAAACCCTATTGAGCGTAACCTCTTTTAGGCTGGAATTCCTCCTTTAACGGAGCTTAATCTTTGCCCCATGTGTGGCCACTCAAACGGGGGTCCCGAACTAAACACCTTTGTGTAGTAGCCAAAATTCTTTCTATTTGCTAGCACAACAACGGTCGTTGCAAAGACATCCACATTCTCACAGTTCTTAGTAGAGGGGATCAATCTGCCATGGGAGTTTCATGGGGGTTAGAAGCTTGGTTGGCTTGAGAAGTGAGTGCACTGTAAGGGGGAGCCCATGCAGCCAAGCTTCTGGATTCACACACTAAGAATAAGTGCGGTTGGGGAAACCCACGTGGAATCTAGCGAATATTGTCCTAGCTTAACCTAGGAATGTACTTGATCAAAGAAAAAATATTTTGTTTTCCAAGTGTTTTCTCAAACCTTCAATCAGACAAACATCATTACACAAATTTGGAAACACACTTTCAACTTAAAACAACTTCCAAATTCAGTCAAAATTGTAAACTAACTAGGTATTCATTCTACCTGCAATGCATTTGTTGTAGTTTGTAATGCATTTGCTCTATTGAAATGCATTTGAAGCTTTTTGTGTCGCATTTTCTTTGTTGCAATGCATTTGTTGCTTTCTAAAACACATGTGCTTAGCTGAGCCACATTTGAATTTGCACTACCATAGCGCATTTATTCTTTTTGAAACACATTTGTTTTACTGAGTTGCATTTGATATTTCCCTCAACGCAATCGCTCTAATAAACCACATTTTCCATTCTTGGAGACGCATTTGTATCAAACCACATTTTCTTTGCAGAAAACCACAATCACCTCACTGAGTTGCATTTTCTTTCTATAGAGCCACATTCACTAAAGCTAAACTGCATCTACCATATTGAGATGCATTTGTAACCTGAAATGACACATTCGTTTGACAAAAAGAAAAACTGTCACAAACCAAAAACCAAATTCAAATCTTTCCAAACTGTCATCATACATCTTTTTTAGAGGATCCATTCAAAAACCAAATTATAAATTGCTCACATTTTTCCATCATCCATTAGTTTAAATTTACCCATAGGTTCATACTTGCAAATTTTAGTTTCATCCTTAGACATCATCATCTTCATTTTCAGTCATAAACTAGTCTTTGCATCCTCATTTCATTTTCATATTTTGGATTAGGAAACCTTACCTCACTTAGAAAAATCTTTTCCTTCAAGAGTGGGTGTACCATTGGACTTAGTCATCATTACCTTCTTTAGTCAATGTCCTTTTGTGAGACCTTTCCAACTTATAATTCAAGTTAGGAAACCTCACTTAGTCATCTTGTCATTGTCCTTTAGTCCTTTAAACAAGTCCTTTGATACTCCAAATTGAGACATAGATCAAGCTTAGGGTGGTTGAGTAGCTCTTTTTTTCCAAATCACTTAGAACTTTGCATTCATCTTAGTCCTCATTTTGCATACCTTATTCCAAAAATAACAAAAAAATTAGTGTCAAAACTTGTCATCTTAATCTTCATTATCCTTTTACATTTTCCTTTAGACAACATTTTTACATTGTCATATCTTATTCAAAAATCCAAAAAAAAAATATAGTCTTCATTGTCCTTTGACATTAGTCATTTCCTTTACTATCAAAAATCCAAAAAACATAGTTTGCATTGGCATATTGCATTATCATCCCTTATTATCAAAAATCCAAAAAACATAGTGTCATTTTCCATCCTTTTCCTAATTTGAGCAATTCCTTATATGGTTGAGACTAGGCTCCAAAGAAAGAGAAAACAAATGACTAACTTTAGACAAGAAAACACTTACATCTTTTCCAATGACATGAATCAAACCATGAACCAGGACACATCCTTCATCAATCCTTTCAGCAATTTGAACATGCCATCTTCGTCACGTAATCCCTTTGAATCATTCATACGTAGGGATGAACATGGAAAAGTATTTGAGGAAGCCCTAGAAGCCGTAGCCCAAAATCCAGAAGCAACCTCCTTTGTAAAGGAAATGGTTTTACATGATAGAGACATGTATTTGGCCATACTTCTAAGTCAAGGAGCTAAATTACCACGTGACTTTGACATTAACACTTTGAGACCAACATCACCCGATCACAATGCCAACAATACAAACATCAATTCATCAAATACTAGTCAACCTCAAAACAATATGAGCAATGCTTTTGTTGGTGTCACCTCACAAATCGCCACAAGCACTATTAATGCTACCTCCCATGGTCAAAAAAATTCTAACACAATCAATGCAACATCCTTTGTAGGGACACCAACTATGTCAGAAGCCATGTCACAATCAATGCCAACAATGTCAACAATATCATCACTTTCGATTGGAGCCACCTTTGGGTCCTCATCAATGTGGACAAGCTATTCAAATCCTCTATTTGTAGCTTCATTTAGTGCCATGGGTACATCATCATCAAGTCCTTTCATTAGTACCTCATTCAATCCCTTTGGAGGAAGCAAATGATGTATTGTTATTCAAGGACCACAACCAAATGTTAACACGTCATCACAATTTTATACTTCCCAAGGTCAAAATACAAACATTCCTCATGGAAAATTTCAACAATTTGGAAAAGGCAATCAGAACACACAACATATGGCATCATTTGGACACCAAAATATTCATGGTCAACATATTCCCCAAATCTCGACTCAAATGGCTGGAGGGCACATTCTGGCATATTCATCACATATTCACACCCATCAACAAGTCCCTAATCCAAACTTTCAATATCAACAACATGCAAACCAAAACACATCGTACATCTCGCAACAACACATCCCACAACAAAACACCAACATCTCTTCACAAAAAATGGGGACCCATGGTGTACATACTCCCATGTGTGATACAACAAATAATCCTATGATTGATGCCTTGACAACTCAAGTGGCTCAATAACAAAAGACTATAGAAAACATGCAAATGTCTGAAAAGAAGTCGCACATGTCATATGACCTATGCGTATATCCTTTTGACACAAATCTATACATGTCACCATTCCCTCTTGGATATTTGTCACCAAACTTTACCAAATACAAGGACAAGATGAATCCTATTGAACATGTTCAAGAATTCACGACCAACTGTATGGGCATTGCCTATGAACACACTTACTTGATGAGACTCTTCTCTAAAAGTCTTAAAAGACCTACACTTGAATGGTTCTCCACTCTAAAAGGGATAAAAACATGGGATGAACTTAAAGAAAAATTCATAAAAAATTATGCATATAACATTGACATGGACACCTCCATCACTAGCCTATGCACTCTTACACAAGAAGATGCAGGTGAAACTTTTATCCCATTCTTCCAAAGATGGAGAAGTCTAGAAATTTGTTGCCACATTGACATACCTACAGATTGCAAGTCCATTGTTGCTCAACCTTCATAGACCTAGTCGAAAAAGGTGTCCAAGTTGAGAAAGCTCTCATTGCCAAAGGAGAATTGAAATATGGTCCTAAAAGCACAAACGCAAACCCATCCACAAACAAAAATAAGTATTGGGTTAAAAATAAACATGTCACCAATGATGGTGTTGTTGATGCCAAGGCAATGAACATAATAGGTCCAATACTTATACTTAAAGGAGCTCAACCACAAAATAGACCAACAACAGCCCTAACACCCCCTGTCAATACCACTTCAAATAATCAAAATAGTCAAAACAATCAAAGTCAAGGACAACACCACCAGAGAAGACAATTCCTGAAAAGATGCACATATACTGCCTTGGGAGAACCTATTGAAGATGTCCTTAAGAAACTTCTTCAAAATGGTCTCATCACACTCAAAGACCCTAAGCCATATGACCCAGGACAGTTTAAACCTTCATGGTGGGACGATAACGCTTTTTGTGATTACCATTAGGCTAAAGGGCATAAAACTTCTTCTTGTCAACAACTGAGGAACATTGTCCAAGACCTCATTGAAAATCGCACAATTGAATTGTGTGGGCCACAATTTGTTTCAAATGTTGACCATACTATTCATAAAAACCCACTGCAGGACCATGGTTCAAATAACCCCTCCACGTCAAGTCCTAAGACAAACAATAATCGTGCCAATTTTGCTCACACTACATTTGACTATTCAAGAGGAACTATTATAAATTGTGCCTGAGCTATCGATGAATATGTCAATACCATCACTGCCAAAAGAGAACCCGAATGTAATGCTACTACCCAGAGTGGAAAAATCACCATAGTTGGTCCTCCTCCATGGCAACCAAAAAATACAATACCTGGTCCATCCACAAAGCAACTACAATCTGGCTCATCCACTAAGTAGTGGCAACCTAAGAGTCAGTTTAATCTTATTGATCAATTGGGTAAAACCCTTGTGCAAATTTCCATACTTGAACTACTTCACATTTATCTAGCACATAAAGCTATACTTGACAAAACCTTGCAAGAATCCTCTGTTCCTCAAGACATTGATGTCAACCAATTTGAGGCCATGGTGGGATACCTCACTACACCCCATCATGTAACATTTTCTGACCAATATTATTCGTCACCAAAGTCCAGTCATAACGACGCATTACATGTTGAAGTTTTCATCCATAAGCACAAGATCAAACGAGTTTTAGTAGATGGCGGAGTAGGACTAAATATATACTCGTTAAAATTGGTCAAGGTTCTATGATTTTCTGATGCTTGTGTAGACCCTACAAAGAGCATAGTTATAAAAGCATATGATGACGAATAACCTTCTTCTCGAGGAATTATTTCTCTTCCTATTGGAGTTGGGCCAGTCATTGTAGAAACAACTTGCCAAGTCCTGGACCTTGAATTACCTTACAACATCTTGATCAGCTGACCGTGGATTCATGCCCTCAAAGCCATTCCATCGACCTACCACCAATGCCTGAAGTTCCCTTTTGACGACACAAAAATCACCATATATGGAGACCCCGATCCCTTTTAATATTGTACCAATCTAAGGGGTATTTCAGAACATCAGGTGCCCATCAATTGAGAGGCTCCAGGTTCCTCCAAATTCATTGACCCATCCACACTCGCTTCATCATCCACATCCACTCCATCCACATCTTTCATCATGCCTACATCCAACTCCATTCCTAAGGCTGAATCCACTATCAAGATCCAAGACCTAAGTTGTAGAGAATTTAAGCTAAGCACAGCCTACTGTCTCACAAAATTACCCAAGTCTCCTAAGGTTTATGGTTGACCCTATTTTAGAATGGAACCCAAAAAAAATTTCAAGGTTCCTCCATCACACATCTTCATAAAATGGGGTGAAATGAGTAAAGAATACATTGAGGATATATCCACATGGATTTATCAGGAACAAGAAGAAAATTTACCCCTGTTACTAGTCTAGATATATGGAAAATGCTATGACATAATGAAAACAAAAGGCTACGATGGAATCAGTGGCCTTGGCCAAAACAAGACTAGAATGTGTGAACCCATAATGCCTCTTCAAAGACCAAAACTTCTTGGATTAGGTATGGATTTCCCGATAATGATGATCGACGTACCAATGTACTTTCGAGTGAGAGTGTGAATTCTTCAAAAAGTGTCAAGACCATTGAAGAATCCTTTACCGAAACCAACTCCTATAAGTGGGAATTTGGCTTTGAACAATCCCTTAGTGACTGTTGCGTGGATGAATTATTCCTTGAACTTGGAGAACCTACCTTTGAAGAACGATTCCAACAAATGTTTAAAGTAGGCTCGGCACAAAAAGGTGATGACCATGACACCCTAAGGGAAAGAATATATTGGATTAAAAAAAATTTCCCACTGAGCAATAACAAACCTAAATCATCTTCCAGTCCCATTGGCCATAACCCCAACATAACTAACAATAATGACAGTCATTTGGATTCATTTGAATTGCCACATGACACTGTCGACCCTAATGATAGTCCTTTTGTCCCTTATTATGACAATGAGTATGAGTCAAGTGAAGGAGAATATTGGATAGAATCTGATTGGTAATTGGATGATGACAACTTCATTTTCAATGTCTCTGAATTTGTCTACATGCTTTCCACATCCTCCCCACAATTCACCAATGTTGATGATGGTATCTCCTTAGTCTATCTGCAACTAATCAATTGGGACCAACAAGGCCCACTATTCATGGACATATTTTAGAATGATGAGGCCATTGCAGAATTCATGGGCCTTCACGAAGGAATACCAAATGGTGATCACAAGGCTGGATTTTCCATTGACCTAGATTGTGTAGCCTACTTCGGGGAGACTGCTCCATCCTCTAGTCACAAAATGAAAAATAAAAACAAAACAAAAAATGACACGTCTTTATGTGAAAACTGAAAGGAACCTTCTGACAATAAAATAGTAAAATAAAGGACGTATTTGCGGGTGAAAACCTCTCTGAGGTGCCCAAAGATGGAGGACTAGACTTTCTTCTTATGACTCAAGAAAAATTGGCAATGCTAATAGAGGACACCATGGATGTAAACATATCTACAGTAGAAGATCCTAAAATGGTCCTCTTCACGACATCCTTAATAGAAGAAGAGAAACCTGAATTCCACAAATTATTTGCAGAGTGCAAAATTAATTTTGCATGGTCATATGTCAATATGCCTAGGTTGGATCTAGAATTGGTCCTACACCATTTGCCACTATTTCCAGATGCCAAGCCAGTAAAAAAAAGTTACATAAAATGCATCCTTAAATCGCCCTGTTAGTCAAAGTTGAACTGAAGAAACTGCTAGACACGAGATTCATACGGTCTATTGACTATGTTGAATGGATATCTAATCTTGTACCAATCAAAAAACCAAATGGTCAGATACGCTTCTGCATAGACTTTAGAGACTTGAACAAAGCATTTCCAAAGGATGACTTTTCGTTGCCAAACATAGATATCATATTCGACCTCACGGCAGGATACGAGATGTTGTCCCTCATGGATGGTTTCTTGGGCTATAATTAGATTCGCATCACCCCTAAAGATCAACATAAAAAAACATTCACTTGTCCTTGGGGTACATACTGCTATAATTTCATGCCTTTTGGTATTAAGAATGAAGGCACTACATATTAGAGAGCTATGACAACAATATTCCACGACATGATGCACAAGATAATGGAAGATTATGTAGATAACCTTTTGGCTAAGTCTTTGACACAAAAAGTCCACTTGAACGTGTTAGACAAAATCTTCAAGAGACTGGAAGAATATAAGGTCCGCTTGAATCTGAAGAAATGTGTCTTTGGCGCAACATTTAGCAAACTTTTGGGATACATAGTTTCTCGAAGAGGTATTAAGGTCAATCCAGCTAAAGTGAAAGAAATATTAGACATTCCTCCTCCAAAAGGGATAAGCGAACTCAGGACATTACAAGGTAGGTTACAATCTATCTGACGCTTCATAGCACAATTGGCCAACAAGTGTCAACCATTTCAACATCTTTTGTGCAAGGGCATCCCCTTTGTGTGGACAGATAAATGTTAGGAGGCCTTTCAACTAATAAAGGATTATCTATTGTCACCAGTAGTTTTAATGCCACCTATCGAAGGGAAACCTTTGATCTTATGCATTTTTGCAACAACTTTAGCATTGGGGGCGTTACTAGCACAAAATGACCATGATGAAAAGGAAAGGGCCATATATTATATTAGTCAGACACTGGTCATATATGAGCTAAACTATAAATCCATTGAATGTGCTTGTCTTGCAGTTGTCTTCACAGCTCAGAAGCTAAGGCACTATATGTTGAATCCCCAGACATAGTTGGTAGCAAAGATTGACCCCCTGAAATATCTCTTAAGTCGTGCAACATTGATAGGTCGTCTGGCGAAATGGGTCATGATATTGAGTGAATATGACATCCAATATGTAGAACGAAAGGCTATAAAGGGACAAGTGATAGCAGACCAACTGATAGATGCACCTATACAAAGTGATCACCCATTAGTGGCAGAATTTCTGGATGAGTCCATATATCATACAAAACCTAAGTCACCTTGGAGGCTATACTTCGATGGGTCTCATACCAGTCAAGATTCGGGGGCAGGAATATTGTTTATCACTCCACAAGGAGACTCCATCCCTAAGTCATTCCGCGTAGCTTTCCCATTTACAAATAATGTGGCAGAATACAAGGCACTTGTGATAGGACTCAGAATGGCCATAAAATGGAAAATCAGGACACTTCATGTTTATGGAGATTCTCAACTGGTCATCAACCAAGTCAATGATGACTATGATACCAAGGATGAGAAATTAATGCCTTACAAATGAATGGTTGATAGCTTCTAGACATATTTTCACATGTTGACTTTTGAACAAGTTCTGAGAGTACAAAATAAGGCAGTAGATGCAATGGCTACAATTGGCTCTCTCCTAGGCATCCCAAGTAATGTGCCACAATTTGGATATTGGTAGAATAGTTGTTGGTCCCTACATATGATATCCTAGAATCAGAGATGGTATGTGAGCTTGTTGGTCCCGATTCTCCCTGGTATCAAGACATTTATGACTATCTCAAGTCCCAAACCCTTCCTCCCAACCTATCCAACAACCAGTGAAAGTATTTTATCTAAAAAGCTACCCGATACACCATCGTTAGCGACACCCTATACCATCATAGCTTCGACAACACCCTTTTGAATGTCTCGACACTAACAAAGAATGCACAACCTTACGTGAAGTACATGAGGGTATATGCGGGTCTCATTCGAGTTGTCCTACCCTAGCCAAAAAGATAGCGAGACTGGGATATTATTGGCCGACCATTGAAAAAGATGCACTTGAGTTTTTCAAGACTTGTCGCCAATGTCAGATACATAGTGATTTGATTCATGCACCGACATAGGAACTTCGGCCGATTACATCTCCTTGGCCCTTCACACAATGGGGACTCGACCTCATGGGGAATATCCATCCTACCTCATCCAATGGCCACAAATTCATCATCACCGCCATTGAGTACTTCACTAAGTGGATCGAAGCCATCCCCCTTACATACATAACCGACAAACAAATTTCCAAATTCATTCTCAACTACATCATTTGTCGGTATGGTATCCTGTAGTCCATCATCACAAACAACAAACATCTGTTCAAAAATCAAGATGTTCGTGAGTTATGTGAGATATTCCATATCCAACATCATTTCTCCATGCCATATTACCCACAAGGAAATGGTCAAGTTGAGACGTCCAATAAAACCATCCTTAAAATTCTCAAAAATACTATCAATGATGCTGACCATGACTGGCACATCCAACTTAATCCTACTCTGTGGGCTTACCGTACTAGCATCCTCACACCCATAGGAGCCACTCCATTTTCCCTGGTCTTCAGAGTTGAATCCATATTTCCCATCGAGGTTGAGATTCCATCCCTAAGAGTCTCCATGAAGGGTTTGATGGATGATGAAGAGTACAGATAGTCACAACTACACGAGCTAGAGATGTTAGATGAAAGAAGACATAATTCCCTAAACCATATATAGGTGTATTAGAACCATCTTTGTCGTAGTTACAACAAGAGATTCATGGTCAAGAAGTTTGACATTGGTGATTTAGTCCTCATGTAAAATCCTAAGAATCAAGCTAACAGAGAAAAACCTAGCAAGTTCGAACCAAATTGGTTGGGTCCTTACGTCATCATATCCTCTTTCAGTTCTAGAGCATATTAGTTAGCTACTCTAGAGGGTGAAAAACTAACAGAGTCGATCAACAGTCTACACCTTCAAAAGTTCTATGCATAGCATTAGAAAGTCGATTTGAAAACTGCAAAAATACAAAAAATATGAAAAATATAAAAAATCGTCACCCTGATGAAAACCTGGCAAACAAGCGTCTTGGTGACACCAATTTTTTTTTTTTAAATGACAAAAATAGTAAAGAGAAATAATTCGTCTAATAGTGAAAACCTAGCAAATTGGCGCTTTGGATAAGTACCATGGTGAAAACCTAGAAAACAGGCACCATGTGTAGTCAGTCATTGCTCAACCATCTATTGTCACTCTATCTACCTTGGTCCATAATAGACACTCACTTTTTTGACATCACCTTACCACCCATCACCAAATCCCCATTATTTTCTCCCATGGCTGATAACAATTGACATCAAGTCCTGTATATCACCCATTCATCACCTGCACACGTCCTTTCTGCATCCGTCTAGTTGGCTAGTCTTGGACCTGACTAGGGGCAACTCTTTATTACCTGATTGCAGTGGGTATCACACATGGTCTTGTCACTTGAAAAGTCCTGAAAAAAGACAAAAACATCATAAAAAAAAGACAAAAACATCATAAAAAGTCCTAAAAAAGACAAAAACATCATAAAATGTCCTGAAAAAGACCTAAAAATCAAAAAACATCCTGAAGAAAAACACAAAAAAGTCAAAATATCTCGAAAACACAAAAACATAGTCATTTCTTGACAATTTTGTTGAGTCAGTCAGTCTTAGTCATTTGTCTGAACTACATTGTCTCTGCGCATTTGCTACGTAGGCAAGGCTCAACTCTGATCCCCTGAGACATTAGGTCAGTCCTTTTAGGTTGTCAAAATAAAATCATGACTCAGTCTTTGGTCATCAAGACAAAGTCTTTGGTCGTGTCGAACTATGAGGTCTCTAAGTGTATGACATAGGAAAGGCCATCAATTGATTAGCCCCCGAGGCCACACTAGGTCAATCCATTAGGGTTCATTGCACTACACTGGCACACACATCAAATAATTTTCAAATCAAATAGACTTCTTATCAATCTTAAAAAAAGAAACCCTTCACATAAACTCTGACAAATCAGTCAAATCGTTGAATCATCAAACTCAGTCAAACTTAGTCAAAATCAGTCAAATCATCAAATCATAGTCATTCTTTAGATAAATATTTATGAAGGATGACCCCTGTCACTTATTTATTTCCTAGGATGTGTCCTTCTTAGGCATTGTCACCATCATTTGGTATTTTGAGGGATTCTCACGAAATTTGAGAGTTGCTCCCTTTGACATTAGTATTCATTCAGGATGTGTCCTTCATGAATTTGGCACCTTGACATCTTGGCATCAACGTTATTAAGGATGTATCCTTCTTGAACTTATCATCAATTTGGCATCTAGCCATCGGCAACCTTGACATCTTGACATCACAACACTTGACATTCATACATACTTGACAAACTTGACATTTCGACATCCAGAAACTTGGCAAACACTTGGCATTTAATTTTTCATCATCATGCTACTAGTTCCTCAAGGATGTCCTGATAACAGGATTTAGAGGAGCAATGGCGTATCATGATGATTTTTTTGTCTTGTCTTTTTAGTAGTCATGTTGCTAGTTCCTCAAGGATGTCCTGACAATAGGATTTAGAGGAGCAACAACGTTTCATGACTTGTCTTTATTGTCTTTATCAGTTTCTATCATGTGATGGTTTGACCTTGCACACCATTGATCTATGTCATATCATGGTGTTTGTTGGCCATTACAATAATCTTCCCAATGATGATTTAGAGCAATAACTGTTAGTTATATGTCAATTTGTTGAAGGATTTCATTGTACTAACATTTTCTTTTCTTTGTCTTGTCTCTCTTCTTCTGTCTTCTAATGATATCCTATGACATACAAAAATATACTTGCATACATAATCATATAGGAATTGCATTTCATTACACATTGGCATTTAGTTGAATTAATGAATAGTTGCATCCATACATTCATATATCGTAAAAAGTAAAAAATTAAACATGTCTTTGCATTTACTCACATAGAAGCACTACATGCCACATACATAGTATTGGCATACATTAATGCATCCATCATCATCATACGTAAGGCATTCATAGGAATCA
The DNA here is from genome assembly GCA_007258455.2 of Sequoia sempervirens. NCBI lineage: Eukaryota > Viridiplantae > Streptophyta > Pinopsida > Cupressales > Cupressaceae > Sequoia > Sequoia sempervirens. The sequence goes on along the minus strand of VDFB02261228.1, from coordinate 204,476 downwards.
AAACATTATCCATATCATCACATTCATAATTATTCATCATAGCATCATCATAACACATAAATAAATAATCATGGCATCACATCATAAATAATCATCATAGATGCATACATGACATGACATATAAAACAACATCATCATAGGAATCATAAATGCATAAATAATCACATCATCATGGCATTACATCATAAGTGATCATCAGATAAGCATACATCTAATGCATCATCACATAACATGAATCATATAGGCCGCATCCAAAACTGCATCATATATATATATATATATATAATCTCAAAAAAATATAATGTCACAGGATAAAGTCAAGAGATATCCCAAAAATGGAGCTCATAGGCTCGATAGTCAATACATAAAGTGTCATAACACAACTTCCTAAAACATAAATGTCAATAAAGTATGCATGTAAAATTCCCTTAAGAGGTGCTCTCCTCATCCCCTCGTGGAGAAGAGCGTGGTGACTGCTGACCTAAACTCGACAGTGGCATAACCTGTGAAGCCATGGCAACCTGTGTCTATGAGGCAAATGGTACTATCATTGAGGGAATCATCTGAACTGTAGTATGCATCTGGGATGACACTGGTGCCTGCATCTGAGAAGCCAATGGGTCTATCACTGGAGGAGGCTAGCTATGAGATGACCCGTGCTCTGACCCAGATGACCTGTGGCTATGACCTGATTTGTGACTCGAGGCATGTCTATGAGAATGGATAGACTTGTGCCTTGATGAATGGCCTGAGGAGGTAGATCCCCCTGCACTGCTTTGGATCTTGTTGTTGTTGCCACTCCTTGACCTACTACCACTTCCTATCCTCATCTGTGACCATGTCAAGGTAGGATCTCGCCTTTTGAGTGGTACCTCCTGCTCATATAATAATTTGTATCGTCCCATATGGGTACTCACCCTAGCTAGCTCTCTCGCCATATCTCCTGACGACCCGCACATAGCTCTGCAAAATTTGTACACCACCTGGCCGGATCCTACTAGCTGATCACTACTTGATCCCCCTCTACCCTAACCACCTCCAACTCTACCTGCAAATCCCTCACCTTTACAGTGCTCTCATCCAGCCTCCTCTAAAAATCTGCCACTCACTGATCCGTCATCGCATCATCTGCAGTGGTGGTCCCATGGGTATCTCATCATCTCCCTCTATCATTTGCCACCTTAGGAGCCGCTTCGCCTCATCTATAGCCTCATCATCATCAACCATCTCCTCATCATCCTCCACGTCCTCCTATCCCCTAACAACTCCCTCCTCTCTCGGCTCCATCTCCACCTCCATCTCCACCTCCTGCCAAACTCCATCTCTGGCAACCCCTCCTCCACCACATGCTCCTCTTATCTAGCCTCCTCCTCCACTACATGCTCCTCTTGTCTCCCCTCCTCATGCCTCAACTCCTCCTCTCTCCTCCTCAGCTGCCTTGGGGATCGGTACCAAGGGCACTCGGTCCACACGCTGTCTCACCCTCCTAGCCTACCTCCCACTATCTCTTCTTCTCCTCCTCCTCCCACCATATCCCCCATCATCTCCTTCATCTCCATCTCTCCCCCCACCCCTGCCTCCATCTCTCCCTCGGCCTCTACCTCTCCCCTTATCTCTAGCTCTGCCTCCTTGACCACCTCGCTGCACATGTGGTATGACTAATCTCCTATCAACGGGCGTCGGTCCATCTGGATCTGTCAAAGGGATTGCCCTATGAGTCTGCCACCATAAATCATAGTCTGTTGTGTTCCCTGGATCCATAACCCCTCCGCTCCATCTCCACTACTGGCTACTAGCCCATTAATCTGCCACTCAACGAATGACATTGATATCGGTGGACCCCATGCTGACTCTCTGGATGACTTGGCATACTCGGTTGTACCCATAGGAACACCCTACTGCTCGCTCAACTATTGTAGTACCCTCTAAGGCAGGTACATCTCAATAATCAACTAACTCTACATAGTCTGACCAATCAAGTATCTGAACTACCTACAAAAACTGAGGTGAACGGCCTCATCCTCCCATAGTCTACAGTCCCTGTATGGCCTCCAAATAAAGGATATCATGGTGTCAACCTGATGGTGCCACCAACCTATCTCACCAACTCAAGTCTGCTGCAAAGCACCCACATAATAATAAACATATAGCATGCCATCCACCAACTGTGGTCTCTGGATAGGCGGACAGAAAATAGTGACGTGCTCCCATGCCCAAATCATAAGGAGTGTCATCCCGCAACCAATACTCTGAGCTCTTCCGTAGGCAACCTCATGAAGTTGATGATATAACATCCCCAACAAGCAGGGTCCCTAGGCATACATGGTCTTGTCCCGTCTCATCCCAACAAGCACATCTCCCAAGCCAATAGGAAATACGTGTCCTCGGCGGTCAGGAATCAATACCCCCCAATTAGTGTCACTAATAGGGCATTGAATCGCACATGATGCTCCACCATGAACTCCCAACAGATCTCATATCCCTCAATCCCCAGTCCTACACCCTGATCATGATAATATGTTGTAAAAGTCTGATACCCATGTTGTGGATCATAACGATTCGCTCTCCTTATATCGAAAAACACAGGATCCGATACATATCCTCAAGGGTGACTGTAGCCTCCCCTGTTGGCAAATGGAAGGAGCAGCTCTCAAAATGCCACCTCTCACAAAGTGCAGTCAAAAGTCCCCTATTTGCCTAGATAATGGGCATATAGGTGACATAGTAGATTCCCAGTCGCATTAGTCACCGTCTCTCCCTCTCCCGCAACTGGTCCCAAAATCTATAGGTGGATGGCCTACTCTCTCGTGTATAAATGGGTACTAACTGTCTCTACACATGTCAAAACACGCATCAACACCTTATCAAAAATCATCATCATTTATCTAGCACAAAAGCATTTCAAAATTTGAAATTCAACAAAGTAAGCCTCAGTCAAAGTCAAAGTCAAATGCATCGCATTGACTTCATTTGCGTCACAATAGGGCGTTTGCATCACTCTGTACTTCAATTGCGTCTCGATTCGACGATTGCATCATTCTCGCTCGCGTTTGCATCTTAGTAGAGCACTTGCGTCGCGATTCTTGGCAATGTGTCACTCAATTCACATACGTCACTTGAGTCCGCGAATGCGTCACAACTTGTCAAATGTGGCATTACACCCCTCAATTACGACACAATTTTGCAAATACGTCTCGGTTGTTTGCAAATGTGTCACTTTATTGTCCTATCCTATCGACCCTTTGCGTTTGTGTTTGCATTGTGACACATCAAATGCATTGAACACGAATGTGAATGTGGCTTACACACATGCATATGCATTGCGACGGATTCGTTATTTGACCTAAAACCCTAAAAATGACAAAAAATAATGAAATTACAATGCAAGTTAGGTGTACGTATTGTTGGCTCTATGCCCTTTGGCCATCTGTAGGTCCACACAATCTCCCCACGGTGCTCGGTCACTAGAATCACCATCTTCACCAAAGTCCTCCTCACTCTGAGCTCTCAAATTTACAAAGGTTAAAAGTGAAAATGAATTGACTTTTACCCCATTTTCAACCTATTTATAGGGTCAAAATGGAAATTTTCAAACCTTTTATTACTGGAGGCTCTTTTGATCGACTTTGACCACCTTTTTGATTGACTTAAACTCTTCGAAATCCGAAACCGTGTGCACAATTGTCTTTTCGGTCATTAAACTGACTTATCAAGACACTTTCCAAATTTTTCTTTCGCTGGCCCAAAATTTAAAAATTTTCCTAAAGGGGCATAGATATTCCATACCTTCGTTGGGGCATGACTTTAACTTATTTTCTTTGTCACAACGCAACAAGCTACATTATGACAAAGAGGGGCAAAATGTAGACACCTAAAATTGACCTAGGCTTGCGACTCTTAATTTCTCCATATTTCTTCTAAAACATAATATTTGATTATATCCTTCTATCTAAATTCAACTATTAATTAAATAATTCTTAATTATTTAATTAATTCGTAGCTTTTATTCTTCTTGACTATTTAAATAAACAAATTACGTTTATTTTGTTTAAATATGTCACTAATGTCTAATATCCTCTTTAATTAAATAGATAATTAAATTTATTTAATTAATCCATTATTCCTTTTTGATTATTTAAATAAATAAATTTTATTCATTTATTTAAATACGTCTCTAATGCTAAAGGTCTTTTCATAATTAAATAAGTCTTCCATAATTTATTTAATTATTGGTCCACTTCTTCCATGATTAAATAATTAGAATTAAGTATTTAATTGTCCCATTTAATTCCTCCATTTTAAATAAAATTAGTTATTAAAATGGTCTCACATTGCTAACTTCCACTTCTTTTAGTAAATAATTCAAAATCAATTATTTACTGTCACATAACTCCACATTTTTGAGTTAATTTTTATTCAAAAATGGTAATTTTCTTCTATAAATCAAGTAATTTCTAAAATGATTTGATTTTCCAAATCTCTCTTTCTATCCAATCTTTATCTTCCTGTCACATTTATTTTCAACTGTCGATTTGATTTTCTCAAATTGCATCTTGGTCACTCATTTCAATTTTTTTCCCTAACCCTAATTATGGGTTGTCACACGCAATCTTGACCATTGAATTTAGGGTATTCATCAACTTTTAATCTTGGTCGTTTGTCCAAAATTGCATTTTCTATAAAATGCCAATTTTTCTCTCATTTTGGCACTTCTTAACACTTCATCTTTTGCATACTTGATCTCATGCTCTTTGAATCTTAGGCAATCTTGCATTCTTTTCACTTTGTCATACTCATATTTACACTTCACTTGGCTTAGTTTTGGTGCTTACTATTTGCATGATAGCATAGTATTGCATGTAGTCATTTCAAATCCTTCAACATTTGCTTTGTCATTGTCATAGTCATTAGATTGCTCACATCAAATCTGAGGGCAAATGCACATTTTCAGCAAATGGAGAAGGGCTATGGAGGTGATTCATTGAGGTTTTGAGGACTTTTTGGTATAATTGTTCTTGTTTTATGCATTTGCCTCCATTGTTCTTCATAATTAGCTAGGGTTTTATGTTTAAATATGCATGATTATAAGCTAACCCATAAAATTTCCTTAGTTGTACAAGGGGATTCATCATTCTTACTCAGTTTGCAACTGGTAACGATATGAGTACATACCGGTTTGGAGTCTTCCATTCCAAACTTCTTCAACATTTCTTTAACATACTTTGATTGTGAAATGAATATGCCTTTATTTGTTTGATTAATTTGTAGCCCAAGGAAGAAATTCATCTCCCCAAACATAGACATTTCAAACTCTTTTTGTATCTCTTCTACAAATTGCTTGCACATAGCTTCATTGCCTCCAAAAATTGTCATCAACATACACAACCACTATCAATATTTGATCTTTCTTAATATTAAAGGAAATGTTAATATCTATGGTGCCTTTATTGAATCCTTTCTATATCAAATCCTTTTCCAACCTTGCATACCAAGCTCTAAGAGCTTGCTTTGATCCATATAATGCCTTCTTCAATCTACAAACCATATTAGGTTTTTCTGATAACTGAAATCCTTTCAGTTGTTCCATTTAAACTTCTTCTTCCAATTCTCCATTCAAGAAAGCAGACTTTAAATTCCTTATGTGCTGTAAATGCCAAAAATATATGGTTTGCTTCCATTCTAGCCATCAGAGCAAATGAATCCTTAAATTATATTCCTTCTACTTGTGAGTAACCCTTACACACAAGCCTTACCTTGTTTCTTACCATTTCTCCATTCCCATTCAGCTTGTTTCTAAATACCCACTTAGTACCAATTATGTTCTTGTTTTTAGGTCTAGGAACAAGTTCCCAAATCTAATTCTTCTCAATCTACATAAGTTCTTCCATTTCCTTCATCCAATATTCATCTTTGCATGCCTCACTTACTATTTTAGGTTCAACTTTAGAAAGTAAACACAAATTTACCTTTTCTTCATCAGCTCTTCTTCTTGTCAACACACCTTTTCTTTTGTCTCCAATGATATTTTTTTTGGTAGTGACAGTGTTTGCCATTGATGTCAAAGGTTTCAAAGATGTGATAGTGCTTCAAGGTCAAAGGTGTCAAAGATATGATAGTTTGCTTCAGTGTTTGTTCATGCATGTTTGTTTCAAGGTACTTCATGGTTGTTTCAAGTGTTGGTAGATCGGGTTGATTCATTCAAAGCATCAAACTTTAAGTGTATTAAAGCAAGATTCAATAACATCAAGCATCATAGTAGTCAAAGCATCAAAGCAAGGTTCAATTGCATTCAAGACATTCAAGGTATTCAAGTTTGGTAAGGTACTTATTTTGATATTGATACTCAAGGTGCAGTATTCCGCATTACAAAATATCAAAGGTGTAAATTTCAGTATATGATAAAGAAAAAAACACAAAATTGCTTGATTATTCATGATGTGCTCATGCATGCTCATGTATTCAAAGGTTCATTTCATGGTGCATAACTTATTAAGGGTTTGTCATGGTTTAGGGTTTAATCTTTGGATAGTGTGGTTGCTTTAAAACCCTAAGTAATAGTCTTTGTGCAAGGATTATATTAAATATTCTTTTTGATGTATTTTGAGGTTGACTTATAATTACAAGTTAAAAGTCACTTAAGTGGCTAAACAAGGGTTTCAAATACATTGGGCAACTGACCTCTTAACCTTCCAAGCAAGTCACAATTTGTATTTAATTGTTTAAAGATAAAATCAAAGGTTGTAATTTAATTAGGTGTTTGGAGGTAGCTAAAGATCTAAGGTCAAGTTTCAAAGTTACAAATGGTTAGTTTACAAGCTTTTAATTCGACGGGCATAAGGGAATGATTTATTTTGTTTCAGCTATTTTTTATAGGTTTGATACCTATTTTAAGACAACAAGGAGATGGAATATGGAATGTTTCCAAGGCCTTTTGACTTCCAATGTGGAAGTGTCAAGAAAAAAATATGCTTTGATTTTTTTCATGTGTGTGGAGGACTGAGTTTTTTTATGAGATGAATTGGAAGATTGGACCTGTGAATGAAGGAAGATTTTAACTACAATGGTTTTGCTTGTAAATTGAACTTCATAAAGAAAAAATGAACAACTACAATATCATGACAATGATCAGATAATAAACAGAAAGTCAGCATGTTGGGAAGTTGAGCATAAAATATCTTCTTACATCTTTGAATGACAGTGTATTTGAAATTTTCCAATCTATCAAGGCTTCAACTAAGATTCACATTCTTTTTGGATGTCTTTTGGTGGTTGCATGCTTCGTAAGCCAACAGATAGAGAGTATGAAAGGTTGAATTCACTATATTGAACGTAGAGCATTTGTAGAATGTTTTTGAATTGAAAAATGTTGCATACAAAGGATGATTGTAATAAGATGATTGCAGAAACAATAAATTGGTTAGATTGAGTTGCATACATAGTTGGTTGAATTGAATTGTGTTGAAGTTTGATAGAGCAAGTAGATGTATTGGGTTGTTTGGAAAGATAATAATAGAGTATGACAACTGGATGATAGTATGCGACAGTATGTGAAATTGTTGAGTTGTTTTCCTTATCAAAATGAGGTTGTAAGGTTGTGGTAAGTGAATAAAAACTGTTGTGAAGCCTTGTTTATATAGTGGTATGAAGTCAAATGAAGTAACCCTCTGTACCTCTTTATTTTTCCTTTTTTAAGATTTTCCAAGTGAGGCATGTTGTTGCCAGTGAGGCATGGTGTAGCCAGTGAGGCTTATTGTATTTCCAGTGACGCATACAACTTGTAATCAGTGAAACTTTGCCAGTGAGGCTTAATGAAGTTTATCTTTAGAGTGGTTTTTCACCCTTCAGGGTTTTCCACTCATAAAAATTGTGTTATGCATCTTCTTAATGGTTAGTTTTTTTTACTTGATTGTATATCTTTGTTCAAGTGTTTGCATATTAGGTTTCAAGTGTCAATAGGTTTCTTTGCATAATACAAGCAACCTAAATTTTGAAATTTTGGTTTTTGCATTGAACCACTGATTCACCCCCTCTCAATGGTTTTGTACTCCAACAATTTTCTTTAGAATGATTTCTCTACACATACTTAGGGGTCTTAGGGTTCCTTTTCAGAGCTTCTTCCTCTTCATCCTATGCTTCCTATTCCTTATCTTTTTCTTCTTCTTCTCCTCCACAAGCAAGTTCATTTGATTCATATCCATCTATCACCACTAAATTCCTCAATTCTTCATCAATCTTGATGCTTGCACTTTCAACAATCCTTCTTAGCCTTTTGTTGTAACATCTATAAGCTTTTCCTTTAGTAGAATATCCAAGGAAGATTCCTTCATAAGACCTTGCATCAAACTTTCTTAAGTTTTCATCATCTCTTATGATATAGCATTTTCTTCCAAACACTATAAGGCACTTGACAGTAGGGATCCTTCCATACCACAACTCATAGGGAGTCTTTGTGATGTTATCTTTTTCTTGAGCTATATTAAGTATGTAAACAATAATATGAATTAATTCTCTCCATTAGAATTCCAATAGGTTAGCTTCCTTCATCATAGTCCTTGCAGCTTCTTGAACAATCATGTTTTTTCTTTCAACCACTCCATTTTGCTAAGGGGTCTTAGGGGCATACAAGTGCCTTTTATGCCATGATTCTCATAAAACATGTTAAATTAATTAGAGGTGAACTCTCCACCTCTTTTAGAACTCAAAAATTTGATCTTCAAATCCATTTCATTCTCAACCATAACTTTAAATGCTTTGAATCTATCTAGGGCTTCAGATTTCTCTCTAAGAAAAGTAACCCATGTCATTCTAGAATAATCATCAATCAAAAGCATGAAATACCTATCACCTTGAAGATTTCTCACTCTTGTAGGACCACAAAGGTCTGTAATTGCAACAATCTGGTAGAAGATTGTTCTTTTCCCTTGAAACTACTTCTTGTTTGCTTTCCAAATTGACAATCTCTGCAAACAACATTGATAGGCTTTGTAATCTTTGGAAAATCTCTCACTACTTAAACTAAATTGATTCTAACCAAGTTATCAAAATTGATGTGACAGATCCTCCCGTGTCATAACCAGCTATCATTAATCTAAGTTATAAAATAGTGACCATCAACACCCTTGGGCTGATAGATATTTCCATATATCCTCTTAGTAGCAATCACAGTTTCGGACCCTTTTCTGATCTCACATCCATCATCCTAAAACATAAGATTGTACCCTTTGCTACACATTTTTCCAACACTCAAGAGGTTATGCCTTAAACCTTTAACATAGTAAACATCTTCAGTATTATGCTTGCCATCAAAACTGATTGAACCTACTCCACAAATCTTGGCACATGAATCATCTCCAAATTTAACAATTCCTCCATCGATAAGTAGGAGATATTTTCCATAGTGTGTCAAATTATGATACTACTATCAAGATTCAACTGTGTAGTTTTACGAGTTAAACTCATTGACCCATGTTTCATAAGTAGTGTTTCACAAGAACATGTCTCTCATATTAATGAATGACCCATTTAGCACTCATTGCATCTAGGTGATGCTCATAGAGGTGCAACACTGGGCCTTCCCGAGAGGTCACCCATCCCAATACTCCTCCAACTCAAGCATGCTTAACCATGGATTTTTCCCCAAGGTTAAGCCCACTTAGCTTGCAACCCCATTTGAAAAACCTTTAGCAAGTGTTGTGCCTTATGAACCATTCATTATAGAGCCCCTTTAGCTCATTAATTGATAAGTAGGAGGTATTTTCCACATGTCAAATTGTGATATTGCTATTAGGATTCAATTGTGTAGTTTTACGAGTCAAAATCATTGACCCATATTTCATTAGTGCTTCACAAGAACCCATCTCTCATGATAATGAATGGTAGACTTAGCACTCATTGCATCTAAGTGATGCTCACAAAGGTGATGCATTGGGCCTTCCTGGGAGGTCACCCATCCCAGTACTACTCCAGCTCAAGCGCACTTAACCATGGAGTTTTCCCCAAGGTTAAGCCCACTTAGCTTGCAACCCATTTTCAAAACCTTCACCAAAGGGGTTCTATAATGAATGGTTCATAAGGCACAACACTTGATGAAGGTTTTTCAAATTGGGTTGCAAGCTAAGTGGGCTTAACCTTGGGGAAAACACCATGGTTAAGCGTGCTTGAGCTGGAGTAGTACTAGGATAGGTGACCTCCCGGGAATGCCCAATGCTTCACCTCTATGAGAATCACCTAGATGCAATGAGTGCTAAGTGGACCATTAATTATCATGAGATATGGGTTCTTGTGAACCACTACTTATGAAACATGGGTCAATGAGTTTGACTCATAAAACTACACAGTTGAATCTTGATAGCAATATCACAATTTGACATGCTATGGAAAATACCTCCTACTTATCAATTGATGAGCTAAAGGGGCTCTATAATGAATGGTTCATAAGGCACAACACTTGCTGAAGGTTTTGCAAATGGGGTTGCAAGCTAAGTGGGCTTAACCTTGGGGAATACTCCATGGTTAAGCGCACTTGAGCTGGAGCAGTATTGGGATGGGTGACCTCCCGGGAAGGCCTAGTGCTTCACCTTTATGAGCATCACCTACATGCAATGAGTGCTAAGTGGACCATTCATTATCATGAGAGATGGGTTCTTGTGAACCACTACTTATGAAACATGGGTCAATGAGTTTGACTTGTAAAACTACATGGTTGAATCTTGATAGCAATATCACAATTTGACATGATGTGGAAAATACCTCCTACTTATCAATTGATGAGCTAAAGGGGCTCTATAATGAATGGTTCATAAGGCCCACACTTGCTGAAGGTTTTGTAAATGGGGTTGTAAGCTAAGTGGGCTTAACCTTGGGGAAAACTCCATGGTTAAGCATGCTTGAGCTAGAGTAGTATAGGGATGGGTGACCTCCTGGAAAGGCCCAGTGCTTCACCTCTGTGAGTATCACCTAGATTCAATGAGTGCTAAGTGGACCATTCATTATCATGAGGGATAGGTTCTTGTGAACCACTACTTATGAAACATGGGTTAATGAGTTTGACTCGTAAAATTACACGGTTGAATCTTGATAGAAATATCACAAGTCCTCCATCATATTTTCAAGTTTAACAAACTTACTCTTGTCTCGGTCATATGATTTGAGAAACCATTGTTAATAACCCAATAGTTCTTATTCTATCTAATATGAAAAGTAGATACCAAAGTACCTCCAATCTTAGCCTTTTTCTTCGGAGCACTTTCCTTCACACAACTTTTAGAGTTACCAGAAACAAATTCATCTTTTAATTCCAAGAAAAAACATTCATTATCATCAACATCTCCATAATTGGCTTCATCATCAGAAATAACATCTTCTTTAACATAATAGATTTTCTTTATCTTTCCTTTGTTCTCCTTGTTCTTATTGTTCACAACTTTGTTTGGATATCTTAAATCATAGTGACCTATTTGTCCACAACTGAAACATTTGAAAGGTAATTTACCTTTGTACTTGGTTCCCTTTTTCATCCTTCTTACAAAGTTAGCTTTGATATCATCAAGATCATCTCCATTTGAATCTTCAAATTTTTTTATTTTCCAGCCTTGAAAGCAATCTCCACTTTTGCACCTTTATTTGGACCATTTTTCTCATTTCAAATGTAGTTAGTGTGCTATACAATTGATCTCTAGTGTAAGTATTAAAATTTTTCACTTCCTCGATAGTAGAAACCTTTTCACCATAAGGATCGAGAAGATTTTTGAGAATTTTCTTTACCACTTTGGGTTCTTTGACTTTTGTGCCAAGACCTCTCATTGCACTAACAAGTTCATCAACCCTCAACATGCAACTTGTAATTGTTTCATCTTAAAACATTCACAAGTTCTCAAATTGTGTCTTTAGATTCTGCATCTTAGCTTGTTTAACCTTATCATCTCCTTCATAAATACTTTCTAGCTTATACCAAACTTCTTTAGTAGTTTTCAAATCCATCACTTTCACTAATTTAGAATTTGCAAGACTACTCAAAAGGACAAACCTTTCTTTACCATTTATTTCATAGGCCTTGATTTCATCACTTGTGCTTGATCCATTTGTAGGTATGGTATATGTAGTCTTCACTACCTGTGCAACATCAAATCCAAGGTAAACCAAATAGCCTTCCATTTTAACCTTCTAGAATGCATAGTCTATGCCATCAAACATAGGGATCTCCTTCTTGTTCACCATCTTGGATCTACCTCAAGCGATCAAGCTTTTCTCCAAGAAAACTTTCTCTGATACCAATTTTTGAATGAACAAGACAACTGAGAGGTGGTGAATCAATTGTATCCAATTAAAATATCAAAACCCTCAATAGTAATCAGATCCACATGCATTCATTAAACCCTTAATTTGTTATAATGTTTAAACATGAAATAAAGATAATAGAATCTAAAAAAAAAACACCATACACAAGAGAACACCAAATTTACATGGAAAGACCTAGGAGGTAAAAACCACGGTGAGGATTATCTCACAATATAAGTAATTGCAAAACTATTACAAAAAGGCTCACTTCGAGAATAGGACACACTGTCCAGAAGGGCTCACAACTTGGGCTCATTGTTGGAATAAAAAGAAGAAAGAAGATAGAATGTTACACAAAGAAAATAATCTAAATACAACAAAGAATCCACCAAAATATCTCCAACAACACTCGTATCTCTCAAGAGATCAAGATACCTTTAGCTCACTGCATTCAACAATATTTCATTATAGATCACACTACATTTTTCATCTCTACACTTAATTTTGTATCACAACTCTCAACTCTATTCCACACTCCATCTCAAATAAACTCACCTTGCATTTATACCATCCATAACTTGAAAAGCATCTTCAAGTTGGCTACACACACCTTACACTTTACAAAATTAAAAATAGGTTGGCACTAAGCATTCCCATGGTGGATAGGAACGAAAGTGGACCAATACCAAACTTAATTGGGAACCAAATCAGCACTCACACACCATGCTACTCTTTCATCAATACTTAAACATATTCGAATGTAGTGTAAACACTAGGTCAGCCATTACCCATACAAACACCATTAAACTTTAAAGTACACAGTTCCTCAAATACAAGGGCGACTTGAAAACCACACACCATGCTTCTAATAATCTAGAATAATCCACAAACCACCTTAGATCCAACAAATTCTTTGCACCAACTCACACCTTCAGAATGCAAAATCCTAGTACACTTAAACTACATTTCCAAACACTGTAACTCTAAAAACCATCTTCCAGAGTGTAAAACCTCAACCCCACTTGAATGAGGTAAGATATCAACACCATAAACTCACCTTCAAAAGTACAAGTTCTAAAGCACAATTGTAGAGAAACACGAAGAAAAAACATTTCTCCCAGGCACCTCTGTAAGCAACACTGTAAATCTAGTTCACACACTGGTGAACACAACTTCTTCTACACATCAATCCAAAAGCCCAAATTCTGGATATAGAAAATATGAACACCTCTAACCAACATATCCAAACCACACAAGGAAATTTTCTACCTAGAAGAAATGTGGAGCAAAACCAAAAAACCTCTGCAACACCATGTTTCCTCTTTTTATTAATTTTCTCAATATCCTCAACATCTTTATCACCACCATAACCATAACCAGAAGCCTATCAAAGCAACACCATAGGTTAACACTAGTAACTTAATTGATGACAACATAATGCAACTAATCAAAGCAACAATCTCTCTCAACCACTACACAATTGACACCAATGACAACACAAGCTTGTTGACATCAATGAAAAAACCTTCATACTTGCAACACAAAACAAATCTCAAGGTAGATGACTATTTTTGCAAGGGAGAGGACCATCCAACAGTGGGAGAGGACATCAAAATTATCAAGAAGTGAGCACATCCCAAAAAATCCCACAAGACAATAGAGGAAGAAGAGATTTTTTAAGAGGAAGGGGAGATTACTCTCATGAGAGAGGGTCATTTGGAAGAGGTAGAGGAAGAGGTATTAGTGGTACATGTTTCCAATGTGGAGAAATAGGCCATCGGGAAATTGAATGCCATCAAATCCAACATGATGGATGAAAGGGAAAAGAGACAATAGTGCATGTAGCACAAACTGAAAATAATAGGGTGACTTCACCAAGGTGCCCAGGAGAGGATCCCAAGGATGGAGAATTGTTGACATTGCAAAGAATTTTGTTGAATCTAGAAAAAGAAAAATCAAAATCAATCCAAAGGAGAAATTTGTTTAGAACACATTTAAAGGTGGATGGAAAGTGTTGCAAGGTCATTGTCGACAATGGTAGCATCGAGAATATAGTCCCTAAAGAGATGGTGGACAAGTTGAAGTTGAAAAGGATCAAACATCCCAACCCATATCAAGTTTCATGGTTGCAAAAGTAGCATCAATTGTTGGTGAATGAACAATGTTTGGTGAGTTTTCAAATTGGAAACTATAAAGATGAGACCATGTGTGATGTGATGCCAATAGATGCATGTGATGTTCTTTTTGGAAGACTATGGCAATATGATAAGAAAGTTGTTCACGATGGCAAGTTGAATACATATACCATCAAAAAGAATGGAAAGGAATATGTTTTAAATCCTTTGAAGGATATGGAATAAGAGAGTGAAGGAAAACCAAAGGCATGTTTGGTGAATGGAAAATAGTTCATGAAGGAGCTGAAAAGGAAAAGGTATGTTTTTCAATTATGCCAAAGCTTGTAGCAGCCAAAGCCAAAGAGAAAAGTGAAGAGTTGCCAAAGGAAGTTCAAAAAATTATAGATGAATATGTAGATATATTATTAGAGGAGCTACCCAATGGATTTACACCAATAAGAGATGTAAGTCAATGTATGGATTTGATTCTTGGTGCAAGTTTACCTAACAAAGCACCATATAGGATGATATCAATGGAGAATGAAGAAACCAATAAACAAGTGCAAGAGTTGTTGCATAAGGGGCTAATTAGAGAGAGCTTGAGTCCATGTGTTGTTCCAATAGTGTTTTCACTATAGAAATATAGAGAATGGTAGATGTGTACAGACTCTAGAACTATAAATAAGATCATAATCAAATACCAGTTTCTATTGCCACAAATGGATGATATGATGGAATGTTTGAGTCTGGCTAAATACTTCTCAAAAATATATTTGAAGAGTGGCTATCATCAAATAAGAATAAGAGAGGGAGATGAATGGAAGACCACTTTCAAAACCAATAATGGATTGTATGAGTGGTTGGTGATGCCTTTTGGGTTGACAAACACTCCAAGAACATTCATGAGGTTGATGAATGAAATCTTGAAGATATATCTTGGCAAGTTTGTAATTCTATATTTGGATGACATTCTTAGACAAAAGAAGAACATTTACAACATATTAGATTGGTTTTACAAAGGCTAAAAGAAGAGAATTTGTTGGTCAATTTGAAAAAGTGTAGTTTCATGAAGGAAGAATTGTTGCATTTGGGGTTTGTAGTTTCCAGCAGTGGTATGAAAATAGACCCAAAAAAAGTAAAAGTTATCATTGATTGGCCTTCACCAAAGGGTATGTTTGAAGAAAGAAGCTTTCATGGGTTGGAAATTTTCTATAGAAATTTCATTCAAAATTTTAGTGGTATTTGTGCACCGATTACATAAACAATGAAAGGTAATCAGAAGGAGTTTGTGTGGATAGCTAGAGCAGAGAAGAGTTTTGATATATTAAAGGAAAAGGTAAAAGAGAAAACCATATTAGCACTTCTAGATTTTGGAAAAGTGTTCCAAGTAGATTGGGATGCAAGTGGGATAGTGATAGGAGGTGTTTTAAGTTAAGAGGGAAAAAAAATAGCTCACTTAAGTGAGAAGTTAAATAAGGTAAAAAGGAAGTACTCCATGTATGATCAAGAGTTCTATCCAATTGTGTAAGCACTCAAGAAGTGGAGACATTGTTTTCTACCAAAGGAGTTTGTGTTGTACACTGATCATCATGCATTGTAATACATTAATAACCAAGGTAAATTAAGTAAAAAGTATGTGAAATGGGTTGAGTTTCTTTAAAGTTTTTTTTTTTTGAAACATAGGAGTGGAAAATCAAATAGATTTGATGATGCATTAAGTAGGATATGTTTAATGTTGTTGAATGACCTAAGAGTAAGTGTTGCTGGTTTTAATTCCATGGAAGAGTTGTATGAATAATATGTAGACTTTAGAGAAGCTTGGAAAACGTGTAAGAACCCAATAGGGGTGGATAGAACTCCATAGTTGGAGTATTTTATTCAAAAGAACTTGTTCAAAGAGAAGAGGTTGTGCATACTGCAAGTATCTGTAAGAGAGGGGGACCACCACGTACAAGACCCCAAGTCACAGAGGGTCAAGACACAAGAGGTTGCCCTAACTTACCTCAGCTAAGTGTAATGTGAGGGAATGTGAGGCAAACGTAACGAGGACCATGAGGCCACTCAATTACTCTGCAGACCCAAAACACAGGGAGAGGCTAGGAAAGCCAGTTTCTAGGTCTAATACTACATCTCAAAAGTGTGTTGTCATTCGTACGGCCAGACAATAGTGGAGATGAGGTCAAACCAGTAAAACAAGCTAACGACCCAGTGGACTAACTAAAGGGCCAGAATGATGTGATTAAATAAATGAAGTACTCTCTAATATTATAAAGAAAATATGCAAGAGTGAAGAGAACAAGGAGAATCTCACCAAGAAATTTGTTAGCCAGCTAACCCCTCGAAGAGCACGTACTCCTACACACAACAAGAAAGGGAAAATGTTGGGTGGTTGTATAGGGCCCTTCCTTAGTTAGACCCCCATTTAGGTGTTTCCACCTCCACAGACAACCAAGGAAACAAGATAAAGGAAATAATATAGTAAAGAGCAAAGAAGCACTACAAAATAGTGTTATGCTACTCAACCAAGTGAGAGAGGAGAGGAGAGGGAAGCTTACCACCTCCACCAAGAGCACTCAAGGCTACTTGGGGGAGAAAATGAGAGTACTCAAGCCTCTGCTGCAATGGTGTGGTCCCAAACTTGCTTTACCGAAGTGATGGAGTGTGGCTTTAGTTGCAATGGAATGCTTGAATGCTTGGAGTGAGTGAAAGTGAGGTTGAAAGTGAATGTGAGAGTGTAAGAATGGAAGTTTGAAGTGGTGAAGTGTTCAATTGAATGCTTAGAAGCCTCAAAGGTATGTTGGAGGGATGAATTTGAAGAAAGAGTGGAAGAAAATGACCATATTCAGGTCGATTGGCCAAAGGGGGTGTTGCAACTTCACCTCCAATGAGAAGTGTAACGCTTCTGTAGGTTTAGCCACATGAATTTTCTAGGGATGTAAGTGCATTGCACAAGCGTCCCCAATGAAAACACCTCCACCAACACTCAAAATAGGTGCCAAGTGGGATGCAAGAAGCGGGCTTAGGTGGAATTAAGCCTCTGAACTTGGTTTTCTAAGGTGGATAAAGGAAAAAAGGGGATTTGCACATGGAGTGCAAATTCATTCTTATACATTTTACCCCCACTTTAGCGAGCACAGATACTAATGAGTGCTCGGTAAAGTAGATCAAGAAAGAGAAGGGCTAGAAACGTATACCTGAACTGTCGAGGAAGTAGATCGTGATTTGATGAACCTAAAGGTGCAGGGAAAGCAAAAGACTCCATAGCTGCTCGAGACTATGAAGTTGGAAAAAAAAAGCGTCTTACAAGCACGCAAACCTGCAAGGAGGCAACCCCCAAGATCTCTCACATGACGGAAGCCCCATGAAGTAAGTGCCTTACAAGCCCACAGACCTGCAAGGAAGGTATCCCCCAAAAGCTCTAGCATGGAGGGGACCTAGAGGAAGCACCCTACAGGCTCTTAGTCCCATAGGGAAGGTATTCTCCATGAACTCAAGCATGAAGAACACCCAAAGAAGCACCCTATAGGCTCTTAGTCCCATAGGGAAGGTATTCTCCATGAACTCAAGCATGAAGAACACCCAAGGAAGCGTACTCCGCAGAGTCAAGAAGCGGTCATATAGGCAAGTAGGCAGACAGTCACACAGACTGTCGATGATTTGGAAGTCTTTCAAAGGGGTCCCTCGGGAACCCTTCAAAAGGAGAGGGGTCCACTCAAGGGACACATTGTTTGAAAGGTGAGGTCTAGTCAGGATGCCCCCAAGCTAGACATGAAGATATGAAATAGGTCTAGTAAGGCTACCCCTGAGCTAGACGTGAAGAGGGGAATGGAATAAGTCTAGTCGAGCTTCCCCCAGGATAGACGTGAAGAAATCCATTTGAGGTAAATACTTTAAAAGAAGGGTCCCTTGGGAACCCGTCGTGAAAAGGGGTCCACTCAAGGGACACACAATTCGAAAGCATATATTCTTCTCTTCTTAGAACAATCCATCATCAAGGAATCCTTTTGAAAGATGTTCACTTCATCAAGGAATTTGAAAGGAAGAATATTCCCTCATGCGCGGGGAAGATTAAAGTCATTCCCTCTTCTAAGGAAGGTCCTCAAGTCCTCTCTTTACGAACCCATTATGAAGGAAACACATCCCATTAGGGTTCCAAGTTGAGAATGTGATTCCCAAGAAAAGTTTGTGGAGACTTTCGAGAAAAGATTCATTGACAACGAATAAGTTTTTTGAAAATCAAAATGTTAAAGAGAGGGCATTGTCACACATGAAAGGGTCAACTCAAGCAAAGAAGAGAGAAAAAAAAATATAGAAAAATATAAACAAAGGTCACAGGGGGATCTGGTTTAGCAGGGTCAGATTTGTCTGAGCTCATAATAATAGGTAACTGCAACGCAAGGCGAAAGATCATCAATCCCCAACCAGATCAGGAAGAATGCACGGAAAATAAAGTAAAAATAAAAAATTGGGTCAACATGGAAGGGAAGCCTAAATGCTCCCAACACTTTGTATCATCCCCAATTTACTGAAAATCAAGCAAAAACATGGAAGAATGATGATACAAATAGAAGAAGGTTTATGACATAAAATCACGCCTGTATCCAAGCACCAACAAGGGTGACGAGGGTCATCCAGGCACACATAGCATTAGTACGGGAGAACACATCACATAGCACACACACAAGATCAAGAAAGGGGCCTCCTCCTAACATTGATTAGCCAAGAGGTCGTCTGCTTCCCAATCTAAATCCTCATAAGGAGAAGGAGGAAGAGCTTGCAATGGTGGGATGTTAAGAGGAGGAGCATTTGGCCCTCCCACAAAAAGGGACAAGGAAGAGGGCCCCTTGAGGTCCTCTCCATCAAGCTCTTGTGGAGTCAAGGTTAGTGATTTTGTGAAGATCACTGATAAGGCTAGAACTTTATCCACAAAATTAAACATGCACCCCATAGGGGATCCATGTCTAGCTTCAATAGATGGGATAGACTGTGCTTGAGATTCACCACTAAGCTCGCCGAGTGACTTGAGAGCAGTGACGAACTTAGGGGAAGTCAGGACTGGTTCCGTCACTAGGATAGAACAAGTCAACATAGAACCACCTTGTGAAGAAGGTGGGTTCCTCTTACGTCCTTCATTGTCAGAAGGACCATCCTTCACCTCCTATTTCATCGAAGGAAATGAACTCCCCATGGACGAGTCTAGAGGGGCAAAGGAAGAAGGGGAGAGAACTGCAACAGACATAGCCGAGGTATTAACCATGTCCACATGCTTCGAGAAAGGTTGGATATCCGGAATGGACATCAATAAAGTCAGCTCCACCGAAGGAGCAATGAACACCTATACCTATTTAGGGTTAGGCGCATTTGTACTCACAACGGAAGCTGGGAGTAGTATAGGACCAAACTAGAGGGAAGTAGAAGGAAGGGAGGAAGAAGATGTTGCAGGAGGCCCTGAAGCAAGGGCAATCATTTCTTCCTCCTTCCTTTGCGAGGTGGCCTGCTCATCCAAGAGAGCCTTTTGTCGGTGCTTGTGTTTGTGTGCAAGGCAGTTTCTATGACTCTTTGAGTTAGAGGCTGGGATTTGTGAAGGGACAGAAGGTTCCTGCTCAACCATGGGAACACCCACCTCAATTGTTTTCGGCAGAGGGACAAGTTCCTAGATGGGAGGAGGAGGAACAGGCTACAGAGCGATAGGAGGAGTCGACTCAAGAGCCTCAGCAACAGGCCTCTTTCCGCTCACTACCTTAGAAGTACGAGCAGTAGGAGACTGCGGATTGAACTCTCAATGAGAACATTCCTTTCTATCGTATAAATAATACCATGGACTAGGGTATTCATTAGGGAGGTCCATGATCCTGAGCTTGGGCCTGCTCCAAGGAAGAATCACCAGACTTAGTGGGTAGCCACCAGGCTAACTCATCCAATACTCTTCCCAAGAAGGGGGAGAGGACGGGGTAGACCAAGAGGAGGTAGCCTTCTCTTTACCTTTATGGGAAGCAGAGGGAGTTAGTGTAAACTTCTCTTTCCCTTTCGAGGAAGGAAGAGTAGTCGATGCAGGCTTCTCCTTCTCTTCTTGGGAAGAGGAGGCAACCGATTGTTCTATCACAGGAAGGGTCATCTTTAGCTCCCCTTTGCCCCCGGTTTTATATTTCACATAGTTCTTGTAAAGTAGGTTTGTTCTTGGAGGAAGCAAACCAACTAGGGAGGGCCAAAAGTGATCCAGCGAGTATCCACCATGGGACACCAAGGGCTAGTATCCAATGTCATGCACTACATGCACAACACCCTCATGGGAGAACTTTAAAAAATTGTGAATAACGGAGGTGATCCCATTCATGGAGGCAAGCCAGGGTATGCCTAGCTTCAACTTGAATAGATCCAACTCTGGGATAACATCAAAGACTGTGTTGACAGCCCTAGGTCCAACTAGGATGGACAAAGTGATCAAGCCATAAGGCTTAAGGTACATACCATCATGTGTACGGATGGTAGATTTCATTTCTCCATATTTTTCCATTTGTAATGAATTCAATACTAATGTCTCCTTGATGATAACATTCACATGACTCACAGGGTCTATCAAGACTCCTATCAAAATGTTACCATTGACACAAGCGGGAATGTAGAGAGGCGAAGGTTTGTTGTTTAAGGGTAAATCCTGTGATGTAAACGTAATGTCTAGAGAACCAGGTGTGGGTGGAGCAGTGGAAGTTACCATTACCATATTGACATAGGCCTCAGGTTGGGTAACATAATCAATAAGATCAATAATCATGTTAGCAAAGTGTGACAGAAACAGATCCGTGTATATCTGCAATTCACTATTAGCTTTTTCCACCAATTTGTTAGCATTTTGTTTATTCCCATCGAGACAAATGGTACCGTCCTCGATGTGGTCTTGTATTTCATGACACAACCACATACAGTGTTCGGTATCATGTCCATTAACATGATGGTATTGACAATAAGTGCTCCCATCATACCAATTAGGGTAGGGTTCTTTAACAGGCTTAGGGGTCGACAAAGTTATGATCTTATCCTTCAACAGTTTTTGTAAGATGGAAGTATAAGATTCAAATAACTTTGTGAATTTTCGGTTGCGTTTGAGGCCATTGTCATCAGCAGTGGCTACTACATTTGCAATGGCATTACCTTTCCCAGAGATTGATACAATGGATTTCCCCTCAGAACGGGAGCGTGAGGAGGATCCCCCAAACTGAAAAATTGTTTGTTGGTACTCTCGTAAGGCTGTACACAAATGCATGAAAGAAGGGTATTTCATAAGGGAAAACTTCTCTTGCCAAGTCCTTTATAAGTTTCCTATGAATACCTTCTATAGGTTAGAATTAGGTAGTTGATATGAGATTTGTGATAGGAGTGCTTGGTAATGGGCTATGAAGTTAGTGATATTTTCATTATCCCCTTGTTTACATCAGACAAGATCCGAAAAGGTCATCTTCGGCCCGATGTTCACTTGGAATTGTCTCAGGAATTGGTTTACTAGTTGATCAAATGAGAAAATAGAGTTTTCGGGCAAGGAACAATACCACTCAAGCATTGTGTCCTTGAGGGATCAGGGAAACAGTTTAGCCATTAGTGCATTGCGATGGAAGAAGTCGGTGCACAGGGCGTTAAAGGTAGACACGTGTGTCTATGGATCTCCCTTACCACCATAATTCTCAAATTTAGGGATCTCCATTCCTTATGGGAAAGGAGTGTTCAAGATAGCAACAAAAAATGGGCTATGTTGGAAGAAAGGCTAGAAGATAGGCTCAACAGAGGCTTGGGAAAGGCTCACCAATTGGCTCTACATCTTACCCATATTCTGAAGAAGAGTATTCAAAATAGGGTCATTAGAAGATAGAGGGCCAAATGGACCTCCTCTAGAACCACTGCCAAGGACTCCTCCAAAGAAACCACAGGTGTGACCTCTGTCGGAACCACCACCAGAGCCACTGCCACCAGTAGGGCCTCTGCTGGAACCACCACCATGACCTCCACCGGAGCCACCTCCACCAGCATCACCTCCGCTACCGAATCCACCACCATTACCAAATCCCCCACCACTCATCCCACCGAAGCCTCTACCATTAGAGGTGATAGGATGGGTGAAGCTAAAGCCCAGGAGGACTATGTTAACATTGATAGTTTTGGGTTGTTCAAAGGCCAAAGGGATACTAATAGAAGGTACTGTGTCAACCATATAGACAGATGTGGGAGGCATCGATACTCCCAACTGTCCTTCACGCTCTTCGAAAGTGACTCCTTGTGCAAAGCTAGGCTTATTTGAAGGAGCACAGGCTTCGGCGAGACCAAGGAGGCTAGTTAGAAGTTTAATACTTGTTCGATCTTTACTCATCATATGCCTTAATTCATTGACAACCCGAGTGGCTCTAGCCATCTTCGAATTTCTTTCCAAGTGGTTTTCTAAGTTGCCTAATCCCCTAGCAAGAGTGGCAACGTATTCTGTAGGGATTTGAATGACCTCATACTCATCCACCAATGATGACGTGGGAGACGTAGGGGGGGTGGGAATGTGATTGGTTTCGTCAGCGAACCCCATCTCATTCCTTGACAATTGCTCCTACGCAACCAAACTAATGGTAGGAGCAGAGAAGAGACCCGTAGAGAGACCAATCGAGACCTTTGTCCTATCCATTGGGAGGTGTCGTACACTTCTCCTAATGATATACCCATAAGTTTTGGATTGGGTTGTTATGCTCATAAACCTTCACAACACTCAAGAGCACAACAATCACAGAGTACCCAAGGGAAGCTTCAACACCAATGGATGTATAGACGTTGGTTCACGTCGGGTTCACCAAAAATGTAAGAGAGGGGGGCCACTGTGTGCAAGACCCCAGGTCACAGGAGGGTCAAGACGTGAGAGGCTTCCCTACCTTACCTCAACTAAGTGTAATGTGAGGGAATGTGAGGCAAAATTAATGAGGACCGTGAGGCCACTCAGTTACTCTGCAGACCCGAAACACAGGGAGAGGCTAGGTGAGCCAATTTATAGGTCTAACACTACGTCTCAGAAAGCTCTCTATCTGAGGACAGAAGCATGGTATCTAGACTTCAGCACGACACCCTGGTATCTCAAAAGTGTGATGTCATATGTACGGCTAGACAACAGTGGAGACGAGGCGAAACTAGATGAGGTCAAACTAGTAAAACAAGCTAATGGCCCAACAAAATAACTAAAGGGCTAGAATGATGTGATTAAATAAATGAAGTACTCTCTAATATTATAAAGAAAATATGCAAGAGTGAAGAGAACAAGGAGAATCTCACCAAGAAATTCATTCGCTAGCTGACCCCTTGAAGAGCACGTACTCCTACACACAACAAGAAAGGGAAAATTTTGGGTGGTTGTATAGGGGCCTACCTCAGTCAGACCCCTGTTTAGGTGTTTCCACCTCCACGGATAGCCAACAAAATGAGATAAAGGAAATAATATAATAAAGAGAAAAGAAGCACTACAAAACAATTTTATGCTACTCAACCAAGTGATAGAGGAGAGGAGAGGGAAGCTTACCACCTCCACCAAGAGCACTCAAGGCTACTTGGGGGAGAAAATGAGAGTACTTGAGCCTCTGTTGCAATGGTGTGGTTCCAAAATTGCTCTACTGAAGTGATGGAGTGTGGCTTTAGCTGCAATGGAATGCTTGAATGCTTGGAGTGAGTGAAAGTGACGTTGAAAGTGAATGTAAGAGTGTAAGAATGGAAGCTTGAAGTGGTGAAGAGTTCAACTGAATGCTTAGAAGCCTCAAAGGTATGTTGAAGGGATGAATTTGAAGAAAGAGTGGAAGAAAATGGCCATATTTGGGTTGGTCGACCAAAGGGGGCGTTACAACTTCACCTGTAATGAGAAGTGTAATGCCTCTGCAGGCCAGGACGTAAGTTTCCAAGCGGATGTCTGTGCACTGTGCAGGCATCCCCGACAAAATCGCCTCCACCGATACTCAAAACAGGCACCAAGTGGGATGCAAGTTGTAGGCTTAGGTGGAATTAAGCCTTTTAACTTGGTTTTCTAAGGTGGATAAAGGAAAAAAGGGGATTTGCACATGGGGTGCAAATTCACTCTTATACAGTATCAATGAGGGAGAACTTGATTAGGGTAAAACATGGTGGAGGTTTAAGTGGGAATTTTGGAGTGGATAAGATATTAGCACAACTGAGAGAGAGTTATTATTGGTCAAGGATGAGTGTAAATGTAAAAATAATGGTGCAAGGTTGTTGAATATGCCAACATGCCAAAGGGGTGAGACAAAAAACAAGATTGTACCATCCATACCTATACTAGAAAGGCAATGAGAATGCATTATTATAGATTTTTTTTTGGGGTTGCCATGAACACAAAGAGGTAGTAATTTAATTTTTGTTGTGGTGGATATATTTTCTAAGATGGTTCATTTCATACCTTGTCAAAAGTGTAATGATGCTTCCCACATAGCAATTGTTTTTTCAAAGAGGTAGTTTGGTTGCATGGTTTTCCAAACAATATTGTTTCATATTGAGACACTAAGTTTGTTGGCCATTTTTATGTACTTGAAGAAAATGAGAACACAATTGGGGTATAATTTAGCTTATCATCCTCAAACTGATGATCAAACCAAGGTTGTCAATCAAAGTCTGGGTAATTTGTTGAGGTGTTTGGTAGGTGACAAACCTAATAAGTGGGATTTTATATTGGCATAGGCAAAAATTTCTTATAATAATTTAGTCAATATGAGTGCTAGAAGGAGTCCAATTTAGATTGTGTATGGATATAGTCTTCATGGGTTTGATGAGTTAAGTGATAGTATAGATTTGGGAAGAAAGAGTGTAGTTGTAGAGGATTTTGTGGAATATATTTGTGATTTGCACAAAGAGGTGAAGGAGAATTTGGAGAGGATTGTTATCAAATATAAGGAGTATGTTGATGCACATAGGAGAGCACGAGAATTTCAGGTTGGTGACTTGGTGATGACTCATTTTAGGAAAGAAAGGTTCCCACAAGGAATGTATAATAATTTGAAGTGGAAAAAGATAGGCCCATATAAGATTGTGTGAAAGTTTTCATCAAATACATATGAGATTGAGCTTCCAATTGGGCATTGATATTTCCACAATATTTAATGTTGCTAATTTATATTTATATCATGAAGAGGAAACCTTGGTTCCTCTCACTCACAAGATGTACTCGAATGGATACATAAATTGTCAAAGAAGAGGTTTGAGGAAGTGGGTCAAATCATCGATTCATGTATTGTGAAGAGGACAAGGGGGAAGGAATATTGGGAATATTTGGTCCATTGGAAGAACCATGTAGTTGATGATGCTTCTTGGTTTAACGCTTTAGAATTGGTGAAATTAAGGATTCTAATTTTGACTTTTCCAAAATATTCATGTGTTGCATTCTCATGGAACATTTCCCTTACCCGATATGTCTGATGTCAGAGCATCTTGAGTGATTGGAAATCTACACTATTTTTCTTGGTTTTAGTTGGTTTTTATTTTTATTTTAATTTTTTCCTTGGAGTTAAATTTTTTATTTAGTGGTTGTGGGGAAAAGTATAATGACACTTTTGTCATTTTCAATTGACAAATTATCTTCTAAATTCTCATTTTCCAAGCAATCATTCTTTGGTGTTTGAATACCATATGATTTTTTATTTATACAGAGATGTTAAATTGGTGAAGAGTTTTAAATTTAAAATGCAATATCTATAGTACTTTGGAGGGTCATGGCTAGAAGAAACCCTGGAAATAAATTTTTTGTTTAGATAAAAATAGGGAATTCCAAAGGATCACACAACTAAGGATAGGAGAAATTTTGAATAGAAAATTTAAAAAACATGAAATGACTGCAACATGGGGTCCTGCCATTTTTCTTGAAAGAGGTTAAAGATTTTAAAAAATTCAAAAAAGAAGAATAGACTAAGGAAAAAGGGGGCAGCTGAGTAGAGGATAGAATAGGAAAAAGGTAAAGAAAATAAAGAAGGGGGTCACACTATAGGAGGAGAAAAGTGTGGGAGTAAATGAAATAAGAAAGAGGAGAGAAGAGGAGGTGAGAAATGTGGGGAAAAGAAGAAAGGAGAATTTAAAGCCAAATAAAAATTACAGGAATAATAGAGGGGGTGATGTCATATGCTAATAGTGCAGAGTAATATAAAATATAGCAGACTATAATTGTAGATAAGGAGATAAAGATAAGACTGAATGAGAAAGGAGAGAATTGTATGAGGTTTTGGAGAACAAAGATTGTAAGTGTTTGATTCTTGAAACATGAATTTAAATAAATAAATTTTGAATCATTTCCTTCAATCTTTCCTTGTATATAAACTTGGATGTGAGTACGAATTGCCTTCCATTGAATGGTTATAAAAATATAGTGCAGTTTTTAAATTGAACTTGATTGACACATGAAATTGTCAATTCAAGTTATTGTTTGGCTACAAATTATGCTAGTTTAATAAGACACACAGATTCGATTTGCATCAAAGTTGCTCATGGACTTTAAATTGCCACAGTTGAAGGGTTGTAGAGATTGGATTTCCAATTGTAATTTACAAGAATTACAAAATTATAATGAAATTCTATTTTTTTGAAAACTATAAAATTGCATGGGAACATTGAAGTTTTGCAAAAGCTACAAATTTCCTTGGAAGATCCACATTCCCACCAAGACTTATGATTTAAGCTTTTCATAGTGTTTTTCACTTGTAATTTTTTATTCATTCACTTGTGTCACAATCCTTGGTGTATTAGTGATTATTTTCCTTGCAAACTCTTGTGCAATGTGGCACAATGATGTTGCATTTGTAACATAAAAAATAGTTCATTTTTTTTTGTTAATATCTTGATGTAAAATTTGGGGCAATACATTTGGTATCAAAGCCCAAGTTGTAGCATTGAGAGCTCTAGATTTTTGGTTGGTATTTTTTTACATCATGTTCCATTGTGTGATATTACAATACCTTATATTTGTGTGTGTGCAATGTGGCATGTTGATTCTGTACTTGCAACAAAAAAAATATTGATACATGTTTTTTCCATCAATGTCCTTATAACTTGGGGAATTAAAGTATGTGATCTATTTTTATCCTTTGCCCTTATAATCCCTTAGCCACATCCTATTGCATTCCAATTTAGAAACACAAATTCTTAAGATCTCTTAAGCCACCTTTTATTGGAATATAGATCAAGTACCATGACATCCCAACAATCCATCAGTCTCTAGAATAGTTTTGATATTGATCTAAATCAACTAATAAATCTCATCTAATATTTAAGCCTCTCAAATAAACTCATACACTTCTACCCAAAACTATTACCTAGTTGAAATATCAACTCTCTTATTAAGAGAATTTGCCACTCTATTCTCCTTACCATTGATATAAGAAATACTAGTCTCAAATTTACACAAGAACTCTAACCATCTCCTTTGATGTAAATTAAGCTCAAGTTGACTAAATAAATTTATTTTAAACCCTTGTGAGCTTTCTTTAAGTAGACAATTCTAATCATGAGGAAATATCTCCACACCTTAAGTTAATGAATCAAAGTGGCAAGATCAAGAACATAATTAGGATGATTCTTCTCATGTTTCTTAAGATTCTTAGAATCATAAGCACATACTCTTCCATATTGTAAACTAACACCTCTAAACCCATCTAAAGAAGAATCTATCCATGCAATAAAAATAATTCTCATGATTGAAAACCTATAATATCAAATAATACACAAAGTAGTCTTAAGATTCTAAAACTATTATTCACATTTTTCGATACAATTTTTTTCTTACCCTTATTTTGTGAACAAGTGATGGATAAGCCACTCTAGAAAATTCTTCCACAAGCATGTGGTAATATTTTTCTAGAGCCATGAAAATTTATACATCACCAACATTCTTGGGTGTTGGCCTCTTAAATTTTTTTAAATATTTATTATATCCACTAAAATCCATTTTTCTAAAATCACATGCCCATAATAATGTGTCTTAGATTGAAAGAATGAATACTTTATCAACTTACCATAAAGGCTACACTCTCTTATTCTTTGTTAGATGTGAGGCCCCACCTATTGTTGACCATTCCAACATTGTTTTTATATTGACTATATTAAATGTCTTTTAGTGGAATTGAGAATAACATATTTGATTTAGTTGTAGACATATTCTTTATTTATGAAAGCATTAGTTTTGTGTTAAATGATTTCCATTGACTTTGCAATTACCAGCATTGTTTTCTTTTAAAGAGAAAATAAAACAATGTAAGGGAGTGTTTATTTAGAATGAGAGATTTAGTTACTCAAACTTAAAAATTAACTCCAATTGTGCTTCCCAAAAGCTTGGCAAGATGACGTAAAGTCAATTAGGAAAACATGCATTTCTAGAGGCTTATATACATCATCTACATGCTAAGTAGCAACATGGAAACATCGCATAAATCCAAAAATAGAAAAAAAATGAAATCATAAAAGGAGAAATAGAACTCCACTATTAATATTGTATTTAGATCAATGACAATACTTACATCAACCTTATTAGAATAGTTAGTTAATCATATTATTATAAGAATTATGCTCAATATTATTATTATCATCATTCTTGTGTTGAGGGATTTTGGCTATCCTCATACATTATAAATAGATATTTGATAAACATGAATCTTTACCAAAGGATTGTTTAATTATTTATTTTTATTTAAAAGACATTGCATAATTATTATGTTTAGTATTGATGTTAATATTTACTAATAATGTGAGTCACTAATAACCTACTCATAATTTTATGAGAAATAGTTTTTTATATGAAATTCCCACCACACATTCCTTACTGGCACTCTTCAACAACTTTTAGATCTCTCATCATCTATTTTTTTTAAAGAACATCATGAAGGTTTCTCCACATTAACTATCCTTGGAGTAATAAGTAGGTTACCTATGACCTTCCAACTTTAATGTTCTTATATTTTCTTATCATTTAGTTATAAAGGACAACTTATATTTTTAAATAAAAAATTATGTCCTTATATTTTAACTAGCATGGAGAAAAATATGGGTTAGAATTCACTTGATGGACTTCAACTACATCCAAATTTGTATCATCCATTCATGTGGCCAGGCCTTTCCCTTTGAATAGCTTGGTTGTTTTATTGTAAGGATGATGGTGTTGTCATTGATTCCAATAGGAATTCTACTGACTAGTGTTGTCATTGATGATAACTACGGGATGAAGACATTAAGGATAATGAGAAAATTGTGAAAAGAGGAAAACGGGTTGTGCATGTGTAGTTGAGACCTTGAGGAAGTTTTGTGAGTACATGGAGAGATTCTTTTGTTGCAGAGTCTGAAGATGAGGTAATGAGCTAAGATGTTGGTTTTGGTACTTGGTTTCCAAGTGCTTTTGAGAAAATTCAATAAGCAGAGTAAACTGTGTTGTGCAATTGTTCTTAATGAGCTCCAGTATTGTGCTTTGTGTTCTTTTTGTGTTGATGTTATGCCTGTGTGGTTCTTACAAGTTATTCAAGGTTAACAGAGGTTGTTATATTCATAATTTAGGTTTTTGGATCATTGTACAGTGCAAGATATGTTCACCAGTGTGTGAACCAATTTTTTAGTGAAGTTTTATGTGGTCTAGGAGAAATGTATTTTCTCTACATTTCTCCACTATTTAGATTCAGGTTGTGTAGATTTGGGAAGTTTCTTATAAAGCTTTTATCTTTCTATGATTAATTTTTTACTTGATTTGATGTAGTGTAGTATAAGTTTCATTTATCAATGTGTGAACAAGGGTTATCAGTTGTCCTAAGTTAAAGTAGTTGTTGATGTGAAGCCTGGTTGAAGTACTTGATGAATCTTAAGTAGTTCATGGATTTTTCTAGATTGAGTTCAAGTAAATTATGTTGTCCATAACTTTTTACTTGATCTAAGGAAGCGTGTACTTAATGTTTATGGTGTTTTGCACGAGTGTTGGCCGACCTTGTGTTTAACACTACATGTGAGGATTGTGTAAGTGTGTTGAATAGTGTTGGGATCTATTTGGGTCCTAATTAAGGATTTATGTAGGCCACCTTTTATTCCTATCCACTGTGGGAATGTTTAGGTTTCGACCTAGTTTGAATTTGAATGTATAATGGATAGTGGTCAATATTGGAGAAATTTTTTGAGATAGAACTTAAAATAAATATGAATGGTATTGATGCAAAATAATTGTGGAAGAATAAGAAGCAAGATAGATGTGAAGAATGTTGCAAGTGAAGTGTATGTGATGTGAATTTGAGCAAAGTAGTATGAATTGGGTTCCTAAAGGTAGTGAGTTGAAGGCATCCAAATATTTCATGTGTGACTACGAAAGTGTGCTAGCAACTATTGTGGACTCCTTGTTGCATTGAGAAGTTTTTCTCTGCGTAACATTCTTCTTCTATCTTGTATTCTTTCTGTGGTAGTGAGCCCTAGTTGTGAGCCTTTTTGGACAATGCATCCTATTCTAGTAGTGAGCCCCTTTGTACTGGTTTTTCTATTACTTATATTGTGAGCTAATCCTCACCGTGGTTTTTCCCTCATTCGGTTTTCCATGTAAATCTGGTGTTTTCATGTGTATGATGTTGTGATTTTAGTTTTTTTTATCTGCATTTCATGTTTAATCAATCTAATAGAATAAGGACTTAATGAATGTTTATGGATTTGATTACTGTTGAGGGTTTTGAAGGTTTAATTTGCTACAACTAATTCACCCCCCCTCTCAGTTGTCTTGTTCATTTCAACAATTGGTATTAGAGAAAGGTTCCTTGAAGAAGAGCTTAATTACTTGAGGTAGATCTGGGATGGTGAACAAGGTTCCTTTGGAATATCCTAGATTCGATGGCTCTGATTATGCATTTGGGAAAACAAAGATGGAAGTATATTTGTGTGCTTAGGGATATGATATTGAGAAGGCTTATAAGACTCCATACACTTCACCTCTGAATGGTCCAAATACAAATGTAGAGATCAAGGCACATGAGATCAATGCTAAGGTAAGGTACATTATTGTGAATAGTCTTTCAAAAACTGAATTAGTTAAAATTATGAGTTTGAAGACTTCTAAAGAAGTTTGGGATAATTTGGAAAGAATTTACGAGGGAGATCCAAAGGTCAAACAAGAAAAGTTGCAGAACTTGAAGGCACAATTTGAAATGATGCATATGTCTAAGGATGAAAAAATTAAAGGCTACATTCAGAGAATTGATGAATTGGTAGGTGATATGAGAGGTCTTGGTGCAAAGGTTAAATAATCTAAAGTGGTGAATAAAATTATTAGATCTCTTCTAGATTGTTAAAGTGAAAAAGTATCTTCTATTGAGGAAATAGTTGATTTTGACAAATATTCTAGCGATCAGTTGATTGGTACTCTAATTGCATTTGAAATGAGAAAAATGAAGAAAGGAACAAAAGTAGAAACTGCTTTTAAGGCTGAGAAATCAGAGAACTTGCAAAAATAGTTGTAGAGAAGTTGTAAATATTAAAAATGGAATAACTTGCAAAAATCAATTGCATAGTAGTCATAAGGATGTTGAGGTTCTTTTGAATTTTTTATGGAATGTTGTAATATAATTTTCTAGTTTTATGTCTCCATTGTTGTGTGTGCAAACTCAAAAAATATACCATGTTGTTCAATATTTTATTTAGCAATTTTTTTGTTGTGAATGTAAGCATCATTAGAGGAATTTGATAAATTATAAATCTATTGCATGTGTTGTGATATCTCTTTTGTATGGTTTCATATGAGTTTGGGTAGATCAATGATGGATAACCAAGTAGATGAAGCTTAAATTGATATTTTTTGATGCTCAACTAGTAGATCACTTGTAGTGTATCACTTTTCATTTTCCATTTTCCATTTCTACTTGCTAATGTGACTATGTTATCCTAGGATAGGAATTGGTCTCTTATATGTATTCTAGTCACCTACACTTAAACAAATCCATAAAATTACTTATTTTCAATTCTAGTTTGCGTGTTCATGATATTAGTGTTTATAGGGAATAAGGAAAACAATTATCTATGAATCTTAGGACTCACCCCACCTTGCACTTGTTTCCAAGGTGTTACATCAACTATATAGGAATTAGAGATTACTAGTTTACCTAAGTCCAATGATAATATTAGGAACTGAGTAGACAAGTTGGGTTTAGCTGCCATCAAGTTCAACATTTCTTATCATAAGTTATTCCAATACTTGCTAAGGTATACCCCTGGGAACACCCTCCCAATTTTAAGTTGGCCTAAAAGTGTAGGAGATATCCACTCTTGTTGAGTTAGCTCATACTCCTCCATAGTTATATAGATGAACTATTTTTTATCACATGTTGACAACCCTAGCCTTGTGAGTAGAATTATGTTCTATGAAGTGTAGCAGTGATTTTGAAATCCAAATAATGGTGTTGTTATTGGAAAAAAATAATAACTATTAAAATTGCTTGATATCATTTGTAGAGAATTCAAAATTAAAGAAGTGTTTTGAAGTTGTTGTTTGGGTTATATTAGTAAGTGCAATTTCAAGAAAATATTGTCTCCCTATGGGAGTGGCAATTGTAAAAACCCATTTTTATTGAAAACTTGTTTTTCATGGATAAAGAAAGGCAACGTGCAGATCAACCTACATAAGGAGGCAATGTAATTAATATAATAAATCAATGTGCTAAATAAAAATCAAAGGATGGAGGGAGTCCTTCATGCTAGAAAAACCAAGAGAAACTAAGTACCTAAGGTAGACAAAATGCCTATATTGACTTAAGCGATTAATATCAATAAACTTATGATGATTTAATAGACCAACTTCTCAAAAGGAGAAATATCAATGTTGATGAATTTGATATGAGGAGAAACAATAATGTCATGGGCCATGTAGTATTGGATACATTTGAAGAAACAAATATTAGGATTGTCATGCCATACTTAGATCAAGGTATCCACCAAGTTAACCAGTAACAACCTTCACCTACTGGGTCTCAAAGGTCTCATTTTGATCAATTTTTTTATGATTTTGATTAACAAAATATAAATGAAGTCAATAAAAAAGAGAGAGTCCTTAAGGAGGAATTGGAATTGATTGATCAAGTTAAGTGAAGAAGGTAGGAACTTTAAGATGAGGTTGATCAATTGACTCAAGATCATGCTCATGTTGCTCAATGACAAAATAAATAAGTAGGTAATCAACATCATGTACAACCTATGCATAACTAGAAAGTGTCCAACCAACCGCTAAATCAAAAAATGCCTCAATAGTAAAATATACATCAGAATGCAGGGGGAAATCACTGTAGATGAGCTTAGATATTTGGACCTATTAGGAATCCATTGGGTACTAAAAGGTATATATAATTAGAATTCTTGGGATTCCAAAATATCCTAATTCCATCCCACTAACATTAGAGGAAAGATTCCAAAATTCTAAAGGAATAACATTGTGACTAGGGAAAAACATTTGAAGTACTTCATCAATATTAATAATGAGTATGAGATTGAATATGAAGATTTGATGATGATTTTTTTTCATTCCTTGGAGTAAAGTGCCAAGGAGTGCTTTAGAAATATACTTGATAACTGTATTTCTTCTTGTGAATATTTTTTAATATTTTCAAAATATAATATGGGGACAAATTTTACCCAAATTTTGTCATCCATGAGCTCACCACCATCAAAAAAAGCATCAATGTTATGATTACTAACTTCAAAAAATTCATCCTCACTATGAGAAAGGTACTTCAAAATATTAAGACCAATGAATCTATGTTCCTTGTTCTTTATTGTGGTGCTTTTGATTATAAAATAGACTATTGTTTGAAAGATAAGAACCCACAAACCCTCAAGGAAGCATATGCTACAACCATAAACATTGAGAGTAATGTGAGGGCATTTGGTAAATAATTAAAGAGAATTGAGGTAAAGTTGTAACAACTAGATAGATATGTTATAAACAAACCCCTCTCAAATGAGGAAAAAATAGATAAGCTAATGGGTTCCATGAAGGACTTGTCTTACAAGGTGGCATAGAATGAGAAGGGGTTGTCACCTCAAGGTGCATCCACATATTTTAATGAAGGAAAAAGGTTGCACAATAGACCATATAACATAGATTGGGCTAAGAGACCACGATAGCATAATGGAATGCCTACTCAAAAATATAAATTCCAAATAGCAGGACTAAGATGTGTCTAACCCTTTGACCAAAGAAACAATCAATTATCAAGATAATAACATGTGGCGTGACTCTTATTTTCTTCCACATGACCCTCTCAATTGTGTTGTTGCACTCTGAGTAGGAATGAGGAGTTCCCAAATGATGAAGGTGGTTCAGAGTAATATGAGGATAATGTTGACTTATTTGATGAATTGGTTCATGAGCATGTAGTAGATGCAATGTGACACAACTCCAATATGAGTTACCAAATTGATGGAAATCTTGGTCCCCAATTATATCAATTACTAGCTCATGAATTCAAGCATATGAGGTATATTATGCAACAAAGGTATAAGAGTACAAGACCTTCAATTGAGGATATCAAATCCCTCGTTGATGTAGTTGTGGTACAAGTGTAAAGTGGCATTCAATTGAGGAATAAGGATAATAAGTCAATTTTAGTAACACAAAAGGTGAGGATTAGTAAGTAGAAGATGAATGTTGATGACAAACATGTTCTTGATAAGAAATTTTTTGATAAGAGGAAAAGTCTATAACAATAGAAAAATAAAAATAAATACATTCCTAAGACTCAATGTCCACCTATTCAAGAAAAAGATGTTGTTAGAGGAGATAATGCTACACATAAAATGGAGTCCAAGAATGAAAAATGGACAATAATAAACCAAGTGCTTGTAAATTTCCAAGGTGGAAATAATAAATGATCCAATTGTTTCTTCCTCTAGTCAAATGATTACAGGCATACCAAATGCCAATATGGTGACCATAGCACCAGACACTCCTCTACCATAGTATGTTATGATTGATATGGGAATAATATTGAATAAAGTAAGAGTTTTTATGCCTTTGTTTGAAATTCCTAGAATCCCAAAACATAGAGCATGCATTATGTCTTTTTTTTTAGAAGTTGTGCAAGAACCATTAGCTAGTATCTCAATTGATGAAGAAAAGAAGGTGGAGGATACATTGGAGGTATACCTTGTTGAATCAGTTGTGAATATCTAATTAGTTTTTGATCCTTTTTATACCACTGTAATCATAAATGGTTGTTTGCTCCTTAATTGTATGCTTTATTTAGGTGCATCCAATAATGTCATGCCACTTGAGGTAATGAATGAAGTTGGTCTGCAACTATTAAAGTCCTATGGAATTCTTTTTTTATAGATTCTAGAGAAGTGAATGACACTAGATTGGTAAGTGATGTATAACTTTGACTTGTTTCTTATCTTAATTTTTTTTCATGATGGATGTTATTATGGTGGATTGTCCTCCTAAATGTGAAATGTTATTTTCGAGAAAATAGGAAACTTCTATTGATGGAAGCATACAAATGAATTTATCATATGTTACCATTCTATTGCATGATGAAAGTGTAAGGTTGGATAGGTATTCAATATTCCAAGAAAATATTGAGGATAGGTATAAGTATCTTAATAATGTAAACTTGTTTGATACTAGCATTCATCATCTAATTAGATTTTTGATGAGGTGATTGCCCCTATTCCAAAAAATATTGATAGAGATAAAAGATGGTCTTTGTATCATGTTTTTTGATGGAGCTTTCTCAAGGTGGGTAATGGTGTTGGTGTTGTGTTGGTATCTTTGAATGGTGAGAAACATAATTTTTCTTTCAGATTTACCTTCCCATGTACCAATAAATTTTTTGAATATGAGGCCCTATTGTTGGGGTTAAATATTGCACATAATCATGGTGTTATATGTATAAAGATTCATATATATTTTTAGTTGGTAGTGTAACAAGTTAAAGGTATATATGTAACCAAAGAGAAAAAACTTAGAATGTCTATAAATTTTGTTTGGGCCAACATGGAGTTGTTTGATGCCATTTGTATTAAATGGTTGGACAATAGGGAAAACATGGAGATTGATGATATTATTGTTGTAGCATCAAAGTATAATTTGAATGAAGATCTTCCATTATTGTAGTAGAGTATCAAAGTCTTGGTGAGACCCACCATACCAGATAATATATGCAACTAGCAAATATTTGATGACATTCAACAAAATTATAGGTTCTTGAAAGGTATGGATGAGTTGATAACCAGTTGATTGATTGGAAATCAAGTTGAGGTAGAGAATGGGAAAGAAACCCTACTTGTGAATGAGATATTACAGCTCAAGATGAATACTACCTTCAAGGATTTGGTCACCTTAGAGAAGATGTTTGATAACAAATACCCTTGCAAGAGAAAAAGTAAATCAACTCATGAAGATGAAGAAGTGGATTTGGGTATAAATGAAAATCCCTAGATGGTATATATTGGTAAGAAGTGGAAACCATGTGAGAAATAGATGTTGATCTCCCTATTATGTAAATTTTAAAAAAATGAATAGTCATACAATGAGCTAAAGGCTTATAGGGAAGATTTGTTTTAGCATAGGATCCCACTTTAGCCCAATTCTAAACCATTTAGGTAGAAAAATAGGCATGTTATTCCTACTCTATCCCCCCAAATGTAAAAGGAGTTGATAAAAATGAAGGAAGCTAGATTCATCAAAGTTGATAGACACTCTAAGTGGGTGTCTAACCTTTTCCTAGTGAGAAAGAATAATGGAGAGATAAGGTTGTGCATTGATTTCAAAAACCTCAACCTTACGTCCCTCAAGTATAATTTCCCCCTTTTGAGGATGGACAATTTGTTGCACTAAGTTATAGGATCAATATTAATGCCCATGAAGGATAACTTCTTAGGATAAAACCAAGTGGTTTTGAAAGAGATGAAACAACATAAGACATAAGACAGTATTCAATACTCCATGGGGAACTTTGTTGGAAGGTTTCTTGTCATTGATGAGATGGAGACTATTGGAAGAGTTGTAAGGATATATGGTGGATGATGCAGATGTTGCTACTATGATGTTGGGGAGATTGTTGGTGATGCTCCTATAATGTTTCCATTGATGTCAATATTATTTTGGTATTTGCATTGATGTTTGATGAGATGGTTGAATGGAGTGATAGCAATCCAATGCATAGATTCAATATTTTTGTTGGTATGGTGCAAACCAAATGTTTTGTAGAATTATCTAAGTCCCAGTACATAATTTCTTGTGTATAGTGAACCAGTTTTGAGGTCCACATTGCTCCATAATGAAGAATTTAGTTATGTAGTTCTAAGGTTATTTTGATACTTGTTGGAGGATTCTAAATACAAGGTTTCACATCTTGAAGCCTTCTGTAGTTTAAGTTGGAGTTGATAGAGTATTGCTCTAGATTTGGTAGAGTTACTATGGCAGTGTACTTGTTTGGAATGCTCCAAATTCCATTGTAGATTATTGTTTTGCTATGTGGTTCTGTGGGAGTATTTACAGATGTCTGAAGTATGTAGGCCCAAGTGGCATGAGTTTTGGATGTTAACATGATGATATGTGGATGAATAGTTGGTTCATCTCCTTGTTGCTTCACTAATAGGGCCGACCTAAAAGGTTTGAGGTCATTCCAAATTAAAGGAAGTTTGGATTAGAATTATGGGAGTAATTATAGGTCCCTTCCAACCTATTTTGAAGTGTTACATATTTTGGAAGCATGTGTTGTTGGATCTTGAGCCAATAGGTTATTTATTTGCATAGTACATCTAATTAGGTCAACCTAATTGATATTGTAAGTGTTTGCAAATGTAAGGCATATAAATATAAGATGATTTTGGTGCTGTAGAGGAGAGTTATATGTGTGAGTGTGTGGATTAAGTGAAAAAGAGTAGAGTGTGGTGCGAATGTGATGTGAAGAGTTATAAAGAAAATTTTGATAACAGTGAAGCATGAAATGTGTTAGATCAGTTTACCGAGCTTAATTGGAACTATCTTGAGCATATGGTAGATGTATTATATTAGTTCAAATCTTTGGTAGTGAGCCATCACTTCTATTCTCTATTCTTTGGATAGTGAGTCCTTCGGATAGTGAGTCCACCTAGTAGTGATCCATTCTATAATTTCTTATGACCAGTTATAATATATTTTAAGTTAATCCTCACTGTGGTTTACCCTTTTTGGGTTTTCCATGTAAGTATGGTGTTCTTGTGTTCTTGATGTAATACATTCCTTCTATGTTCATTTTTATTAATGAAATTTTTATATGATGCTTTGAATGAATGTTTAAAGTTGTCAAAGTTAATGAATTTCAAAGAATATTGATTCAACCCCCCTCTCAGTATTCTAGGTGTTCAACAATTGGAATCAGAGCTAGGTTCCTTCAATTGGCTTGATCGCTGAGGTAGATCTTGGAGGTTGAACCTGTGGCTACAAGGAAGCATCCTATTCCTTTGGAAGAGATTATCCTTGAAGGTTTTACTGAATAATATTGTGTAGTAGACATGGAAGGAGAACTCAAAACAACTCTTGATGATTTGGATAAAGAAAAATCTAAGAATAGAGATCTAAAAAATGATCTTAGTGATGCAGTTGAGTGTATTAAGAAGTTGAGAGAGAAGCTCAAGAAACCTACAAATAGAAGCGAGGAGCACAAGCAATCAAATGAGACTATCACAAGTCTGAAATTAAAAATTGAAGAAGGTAAAAGAGTTGAAGACTGCTTGAATGCTAAATTGAAGAATAAATTTAAAGAATATTCAAAGCTTGAACAATAGGTTGTAACTTTGAGATAAAATATGGAGAATGAAAATATTTAAGAAGAAAAATTCAAGAAAAGTACTACAATACTTGATGAGATGATTCCAAATCAAAAGGGTTCTAGCAACAAAGAAGGATTAGGGTTTGAGAAAGGTGAAAGTTCAAAGATAGATTAGAATCTAAATAATGCTGAAAAGAAGAATGAAAAGAAGAGCAACTTCATGAAGGTTCAAAACCAAAAGAAATATTTCAATAATTTTGGATATAAGGCTATAGAATGTAGAAGAAAAATGAATTAGAATGTTCAATCATTTCTTGGTCAGTGCTATACATGTAAAATATTTTTTCATAAAGCTAATGAATGTAGAAATCAAATGATGAATGGCTATAATAATGGCATACGGTTTCAATCTTTCAATGGCTATTTTTATACATGCAATGGATTTGGGCATAAGGCTAATGAATGTAGATCTAGAAAGGCTATAATTGAGCTTGTTCAAAAAGGTGTCACTTGTTACAAATGCAACAAACCAGGACACAAAGCAATTTTTTGTAGAAGCAAGAATGTGAAACCCTCTATTTAACTAAATAAGGCTAATTTGGTAAAGAATGTGGATCCAATTGAGATGAAAGAGATGAATAAGATATGGATGAAGAAAATATGAGAATAAAGAGAAAGGTGAGTTTGTGCTAGCTCTTGGTGTAGATGTTTCCTCTGAAAATAAATGAAGAACTTTGGCTCAAGGGGAGTTTTAACCAAATATATTTAAGCCCCTACCAAATATATAGTGTTGTTGTCTTTAGCATGATGAGATAAGTTTTGGGTTGACATTCTTGATCTATGGGTTAAGTTGTTAGTGAAAAATATTTTGTTACAGAGATTTGTGGAGTATTTGAAGGTGACTGTGTCATCACAATTAGGGTTACTAGATTTTTGAAATAACTTCAAATCAATGGATTTAATTCCATTAAAAATGTGTTTACAAGCGTTTTCACATATGAAAAGTTCATTTGCAATCAATTATTCAAATTTTGAAGAGTAGAGAAGAGACAAATTGAAATGATTCAGAGTTACTGTGTGAAACCCTAACTGACAAAAATCTAAAATTTATTTACAGTTTCTACTTTATCCTAGTTTTAGAAGTGTTGCAAGATGTCTATCCCTCAAGCAGTTAATGTTGTGGACCAACCTCGACCTAAGTTCAAGAGGTATCTTGATAAATCTATGGCGACGAATCTGGATGGTACATTCTTGCATATCCCTTTTGGCGTTTTGCATACTGAAGATGTCATAGTATATATTCATGCAAAAATGGAAGAATTCAATCATTCTAAGTTGGGAGAAGTGTGGGTTGATGAGTGTATTGGTGACAAATTTGAGCTAAAACTAGAGTGTGAAAGTTTAACAAAGAAGAAGCTAGATGTCTAGAATAATTTTCATATCTTTTGCTATGTTGATGAATGGATTAGATATGTATTGAGAAAAATTCATGATAGATTCATTTGGTTGGACCAACCA
Organism: Sequoia sempervirens; assembly: GCA_007258455.2. NCBI lineage: Eukaryota > Viridiplantae > Streptophyta > Pinopsida > Cupressales > Cupressaceae > Sequoia > Sequoia sempervirens. Next base: position 163,813 of record VDFB02261228.1, on the reverse strand, counting down.
TACATGATTACCAAGGAATAAATTAGGGTTGTGATAGGTTTATGTTCAACTAGACTAGTTCTGACTCTTAAATCTATGAAAAATGAAGTTGTGATGAATTTAACTTGTGCAAAATCTGGTAAATGTGCCCTGATAATTAAAGAGTTTGGCTCGTAAAATACACAAATGAATCCTGATAGAAATATCATAATCATCTTCATGGTCAGCAAGGATTGTTCCATCATGGAAGTTGTGGATCCAAGGATAGTATGGATCCTTGAAATGGGATATGAGGTTGCAAAAGATGTGATAATTGGTCTAACATATCATATGTTAAGCATGCCTAGAGACCCTAAAGAAGGAAGGTATGGCACATATGAAAAAAAATATAGTGAAGTGCATATGGAGTGCAGAAGAGAAAGGAAACCGCAAGGAATGTGGAAAAAATGAAGGCACAAGTAGTGGAGATGATGGGACTACAAAAAGGCCTTCTGGAGAAATCCAAAGGCATATCCAATCATTCAAAAGGTTCCCCTAATGGTAGAAGGTGAGGTAGGACCTCTGCCCCCTCTATGGTTCCTCCTAAGTTCTCCAAGACTAATCATGTTTTTGGTGTTAATAGAAAAGATTCAACTAATGCCCCTATGAAAGAATAGAGTGCTACATAGAGAAGAAGAGTAAAAACAAAAGATACCACAAAAATATATGTTGGATATGATGAAGATGATGAAGAAGAAGAAGAAGGACCTCAATATTGAAAGAATGAAGGTTTTATCATTGATGTAAACTGGTTAACTAGTTATCAAATAGTTGTTGTTGTCATTAGTATCATGGATGAAAGTTATTGGTTGTATATGTTGAGGATATTGAGAAAATTGTAATAAAGAAAGGTTGCAAGTATTCAATGTTTGCTCCAAGATTTTCTCCTATGTTTGTGTGGTTCAGATATGTTAATCATGGTCATTGAAGGTTGCTATATCCATATTTTGGGGTTTTGGATCATTGTACAGTATGAGATATGTTTACTAGTTGTGAACTATGTTTTTTAGTATGCCTAGTAGAGGTCTGGGAGAAATATAGTTGCTTTGGATTTCTTCTTGTTCGAGTTTTATGACTTGTGATTCTGGAGATAAATTGATATGTTTGTATTGAAGATAATTTTGTTATCTAGAAAGATTGGATCGTGCTAAGGTTGCATGTGCTTAATTGTTCTATGTGTTTTACATTGGTTTGGTCAACTGTTTGTTAAACACTACTTGAAAAAGTTCATGAAGCATGTTGGAACATATTTAGGTCCTCATTAAACGTGTGTTTGGGTCACCCTCATTCTAATTCCACCCTATAATTTTTTGGCATCGACCTAATTTGAATTTATAATACAAATGGTGTGTGTGGCCGACTTTGGATATGTTTCAAAGTTGAAGATGGTATAAATATAGATTGAGATTTTTATGGAAAGGGTGAGCATGAATTCAAGCAAGATAGAGGTGAAATAGTGTGTATGTGATGCGAGGCTGAGTAGATTAGTGTGAAATCTAATTGAGAGGTTTCAGAAGTAGTGAGTTGAAGGTGTACTCTATCATTCAAGCATGTCTACAAGTGTGAGTGAATTTGGGGTAAATATTCGTTGCTTTGAGATTGTTTTCTCTTTGTAACTAATATCTTCTATCTTCTTTGTATTTGTGTGGCAGTGAGCCCTCTGAGTGGCTAACCCTTTTTGGATAGTGAGTCTTGTTTTGGCATTGAGCCTTCTTTGGCAGTGAGCCTTTGTATTTGGTTTTGATATTCTCTATATTGTGAGCTAATCCTCATGATAAATTTTTCCCTTATTAAGTTTTCCACATAAATCTAGTGTTGTTGTGTGTGTGTTGTTGTGTGTAGTGAATTGTGGTGTAAATATTCATTGCTTTGAGATTGTTTTTTCTTTGTAACTAATATATTCTATCTTCTTTGTATCTGTGTGGCAGTGAGCCCTCTAAGTGGCTAACCCTTTTTGGACAGTGAGTCTTGTTTTGGCAGTGAGCCTTCTTTGGCAGTGAGCCTTTGTATTTGGTTTTGATATTCTCTATATTGTGAGCGAATCCTCATCATAAATTTTTCCCTTATTAGTTTTTCCATGTAAATCTAGTGTTGCTATGTGTATATGGTTTTTTCTTCTTTTATTTTCTGCATTTATACTTAATGTCTAGAAGAGTAAAAATTTTGTGAATGGTAATTGAATTAATCACAGGTGTTCTTGTAAAAGAAAAAATTTCTACAACTAATTCACCCCCCCTCTCAATTGTCTTGCTCAACACTTGGTCTAGAAAAGGAGATGGTATAAATATAGATTGAGATATTTATGGAAAGGGTGAGCACGATCAAGATAGATGTGAGATAGATGTGAAATAATGTGTATGTGATGTGAGGTTGAGTAGATCAGTGCAAAATCTAATTGAGATGTTCCAAAAGCAGTGAGTTAAAGGTGTGCTCTATCATTAAACCATGTTTGCAAGTGTGTGAGTGAATTGTGGTGTAAATCTCCATTGCTTTGAGATTGTCTTCTTTGTAATGAATCTATTATATCTTCTTTATAGCTATGTGGTAGTGAGCCCTCTAGGTGGTTAACCCTTGTTGGATAGTGAGTCCTATTTTGGAAATGAGCCTTCTTTGGCAGTGGGCCTTTGTATTCAGATTTGATATTCTCTATATTGTGATTCAATCCTCACTTTGTTTTTTCCCTTATTAGGTTTTCCATGTAAATCTGGTGTTGTGTGTATGGTTTTTGCTTCTTTCAGTTTCTATATTTACACTTAATGATTAAGAGAGTAAATTTTTTGTGAATGGTAATTGAATTAATTAGTGGTGATTGTTGTAAAAGAAAAATTTACTACAATTGATTCACCCCCCTCTCAGTTTTCTTGCTCAACAATTGGTATTAGAGTGAGGTTCCTTGGAGAATAGTTTAACCACTTAAGGAAGGTCTGAGATGGCGAGCAAGATCACTATTGAGTGTCCTAGGTTCGATGGGGCTAATTATGGAATTTGGAGAATTAAGATGGAAGGATATCTAGAATACTATGGATATGATGTTGAGAAAGCTTACAAGACTGCATATAGTGCTCCTACTAATGGTCCAAGTTCAGTTGATGAAATCAAGGCACATGAAGCAAATAACAAGGGAAAGTATATTTTGATGAATAGTCTTTCACAGTCTTAATTGATTAAAGTTTCAAATCTAAAGGCTGGTAAAGAAGTTTGGGATTTATTAGAAAAAACTCATGCAGCAAATGAAAAGTTCAAAGAAGCAAAGCTATAGAACTTGGAAGCACAATTTGAGATCCTACACATGTCTGAAGATGAGACCATTAAATCTTATGTACAAAGAGTGGATGAGCTGGTAGGTGAAATGTGAGGACTTGGTGCAATAATGGATGAACCCAGGAGAGTGAAGAAGATTCTCAAACTCTTCCTGATGCATACAATGAAAAGGTATCTACTATTGAATAATATGTGGATTACAAGACTTATACTAAAGATCAATTGTTCGGTACTATGACATCATATGAAATGAGAAAACCAAATATAAGAAATGGATCCAAATCAAAAACTGCTTTTAAGGCTACAACTAGTGAAGATCCGGATGAAGAAAATCTTGATGAAATGGAAGTTAACTTTATGAGAAGGATGAAAAAGGGATCCCGAAAATATGAAGGTAAGTTACCTTTTAAATGATTTAGTTGTGGAGGAACTGGTCATTATGCTTCAAGATGTTCAGAAAGAGTTAAGAGAAACAAACAAAATAGATTAAACAAAGAAAACAAAGGTAAGAAGATCAACATAGCATATTATGTGAATGAAGATGTTGGTATTTTTTGAGTAATTTGATTATGGATATTTTAATGATGATGAATGCTTGTTCTTGGCTATAAAATATGAATATACTTCTGTTAACACTAAAAGACAAGTGAAAGAAAGTACTCTGGCAAAGAGTGAAGGTACGGTGATTTCTACTCTTCATGCTAAACAAGAAAAGAACTATCAGGTTATTGACAGTGGTTGTTCACATCACATGACTAGTGATAAGAGTAAGTTTGTTAAGCTTGAAAATCATGATGGTGGCTTAGTTAAATTTGAAGATGATACTAGTGCTAAGATTTGTGGAATAGGTTCACCTGGTTTTGATGGCAAGGATAATACTAATGATGTCTACTATGTTAAGGGTTTAAGGTGTAATATTTTAAGTGTCAGATAGATGTGTAGTAAAGGATATAATCTTGTATTTGATGATGAAATATGTGAAATCAGGAAAGGATACAGAATAGTGATTGTTGTTGGTAAGAAGTCTGAAGGAAACATTTATCAACTTAAGGGTGTTGATGGACATTGCTTTATGACTGAGATTAATGGCAATTGGTTGTGGCACCAGAGGATGTGTCATATGAACTTTGAGAGCTTGGAAAGAATTAGTGTTATGCATGTTGTAAGAGATCTACTGAGGATTACAAAGACAATTAATGCTATCTACAAGAATTTCTAGTTTGAAAAGAAAGCTAGAAACAAATTCAGATCAAAGGAACAATCTACTACCAAACTACTAGATTTGATTCACATAGACCTCTGTGGTCCTACAAGAGAGAAGTCTACAAGGTGACAAGTATATTATGCTTTTGATTGATGATTACTCTAGATACTGATTTGTAATTATAGGTTTACAAAATAACTTGCAAATTAATCCTAATTACAGTTTTTCCCCGATTGCAACTGAATTGCGTGACTATGTTGTTTAACTATTGAAATTACAAAATAAGTCCACGTTTATATAACTAATTACTGAAATTTTGTAATTAGAACTCAAATAGTGAAATGAAAAATGAAAAGAAATAGAGAGAATGATAGATAGAAGATAGAAGAATAAGACAGAAGAGGAGATAACACCGGTTGATAACGAAGTTTGTCCAATTAGGACTACGTCTCTGGACCCGCTTCTCAAGTAGGACTGCTTTATTAATGTTTCCAAGCAATAGAAATGCCTTGTTACAATATCCAAGCTCCAAAACCTACATAAAATTTCTCACAGTCTCCTCTCAACACTTGAAGACACTCAAAAGGCCTTCGTGCTTACAATATTCTCCTCCAAAGAATTATTTATCCAAAATGAACTTGACTAATTACAAGCCAAATCACACCCCTTTATATACCAATTTATTTTCTAATATGGGCTAAAACCATATTATTTTGTAAATATACCCATATCTCCAATATCTCCCAATTTACAATACAAAATCTCAAATAATCCCCTTACAATATCCTTAATAATCTTTTAAAAATTACTTGAGCCCTCTAATAAATTTGAAATATCTTTAAATCATCTTAAAATATTATTTTAAGCCCTTTAAATATCAAAGATTTAGGCTATGTTCAATTTTAGGGAGATTGAATTCTAAATTATAGGGGTTAATATTTTAATTATGGGAGAAATCAGATTTTGGTTCTATTTTAAATAAAACTAACCCCTTATTCACTCCAAAAATTATGTGTGGTGTAGTGGTAGGGAGTGAAAATAGGTAAGAGGAGGTCAAGGCTTCAACCCCCACCTCCTTCATTTTAGTGAATGGAGCAACCGTTTAAACCACCCACAGAGGAGTTGCTTGAAGATGTGCCACGTGTCAACATGTGGTTGGCCAAAGAAGTGCCACGTGTCAACATGCAGTTGGTCGGAGAAGTACCATGTGTCAACATATGACTGGTCCATGTCATCATTTTCCACGTCATCATCTACCACATCATCATCTACCATGTCAGCTACTGACTTCATCAAAGTCAACTAGAGTCAAACTTTTGACCAACCGTAACTTTCACATACAAGCTCTATTTTTTAAACCGAATATAGTTCCAAAATTAGCACGATGAGCACTACGAATTGGCATCATTTTTGTTTCATTTTGAGATGATCACTTTTTTCATTTTTGAATACCTGATTCGCCTATTTGACCGAACCTTTGACTGAGCATAACTTCTACATATGGACTCCTTTTGGGCCCGTTCAAGTTGCATTAGGATCGTGTCAACGAGATCTATCCAATGATACTAGTTTCGTTAGATTTTGAGACTGTGAAATTTTTAGGTTTCCTGGATCCACCTAGATCATTCCTCCCCATTTAGAAGCTTTTGGACCTCCAAAAGGTTTGTTTTATGTACAATTTAAGCTAGGGAAATGTCGCCCCACTTGCCCAATATCATTTTTCCTTCCTGCTAAAATTTTGAACATCTGACCCATCACAAACAAGATGAAAAATGAGATAACATTGTTGATACAATCAACTGTATATCCACCAATATTCATTGTTGCATCCATCATCCACATAGAACTAACTAGCAGAATAGCAAACAACAATACTGAATAAAATGATGCAAAGGAAAAAGTATCAAAATTTTGAATCTCCTGAACTTTATTAGAAAATGAAACATTCAAACCCTCTTTTACCACCTTTGGCTGAAGGCCCGACTCTGCTTGCAACTAATCCTCACACTATGCTATTTGTGACACCTTACCATGATTATCATCATCATGCTTAGTACCATTAGTTGTTACAGACATAAGGGTTAATTTATTGCTTGCATTTACAATCATCTTCATATGCCTTGCGTTTACAACAAATCTATCATTCTTCATGTGATGAGTTTTTACCATGTATTCAATTCCATCCTTAAACAAATGATACCTGTTATGTTCCCTATAGAAAATGGCCTTCCTGTCATACAAATAAGGACTTCCCAAAACCATCCCACAAATGTCAAGCGGAATTACATCTAACTCTACCTCATCTACAAACTTGGATGTGATTGCAAATCAGAGTTTACATTGCCTTGACACTTGTAACCGAGCATTATCATGCACCCAACCCAATGGATACGGTTTAGGATGAAGCGTTGTTTTCAATCCCAATTGCTTAACAACTTGTTCTGAGATAAGATTAACTTGTGACCCACTATCTATTAGTGTATCAATCTTAGTTTTTTTAGCAATAACCCTTCTATAAAACAAGTCATTCATTTTACTTTCAACAGGTACTTCATTAAAGCTTAGAGAAGAACATAAGTACTAACAATAGGAGTATTACCTTTGATACCCACAACTAAAATCTTGGTTTCATCATTAGAACTTGAATCGAGATCCTGCACAATGGTTGTGGACTTCTGCTTACCCTTTTGATCCTTGAACCACTTTGGCTTCTGATCAGGATGCAATTTCCAACACTTCACATCTTCGTGCCCTTCCTTTTTGCAGTGTGAGCAATAAGGCTTTCCTTCCTCTTTCTTTGCAGTAGTTGTTTGTTGTGATTTCTCTTTCCCTTTCTTGCTTCCTTTCTGCTTACTGGATTCCATCAACAAACTGTCATGGCTATTCCTTGAGCTTGTTTCCAAATGGATAACTTTCACACTAACTTCATCAATGTTAGTTGGATTAAACATAAGTATTGTATGCCTCAAATTTTCATGTAATCCACCTATATACTTTAACAAAGTTTCTTGTGTGTACAATGGAATGCCCAAAATTAAAGCCCTCTTCCTAAACTCTTGTGTATATTCTTGCACACTTTGTCCTTTCTCTTGTCTTAATGATTGCCAGTTCATTACTGCTTTTTGCATATGCCCTAATGGATAAAACTGTTTCTTAAGTGCAACTATAAACTCAAACCAAGAAGAAATAATTTTTCCATAACTAATTAGATCCTCTTGTGTTCTACTCTCCCACCAAATTAAAGTTGTGCCTCCTAGGCAAAGAGTAGCTAATTGGATTTTTTTGAGAATCCTCAGTCAACTTTTGAACTCTACAATAAACTTCAATTTTCTTAATCCAATTATCTTGTTTATCTGCATCTATTTCTCCATTATAGACTGGAAAATCAAATTTAACATCCACTTTTAACAAAGGTGTATTAGTTTGCACAGGTTATTTCTTTTTAGAAGAGTTAGATGAAGAAGAAGAGGATGAAGAGGATGAAGAAGATGAAGAGGATGGGAATGGAGGTTCAGGAGGGTCACCACCACCTCCTACTCCTTTACCTTTGTCTTCTTTAAACAAGGATTCAACTTCCTCCTTCTTCCTATCCTTGCCTTCCTTTTTCTTCTTTCGTTCTTGCCTCTCTCGGAAAAGAACTTCCACCATTGACTTCATCTCAAGAAAATATTGTTGAAAATCTTTCGGATCAAGCTTTGGAGCTTCATGCTCAATTACAATATCTAACATCTTCGGTGGAAAGGTCTTTCTTTTTCCAATCTCTGGATTGAATTCTTCCAGTGCACTTTCTCCTTCCTTCAATATCAACCTAGTTAACATTCACCACTTGAAATTTTCCTGTTAAACTAATCTGATACCAATTTGATTTGTAATTAGAGGTTTACAAAATAACTTGCAAATTAATACTAATTACATTTTTTCCCCGATCACAACAGAATTGTGACTATGTTGTTTAATCGTTGAAATTACAAAATAAGTTCACATTTATATAACTAATTACTGAAATGTTGTAATTAGAACTCAAATAGCGAAATGAAAAATGAAAATAAATAGAGAGAATGATATATAGAAGATAGAAAAATAAGACAAAAGAGGAGATAACGTTGGTTGATAACGGAGTTTTTCCAATCAGGACTACGTCTTTGGGCCCGCTTCTCAAGTAGGACTACTTTATTAATGTTTCCAAGCAATAGAAATGCCTTGTTACAATATCCAAGCTCCAAAACCTGCATAAAATTTCTCACAATCTCCTCTCAACACTTGAAGACACTCAAAAGGCCTTCATGCTTACAGTATTCTCCTTCAAAGAATTATTTCTGCAAAATGAACTTGACTAATTACAAGCCAAAGCACACCCCTTTATATACCAATCTATTTGCTAAAATGGGCTAAAACCATATTATTTTGCAAATATACCCATATCTCCAATATCTCCCAATTTACAATACAAAATCTCAAATAACTCCCTTACAATATCCTTAATAATCTTTTAAAAATTACTTGAGCCCTCTAATAAATTTGAAATGTCTTTAAATCATCTTAAAATATTATTTTAAGCCATTTAAATATCAAAGATTTAGGCTATATTCAATTTTAGGGAGATTGAATTCTAAATTATAGGGGTTAATATTTTAATTATGGGAGAAATCGGATTTTGGTTCTATTTTAAATAAAATTGACCCCTTATCCACTCCACAAATCATGTGTGGTGTAGTGGTAGGGAGTAAAAATAGGTAAGAGGAGTGTTGGAAATTTAGCCTCAACTTGCTAGCTTGTATCTCTGTTAAAGACTTGGTGGATTTACCCTTTGTTGGTCTTCTTTATCAGCCTATCGCCCAAATCTTGAACCTTGGAACCTTGTTGCACAATCCAAAAGTTTCTTAACTTCCCGACTGGTCGATCTCCTTCAATGTCGCGGTGTTCAGGATTTTCCTAACCTACTGTGGAAGTTGTAAGTTTGTGTTTTCTCTAATTGAGCGACAAGCCAACGAATGTGGGGACTACTTGGAATTCCGAGAGACTTGTTGAGAATATTGTAGACTCCCAGCTTGATTCTCTGGAAATGCACAAGCAGTGAATGGGTGTCATGGTGGAAACCACAAGGAATGACCAACAGTTCGGTGCGATGGTCAAATGCAGTGTACAAGTAAGTTGGTAATAAAAGGACTAACTCATGGATACCTAAAGTCTTCGAGCTTTTATTTATAAACTAATGACTACTAATATTACACATCAATGTGGGATATTGTCAATGGTTGAGCTTCTTGGAATTTTTAGCGACAGTGATGGTCTTGCCGATAGTTCTGCAATGGACATCGGTGAGAAGTCTTGCTGATAGAGTTGGTCTCGCCGATGGTTTTGTATTCGGTATGATCTCTTGCCAATAGACAGTTGGTTTTCTTGTGATATCGGGGAGACTTGATTTGTTATCGATTTGACTCTTTAGGGTGTTTCTGATACCTTTGGTCTTGCCGATAGCTATGTGATCAGGCATTGTGGCATCGGGGAGACATGGCCTAGTGTCTCACCGACATGTGATTCAGTTTGAACTTCTTTGACCGAACGATTGTCCTACGTGGTGTGTTTGAACCAATGAGAGAAGCGGAATGTGAACCATTGGAAGTTGAATAGTTGTGACTATTATGTTGTGGAAAATGAATAGACCATGAACAGAATGAGATATACTCTGTAACAGATGACAATGATGGGTTTGGGTAATGAATAGTTTTGTTCGACTAAACACGGATTGATCTAAGTGGATTCATAGGATGCTTTTGAGAGCATTGTAAGATTACTATTTTGTACAAGATTGATCAGTGAATGTTGTTGCTGTAAAGTTGACATCAAAAAGTTAAGTCTTATCTCTGTATGTAATTTTCTTTACTATAATACAAAGAGGCTTTTCTTGGTGTGGTGGGTTTTTCTCCCGTAAGGGTTTTCCCATGTAATTTTGGTGTCCAATTGTGTATGTTTTCATTTCTCTTTTCTGTTATTCTTTTCATGTGCATCTTATTGAACTGTAATTGTAAAATTTAAAGTCATATCTACATTCTTCCTTGAGGTTTTGGCATCAGGAGAGTTTGTTCAGCACCTAATATTTCCTTACAAGTGGTATCAGAGCCTAACCAATTGTGTTATCCTTTTGGGTACGTTGGGTTTTTTGTGTCAATTCTGTTCAGTGGGAGTCTTGTAGAAGTCTAGTAATTCAAATTACAGTTTAAAGATGGCAAGCATGTCAGGAAAGATTGAAATTGAGAAATTCAATGGCAGCAATTTTGAGTTGTGGAAACTTAAAATGGAAGATTTGTTAGTTGACCATGATCTTTGGCTTGTTGTGTTTGGAACGAAACCTACAAGCATGAAATAAGAGGATTGGAACCTCGCAGATCAAAAATCAAAGGGGTTGATAAGACTTTGTTTAGTAGAATCTATTCTTCTAAATGTTCATGAAGAAAAGACTGCATCTTCTTTGTGGAAAAGACTGGGAGCTATTTATCAAGGCAAGTCCTTGGTGAATAAGTTGTTCTTGAGAAAGTTGTACTCTTTGAAAATGTAGGAAAGAGTGTCGGTTGCTAATCATTTTAATGCTTTCAACATGTTGATTGCTCAGTTAGCATCTGTGGGTGTGAAGATTGATGAAGAAGATCGTTGTATGCTATTGTTATGTTCTTTGCCAGATTCTTGGGATCACTTGGTGATGGCTATTGGGAGTATGACATCCACTTTTAAGATGGAATATGTTGTTGCTTCTTTGTTATCAGAAGAGATGAGAAGAAAATCTTCTCATATGGTGAAGGAGGCTCTTGTTGTTACAGGCAGATCGAAAGAAAAAGGCAAGAAGAAGGACAAGAAGTCCAAATCAAAATTAGAAGGGAGATCAAAGTCTCCTAGAAAGAAGTCCAAGGTGAAGTGCTGGAATTGTGGGCAACCTGGTCATGTCCGAAAGGATTGAAAAGAGGAGAAAACGAAGAAGAAGAAGAAGAAGAAGAATTCTGACAATGATTCTTCTCAGAGTGATGTAGACACTTTCATTGCAGCCTTGGCTACATAGGCATCAGATGATGTCTGGCTGATTGATTCTGGAGCATCTTTCCACATGACATCTCATAGAGATTGGTTCACTAAGTATGAAAAATACGATGGTGGAAGGGTGTATTTGGCAAGCGATTCATCTCTAGAAATAGTTGGTCATGAAGAGTCAAAATTCAGTTCCCTGATGGAAGAGTGAAGGGAATCAATGATGTAATGCATATACCAGGTCTGGCTCAAAATTTACTATCTGTTAGTAAGTTGAACGATGTTGGAGTGCAAGTCACATTCTCTGGAAATGGTTGCAAAATGACTAGAGGCTCAATGGTGCTAGCTAGGGGTACTCGTATTGGTACCTTGTATAAGTTGGATGCATTTGTTGTGCAATGCAATAGTATCTCTACAAAGTCACAGAAAGCTACTCATGGAGAAAAGGAGGAAAAAGTTCCTGATAGTGCAAACTCTATGGAAGTTAAACTTCCAGCAGAAAAGACTATGCTCTGGCATCATAGGCTAGGCCACATTAGAGAAAAAGGTTTAAAACCTTGAAAAATAAAAACCTGGTTGAAGGGCTTGATGACTGTAACCTCGAATTCGAGTTTTGTGAACATTGTATGTATGGTAAACAACACCGTGTTTCATTTTACTCTAGTCCTCACAAATCTTTTGGTTTACTTGATTATATACATTTTGATGTTTTTGGTCCAGTAAATGTTCCTTCTTTGTCTAAATCAAGATATTATGTATCGTTCATTGATGATTATTCAAGAAGGGAATTTGTTTATTTTTTGAAAAGTAAATCAGAAGTGTTCAGTCGTTTTAAGGAATTTAAACACCTTGTGGAAAATCATACTGGAAGAAAAATAAAATGTTTAAGGACTAACAATGGCGGTGAGTTTTGTTCTGATGAGTTTGAAAGGTACTGTAAAGATCATGGGATTAAAAGACATAAAACTACACCCTACACTCCACAACAATAGAGTTCTTTGGAAGGTTCAACATGCGGAATGGGAAAACCTGATAAATGCGGAGTGCGGCTTGGAGGAGGATTTTGGGCTGAGAGCGGTTGCAACAACATGTTACTTAATAAACCGTTCTCCTAATTCCGCTCTTGTTGAGAAAACACCTTTGGAAGCATGGTCTGGAAAGAAGCCCTCTCTGAGACACATTCATGTCTTTGGTTGTGAGGCATATGCATATGTGTCAATGAAGAAAGGTCTAAATTGGAAAACAAAGTTGTTAAATGTATTTTTATTGGTTATAGTGTTGGCATAAAAGGATACAAGCTTTGGAATCCTGATATGGAGAAGGTTTTGTACAACAAAAGTGTTATTTTTCGTGAGATGAATCCTTCTACTTTGGATCTGTAGTCAGAGACAAAATCATAAAATAAAAAGGATGTAGTTGAAATTCCTCCAACACTAGATAAAGAGAAATTCAAAATTCAAAATGTACTTGAAACTGAGGAGAGATCAAGTAGTTCTGAGAGTTCTGAAGAGGAAGAACAACCTCAGCCTCAGCTTGTGAGGAGGTCAACACATGAAAGAAAGCAACCTAATAGGTATGGGTTCTCTTTGTTAGATTCTACTTGTGCCTATGCTTTAATTTCTAGCACTGATGAGCCTAGGATTGTGAAAGAGGCATTTAGAATGTCTGATTCAAACTCTTGGTTGGAAGCCATGAATGAAGAAATGGCATCATTAGAAAAGAATGATACTTGGAGTTTGGTGCCCTTGCTTGAAGGCAGAAAAGTTGTTGGATGCAAATGGATATTTAAAAAGAAAATAGATTTGGATGGCAGTGTGGAAAAGTATAAGGCGAGGTTGGTTGCGAAGGGGTATTCCCAGGTAGAGGGAATTGATTATGAGAATTTTTTTCTCCTGTAGCTAAGCTAGTGTCTATCAGATTTCTTTTGTCACTTGCAGCAGCATATGACTTAGACGTTGAACAGATGATGTGAAGACAACATTTCTTCATGGTGACCTTGAAGAAGAAATTTATATGTCCCAGCCTAAGCACTTTGTGGAAAAAGATAAAGAAAAATCTGGTTTACAAGTTGAAAAAATCTTAGTATGGATTAAAAAAATCTCCTAGAATGTGGTACCAGAAGTTTGACACTTTTATTTTGTCATTGGGATTTGTAAGATCGAAATCTGATCATTGTGTGTACTACAAAGCTGAAAATGATCATGTTCTTATTATTGCTCTCTATGTTGATGATATGTTGTTCATAGGAAATAGTAAGTTAATGATTTCGATCTAAAATCTCAGTTGTCTACAAAGTTCGAAAATGAAAGATCTTGGTGCAGCCAGGTATATTCTGGGAATGGAAATAACCAGGGATAGGAAGAGTAGAAAACTTTGGCTCAGTCAAAGTAATTATATTAATATTGTTCTGGAGAGATTTTGTATGATGAGTGCAAGAGCTAGTTGTTCCAATTTTGCAGGGAACGAAGCTATCTATTGAAAACTGTCCAAAATATCCTACTAAGATGGAGGACATGACCAGAGTTCCTTATGCTAGTGAAGTTGGCAGTTTAATGTATGCAATGGTTTGTACAAGGCCATACATTGCCCAAGCAGTGGGAGTACTTAGATGTTTTATGAAAAATCCTTGAAGGACACATTGGGATGCTATGAAGAGAGTGTTCAGATATCTGAAGGGCACTTCAGAATATGCTTTGTGTTACCATGACAATTTGGTTGAATCACAAAGGACTCTCAACATTCGAGGCTATGTGGATTTTGATTGGGCAGGGGAAATTGACAGCAGAAGATCCACCAGTGGATATATTTTCATGATGAATGGTGGTGCAGTTAGTTGGATGAGTAAGCAGCAGGCTGTAGTCGCTTTGTCCACTATAGAGGTAGAATACATGGCAGCAATACATGCCTATAAAGAAGCAATCTGGTTAAAACGTTTGTGTTCTAACATTGGGTTTGATGCAGGGAAAATTACAATTTACTGTGACAGTCAGAGTGCTATTTGTTTGGCAAAAAATCCAACTTTCCATGCTAGGACGAAACATATTGATGTGCAGTATCATTTTGTACGAGATATGGTGGAGGATGGAAAGGTCTCTTTAGAAACAGTGGATACTCTAGAAAATGTTGCAGATGCATTGACGAAACCAGTGAGCACAAACAAGTACAGGTGGTGTGCTAGTTCGATGGGCCTTGGAGCCCATGACCTTCATTAACTTTGAGTTTGAAGGAAGCCAGAAGTCTTCATCAAGTGGGAGATTGTTGGAAATTGTGCCTCAACTTGCTGGCTTGTATCTCTGTTAAAGACTAGGCAGATTTACCCTTTGTTGGTCTTCTTTATCAGCCTATAGCCCAAATCCTGAACCTTGGAACCTTGTCGCACAGTTCAAAAGTTTCTTAACTTCCCAACTGATCGATCTCCTTCAATGTCGCAGTGTTCGGGATTTTCCTAACCTACTGTGGAAGTTGTAAGTTTGTGTTTTCTCTAATTGAGCGACAAGCCGACAGATGTGGGGACCACTTGGAATTCTGTGAGACTTGTTGAGAATATTGTAGATTCCCAGCTTGATTCTCCGGAAATGCACAAGTAGTGAACGCGTATCATGGTGGAGACCACAAGGAATGACCAACAGTTCGGTGTGATGGTCAAATGTGGTGTACGAGTAAGTTGGTAATAAAAGGACTAACTTGTGGATACCAAAAGTCTTCGGGCTTTTATTTATAAACTAATGACTACTAATATTCTGCATCAATGTGGGATATTGTCGATGGTTGAGCTTCTTGGAAGTCCTAGCGACAACGATGGTCTTGCCGATAGTTCTAAAATGGACATCGGTGAGAAGTCTTGCCGATAGATTTGGTCTGGCTGATGGTTTTGCATTCGATATGATCTCTTGTCGATGGACAGTTGGTTTTCTTGTGATATCAAGGAGACTTGATTTGTTATCGGTCTAACTCCTTAGGGTGTTGTCGATACCTTTGGTCTTACTGATAGCTATGTGATCGGGCATTGTGGCATCAGGGAGACACAGTCTAGTGTCTCACCGACATGCGATTCAGTTTGAAATTCTTTGACCGAACGATTGTACTCTGTGGTGTGTTATGAACCAATGAGAGAAGCGGAATGTGAACCATTGGAAGTTGAATAGCTACGACTATTCTGTTGTGGAAAACAAACAAACCATGAACAAAATGAGATATACTCTGTAACGGATGACAATGATGGGTTTGGGTAATGAATATTTTTGTTTGACTGAACACAGATTGATCTGAGTGGATTCATAGGATGCTTCTGAGAGCATTGTAAGATTACTATTTTGTACAAGAGTGATCAATGAATGTTGCTGCTATAAAGTTGACATCAGAAAGTTAAGTTTGATCTCTGTATGTAATTTTCTTTATTGTAATATAAAGAGGTTTTTCTTGGTGTGGTGGTTTTTTCTCCCGTAAGGTTTTTCCCACGTAATTCTGGTGTCCAATTGTGTATGCGTTCATTTCTCTTTTTTGTTATTCTTTTCATGTGCATCTTATTGAACTATAATTGCAAAATTTAAAGTCATATTTTCATTCTTCCCTGAGGTTTTGGTGTTAGGAGAGTTTGTTTCACACCTAAGCTTTCCTTACAAGAAGGTCAAGGGTTTGACCCCCACCTCCTTCATTTTAGTGAATGGAGCAACTATTTAAACCACTCACAGAGGAACTTTTTGAAGATGTGCCACGTGTCAACATGCGGTTGGTCGGAGAAGTGCCACGTGTCAACATGCAGTTGGCCAGAGAAGTGCCACATTTCAACATATGATTAGTCCATGTCATCATTTTCCACATCATCATCTTCCACGTCAACTGCTGACATCACCAAAGTCAACCAGAGTCAAATTTTTGACCAACCTTTGACGAACCGTAACTTTCATATATGAGCTCCATTTTTTAAACCGAATATAGTTCTAAAATCAACACGACGAGCACTACGACTTGGCATCATTTTTGTTTTGATTTGAGATGATCAATTTTTTTCCTTTTTGAATGCCTCATTCCCCTATTTGATTGAGCATAACTTATGCATATAGACTCCTTTTGGGCCCGTTCAAGTTGTGTCAGGATCGTGTCAGTGAGCTCTATCCAATGATGTTGGTTTCATGAGATTCTAAGACTGTGAAATTTTTAGGTTTCATGGATCCACCTAGATCAGATACACATGGGTTACTTTTCTTAGAGAGAAATTTGATGCATTAGAAATATTCAAGACATTTAAGGCTATGGTTGAAAACATGAAGAAAACTTGAGAATAAAATGCTTAAGGTCTGATAGAGGTGGTGAATTTACTTCGAATGAGTTGAACATGTTTTGTGAAGTCCATGGAATAAAAAGACAGTTATCTGCTCCTAGAACTCCTCAATAAAATGGAGTTGTTGAAAGGAAAAATGGAATAGTTGTTTGTGTGAGGCAGGCTTATCAAAATTTTATTAGAGAGAAGCTATTCATATTGTTGTTTGTGTGTTCAATTGAGTGCAAGAAAAGGCTAACAGTACAAAGACACCCTATGAGCTATCGTGTGGAATAATTCCTACAGTCAAGTATTTCAAGGTATTTGGAAGAAAATGTTATTGTTGGGGGAAAATTGTGTCTCTATTTTACCTCTTCATTTGCTTTTAACCTTTGTTGTTTTCCCAGTATTCTTGTAGTTCCTGTCACTTTTTGTTAATGAACTGGAGATATTCTATGAAATATGAGGAAAGGTAAAAACTAGTGAAAAATATTGATTCCTTTGATTGTTATTAACTATCTTTGTGATTTTGGTAACAAGAAATATTTAAGTGGTTGACATCAAGGCATGAAGGGTGTCGATGGATGGAAGACTAGGCTAGTTGGAGTCATTTTGTCACTTTAGCCATGCTTGTGTCAAGATTAGAAAATTTGTTTTGAGTTATGTTGTTTTAAGATACTTCCAAAATACTTTAAGTTATCTTTCGAGGTTGTTGGTTGTAAGCCACAAACAACCCAAACTCTTATTTAGTTTTATCTTCAAAATTGTTATGGTATAGACAGCTTGTGATATGTATATGTATATATATATATATATATATATATATATATATATATGTACCGAGGCTAAAAAGATATGGATGATAGAAAATATACATTCATAATCTGTTGTTGCAAATTTGAAAGAATGAAAATTAGTAGTTATGTGCTTGTGAGCTTCTATCATTCAATATCCAGTGAAGGCAAGGGCCACTTCCTCGTTGTTGATGATCTTTCCATCAGATATCTATGTGTGGTAATGTATGTTGTGATTTCATAATTATTCAATTCTCCTCACATTGATTTTTGTGTTAAACGTCGAATTCTTATCATTTTATTTAATCTCTATAAATGTGTTCAATCTATGTTGGCTTGTTCAATACTTATTAGTTTGCATAATCGATCTATCAAACATTATCAGTATTGTTAAGAATGGCTAGAGCCAATTTACTATGAGTTGAGGAGTTGAATAGTTAATCAACATTGGAAGCATATCTACATTCAGTAGTATAAATTTAATTTTGTTTATTTTATTTCAAGAAAGGATTTCATTCTGTTGTATAGAGATTTTTTATTTTGTTTTGTTGTGTGTGCCAGTAATTTGCTTTCTACTGCAAAATCATTTCTTCATGGGTTCTTGTCACACATGTGACAGGAAGTCTGCAAATCAGAATTATGTTCAAATATAGATTACATTAGTTTGCATCCATCAACCCTTATTTTATTGATTGTAGACCTTCGACATACTACCACAACACAGTTCAAAAGCCTATGTTCCTAGATTGACACTTTAGGATGAACTAAGGAAGCCATTTCTAAGAATCAATTCAGATCCATTACAAGAACAATTTGAAACCATAGTTTTGTCTAATCTTTTTTGTGCCGTTGTCAGGGGACAATGTTAAAGGCCTGTATTTCTAGTAAACTAATCTAGGAGCATTGTGCTAAGGAGAAAGTCCACATGACAGTCGACCTCGTTTGGGTAACTACCCTTAGTTTGCTTTGTCATAAGTCATTTAGGTGCATGAATCGTAGTAGGGATAGTAGAGGGAGATTTGTTAAAAAGGATAAAGGGAGTCATACACAAAAATATGAAAATAATTCAAAGTCATTAGTTGAGGGAGGCATCTCACAACAAGGGAAAATGAAAACTAAATTACAGCCCTTAGAGTTACCCAAACCCCATCTTGAGAAGTGTGTTATATAATCTACTATTGTTGAGACACCTGTAGGTACCCATCCAAGTTCTTCTGAAATATTATGAAAAAAGGTTGAAAATATCCTTCAAGAAACCTACGGGCCGGAAGCTAGTCCATTCTCAGAAGAAACCCAAGAGCCATTTAGAACCTATTTTACCCCTTGGGCATTAGACTCATGGATCCCAACAACAATAACAATAACAACAACAACAAAAACAAAAATGATAATAGGGCACTGGCCAACAATAATCCGGTTACTTTTGAGTTTCCTATCACATATCCCAAGCGAGATGCCCCTATGAAGAATATTCCTCATTCAGCTTTACCTATTTTTCATGGATTTTATGTTGAGGATCCTGACATGTTCTTGTTTGAATTTGATGTGTTGTGCAACAACTATGATTATCAAAGTGACGCGCAAAAGTGCAAATTGTTCCCAGCCACATTGAAAGATGCAGCCCTACATTGGTTTATGAACCTCGGGAACATTAGGACATGGAATGTCATGAGGGATTTGTTCTTGAACAAGTACCAGGAATACTATAAAACCATGGAAAACTAGAACGAACTCTTTTGTATGACACAAAAGGAAGATGAGTCTGTGGAAGACTATCTTGAATGCTTCATGTTCAGTCCTCAACGATCTCATCAACAAGGGATAAATGATGATACCATTAAAATGTTGTTTCTTACAGGCATAAGAGATGATGTCATGGAAGCATTAAATTTAATAGGTAAAGGGAATATTTCTAAAATGGAACTTGATGATATCTATGATATTTGTAGGCATTATTCTAGGTCTCAATGTTCGGGGAGAAACTATCCAAGTAGGTTGTATTTTGCAGGAGCTTCAATAGGTATCACCAAGCGTGAGATAGGTAATTTACTTGAAGACCTTAAGACTGATTTGTTAAGTCATATGGGTA